>JARHVA010004405.1:1217500-1325000 GCA_037957365.1 Torreya grandis
CACCAAATATGATTTGACCACTACCAACCAATTGTAATTTAACTTCAAATAAGAGATTAACCTACAAATGACATTAATCCAAATCTACCTCTCTACATTGATGTTTCTCATGAAGGTTTGTGAAGAAATCTTGAACTATGAGGACTAGTCAAAAGGTCATGACATGACACTATTGAAAATACTACTTAGTAAACACTTACACACTCCATTTGAACACTTTAAGAGACCTATAAATATGATTCCAAACTAAACATGAATGTTAAACAAGGATAAGAATGTCAAGGAAGAAATACACACTTAGTAATATCAACTAATTAAGCATGCATATTGAAGCTATTCCATGGAGAAGGTAAAACTAGATTATTGTCATTGGTCAAAGGCTAAAAATGGGTAGGGCTTAACCATACCTAGGTGGAGGATCCAATCTTAGTCACTTAAATATTAATATATAGAGAAAGTGAGAGAATAAGGAGATAAGGGTGTAGGAAAGAGAGAGAGAAGTTTACAAAAGGAGTTAAAAAAGTTAATGAGTTTTAAATTTACCCATAAGATCCTCAAAAATAAGTGTTATTCTTATGAAGATGCTCTTCTACTCCAAGTGGCATGGAAGTTTTAAACTTTGCTTGATACCCTACCTAGCTCTCCAAAACTACCCTTTTCCTTGGATTGTGGAATGACAAGTGGCCTTATTTATTGTTAGATCAGGTTGAGTTACATATTTTATCTACTATTGACACATTTCAACTAATCTCTATAGGTTCATTTTGACATATCACTATATTCTCTTGCTAGGTGTTTAGAAGTCTCTTCATCTCACTAGACTAATCTTGCTTACAAGTGTTTAAAATTGGATTCATATTATGAAACTCATTCTCTCTTCATTTATGGCCTATTTATATTATATAAAACATTTAAAAACTCATTTTTATGTCTCAAACTACCCTTAATGATTTATTTTGCACCAAAAGGCCTTATTTAGCCTCATTCCTTGTAACCCTAAAAATGTGTAAACCTCCTTGTGTTTAATAATTTATAGAGGATATTTAGAATCTTATCACATATTTGAGTACCTAGTATCCCCTTTCATATTCATGTCAAATTTCATGTATAGACTCTGAGTAGAAGTGCCCTTTTTATACCTTTCTCTCTCCTAACTAGGTCTCAATTAGGTCTTCATGTCTAGAGAATGAATTTTAAACCCACAAGGTTAACATAGGTGTGAAACCTCAAAAAAACATGTGATTTATCTTGATGACCTATTTAGTATAATCAATTTCAATTTTGATCTTATGACACCTTGTACAGACCTCTCAAGCAACTTAAAACAACCTTTTTTGGTCCTTTTCCATATGCATGTACCTTATAAGTACCCAAAAATGGCATGGAGAGATGCTTAAGGGAGTTTTATACATCATCCATTTTTTTTATGGATTTTCCAATTCATCTATATTCATAAAAGTCATCTTCTCTCATTGGGTTGAAACTGGTTTGTTTGAGCAGCTTATGAGTGATTCAAGGTATTAAGGATGATTCATAAAGGGCAAGCTCTAGATGAACATCTAAATGAAATGAATCAATGAGTGTATAGTGGTTTCCTATTATTACCAATATATTGAGCCACCATGCATCCTTTCATGTGGGATATGATCAAGTTTAGGAGACCCTTGGCTAATAGACTATGTGTTTGTGAGGTCTAAAGAGAGATGAGGTTTGTAGGTGGTGATCTGAGTCTAATTTTAAGTTTCCAATGACATCCATATGTCTGAGACATATACCATGACTTTGTCACATGATTATATAATTATTTTTATCTCTTCAACCTTGTATTATCCTTTAATTTATGAAGCTAGTGTTCTTGAGAATACTAGCTCACCTGACCCTAACTATTGTGTTTTCTTCATTTCTTCCACTGTCATGGATTAGAAACTTCATGAGATGATTTTATATACTCCTTAACATCTACTTAGGGTCCTTAATATCTCAATTAAACTCTAGCTAACCACTTTATCATGACTACCCTTGTATGTATATGTATTTAGTTATAGCCTTATTTGGCCTAGGCAAGACTTGAAAACATTCCATCCTTGTTGTTAGGTATGAGAATCACTGAGGACCATATTATAATTATTAAACCATCCTAAAATTTTTTAACCTCATCTCAAACTCCTAAAAAACCTTTAAACTTCCCAAAAAAGCAAAAATTTCTCATGAACTTAGGTAGGCCTATGTACTTATTCGACTATGTGAGTAGGGTTTTGAGGTGGTCTTGAGAGTCCCAAAAGCACACCCTTGCCTTACACTATATATGGATACTCTTGGAGGTATATTATAACATTATATACCTTTAAAAGTATTCGGACTTCAACCTTATTCCCAACAAGTTACCCTTTCAATGACTGTGTATATGGGCATATGCTCTTAGACCTATGTTTTACAAGCCTAAACAAAATTATAGGCTTGTTACACCAACTTAATGAATATGAAGAATGAATAAGGTTTTAATTGTATTAATACATCATTAAATTTGAGATACCTCCTTTCATAGGCCTCTATATCCTTACAACAAACATTCTCTTGGGATTTTGGCTAAGCAAGCCTGTAGCTTGCATTGGCTTATGTCTACAAGGTTTAAAGCCTTGCTTTGGCCAACCTCTTTAGTTAATAATTCATATATATTTTTTTAAATTAATATAATATCAAATAGTCTCACTTACCTAGACATTCACTTGTGTTGAACCCAAATTAGTTTCATGTACATTCTTCTCCTTCCTCAGACTTGAAACTAGCCTATTGACCTTACAACCTATAGGTGTCTACTAGAAGTCTGAGTGCATTTATGGGTTTTAAGAATTAACTCCAATTATTTTAAAATTAAAATTAATTATTATTATAGTGTTAATGACCTTATATTATTTTGAAACTTTATCACCTTTTACTCGCATACACTTTACCTTTCATGCATGCTTACACTATGGCTGTAGGTGACTATTTTAGGGTCTTGAATATATTCCAGAGTTTCAAGATATTCAATTGAAAATATTTTAACCTATCCATTAATATATTATATTGTCTAGATTTTTCAATCTCCTCAAACTTTCCAAAACATCACACACTTACTTGCTCAAGAATGCCTTCTCAAAAGGTGACTATAGGTGGTCATTGGAGGAGGGTTTGAGCATGAGGTCTAGAAGCTGAGCTTCTAAAATATATCATGAAAATTTGAGAATATATTCAAACCCTATATAATGTTCATTTACATTTCAATACAAGTTCCATATATCATTTTCAAACCCCTTCTCTCTTGATTCATTATGTACACTTGGGTAGAAGCATTAGGCATGTAGACTCAATCATCAACTTTCTATTGAATTCAAATATTTTGGTATCTTTATTACTATATGACCTTTTTCAAACATAAATCCATTAAAATTATTTCATATTAATTTATACAACTCAAAAATTGACACATTTCAGTGGACTTCACCTAAAGTTTTAGACTTGTAGGTTTGTAATCCTATGTTTCAAATTTTAAAAGGTGCAAACATGGTCATCAGGGATTTGATTCATTACTTGCATCAATTTTTTTTTCAAGAAGTCATAAATTTCAATTTTATTTGTAAGTGAAAACTTAGACCCTCCTCAACTCACCTTATTATGCGGAATCTCTAGGACATAGTTTAAAAGGTGAATGATGATATGACCCTTTTGAAACTAGTACAAAATGATTATATGATCAGAGGGATTTGAATGAAGATGAAAGATGATGTGAATATATGAAAATAATTTAAATATGTGGGATTGTAAATCAACTCTTAACCTTAAGTACAACACATGCAAATTTCCTTTATAAGGATCTCATGTTCAAATTCTAATGCCACACATGTCAATCTGTTGAGTATAAGAATGGAACAATTGTGTATACATATACATACCCTATAAAAATGTCTTCATACCCCAATGAGTTTATTTTTGTAAGACAATTTTCAAAAAATAAATCTTGTGGGTATTTGAGCCTCCAAAAAGAAGTTTAGCTCCTTAGTGTTTATATTTAAAGCTAAGGAGCTCAACCAAATGCCCAATGCCACTAATTAGAAGTCCATACGGTCCATAACTATGGTAAAACTCTTATCCTTCAAATCCACCTATATGGCCTACTATCCCAAACTACATAAACTGCACTATTGGCAAAATATCGAGAATCAAACCTCTTTTTATGCTTACCATCATACTCATTCTCAAAGAATCCGGACAAGTCGAGATCACTGGACATTGCTATCAGCTGAACAGGATGTTTTTCCTTTGTCACCAGATGCTCATCTATGTTGCCAAATGTAACATGTATATCATCCAAAGTAATATCTCCTTCATCCTGAAGCTCCTTAGGAGGGCTGTAGTCTTTCTTAACCACTCATCTGCGTAAATATATTCTATTGAAATTCTTTTTCTTTGGTCTAGGATCCAACATCTTAGAAATTAGTATCCTTGATCCAAATTAAAACCATGAAGAAAAAAAAAATAGTCGGCTTAGCAAATCTTGTGATATTGGTTGACTAGATTAGCATCTTCAAAGGGAGAGAAGCCTGATAGCATTTCAAAAAAAAGAATAACCCCACAAGACCCAAATATCTGCAGCTGCTCCATCATAATTATTATATCCATCAAACAGAACACCACACCAACACAATGGAGATGCATCCAAACAAACTCCGCGGGCTCTCCATCATATCAGTGAATCCCAAGCCCGCCACTCCAGCCAGCTGTCCATAAGTCCGATTGCCCCTTTATTTACATTCTCCAAGTGGACATTATTTTCAACCTTGGCAAAACAAGGCTCGTGTCCTTTATGTAAACCCATGCGGTTTCTATTTCTTATTCAAACATTTGTCTTTTCCCCTGGCTCGGTGAAGATTTTGATTTATAGGACCCCTGTCAACTAATAAGATCTTCTTGCAATTCTCCAACCCCAAAATAGACTTCACTACCTCCTTTGTTTTATGTGAAGGCAAGTCTAAGTCGTCAAAAATTATTAGCTATCTCACGGCCAACACTTTTGTATAGCTAGGTGAAACATCACTCTATCTTCCTATCAAGGGGACCTCTAAAAGAATGGTTTTCATTGTATGTGTGTCAAATAACATCTCCCATAACATACAGTTTACATTATACACTTTCAATAGACATCCTTGGATTCAGGGAACCAAATCAAGGCATTGCAAGCTTTTAAAGAGTTCATTACCAATTCATGCAAGAACATTAATAAACAGACACGGTGCACCAAATGTTACAGCACAGGCAAGAATGCACCAAGTGTTACAGCACAGACCAAAACTATTACAGGTCTTAAGCAAGGAGCAACGCTTAATGAGAAACTTGGAGTTTTCTTTAGGTGAAAACAACTCACAGACATTAATGAGATTCAATTTTCAATCAATAAATTTCTATTCTAATCTGTTGCTAAATCCACATTCTTTACAATTAATCTCACAGGATAGCTCAAAACTCATTTAACAATACCTATACCAATCTTCTGCTCAACATTTTCAAGTGTTTTATTTATTTATTTTTAATAGCATCAACCTTAGCCGCAAACCTCAAGAGAGCATACCTTCTTTCCACAACAATGCCTTCCTCGACAGCTACTTTTGTTGCGTTTAATGCATCCTCCACTCTTAACTCTGTCTCTGTTTGTGTTTATTAAAAATAACCTTAATAGAAAACATTTGAGGCCATCCTCCTCTCCCTGAGGAGATCCTCCTTCTTCTTAGTTCTGCGTACTTCTCATGCCACACTTGCATATCTTATTTTGTTTGTAAAGAATCTCTTCTAAACTTCCATGCCAAACGTGGGCTTAGGCAAAACAAATTACAGTTTTTAATTTGTAACAATTTACCAAGGTTGAAAATATTTCAACCACTCCTCCATTATTCCCTCAATAGCCCACAATTACCTTTTTACTTTTACTAATTACAATTACTCCTCCTTAGATAACATTTTGGAGGGAAAATATAATAATTGAATTTGAATTCAATCATGGCTAACGTAACTATGTCTTGCCTGAAAATATATCTAGATGCTCCTGCATCATTTTAATGAGGATGAAAGATGATGTGAATATATGAAAATTAGTTGAATATGTTGGATTGTAAATCAACTCTCAACCTTAAGTGCAACACCTATAAATTGCCTTTATGAGGATCTCATGTTCAAATTCCAATGCCACACATGTGAATCTATTGAGTAAAAGAATGGAACAATTGTGTATACATATGCATACCCTATAAAAACATTTTCATACCACAACGAGTTTATTTTTTTAAGATAATTTTCCCAAAACAAAGCTTATGGGTATTTGAGTAGAAGTTTAGATCCTTAGTGTTTATTCATAAAGATAAGGAGCTCAACCAAATAAAAAATACCACTAATTATAATACAATATGGACCCATAACTATGGAAAAACTCTTATCCTTCAAATCCACTTATATGTCTTGTACCATGCATTTGAAAATGGCCTTAATGAGCTTGTGAAAAGAGCGATGGGAGAGAGGAAGATTTTTTTGCATCTATGAGACCTAAAAATTAATCATAAGCTAGAAAAGGACCCATGGAAGATGAATGGATTTTATAAAAAAAATTAACCTACACGTGATCTTAACAAGTCCATACAAGTACCTTGACTCGATTATTTTACATTGAAACTCCAGATTCTGACATTTATCTGACTTATTGATAGGTGTGGCAATTATGTAACTACTCCAAGGTCCTTAGGAAGTTTTTTTTATGTATTTTTCACTTGGGGAGATTTGAAACACATTAGAGTTATCACAAATCATTATTTTCCTTATAAAACACTACCTTAAAGTTGACAAAACAACCTTAAAGTTTCCTAAACATCATGAATTTCTTGTATAAGTTAATTAGGGCTTGAAATTACCTCAAAGGACACCTAAGGACTTATTACACCTCCTAAAAAAATTTCATCACTCCATGACATGACTAAACTACTACAAAACCATAATAAGACCTTACCTTATTTTATCCAAAATTACCTTAAACAATGCTAATTTCAATTACTCCTAAAGCATAACAATGCTATGAATAGGGATAAAAAGATAGGGAAATAAATTTTTAACCTATGTGGGTTGACCTTTTTACCTTGGGGGTAAAAAATGGTCAAAAAATTGGTCATTCATGAGGGTAGCATTCTTGATATGTTAAATAGACAAGTAGTCTTGTCCTTCGACTGGGCAATGGAGTCATTTTCACTCAATTTCAAACCTTAATAGACCTTGGCCATGACAAGATAAGTAAATTTGACCTATAAACACATAAACAAAGGCACCATACATAAAACAAATGAAGTAAATAAACACTTGTGCTATCAAGTACTTAAGAAACACCACAAACAACATAAACAAACTAACTATATACAACTAACCTGACAACAACTTTTTCCTCCTAGATCAAAGGGGAAGCTTTTAAAATATCTTGCTCCATGAGCTAAATATTGGAATGAATTAATATGCCTTTTGATCCTTGGTCTTATTGTTTTCATCTTTTTCTTAAATGCCACTCTTCTTAGCATGTTCTCAAATGGAATGATAGAGGCAAACCAATCACCTATGAAGATGAATTCCTCTTGTACTTAAAGATCCTTTTCATGATGATCCTTAGATAAAACTTAATAAAATGATACTCCATCTAAGCATGCTTCTTGGGCCTCAATTGTATCTTGAATGACACCACACTTGTTATTAGTTGCTGCAAGCTCATCAAGTTCTTCAAAGAGCTTTATATACTCACTTCAAGCTACATCATTGTCCTCAGTGGGCATATATTGTCCAATTTCCTCATGAGCATGATAATAAATAGGAAACATACCTTTAAAAATATTTTTAATCTCTTTAAGAGACTAAAGGTACTACTACCAATCACCCTTTTCCTCTTCTCTTTGATCAACATGAGCAAGACCAGCTAGAAGAGTATCTTCCTTTTGATCCCTAAGAACCACAAGGATATCAAGAGTTTGAAATATTTATATGTAATAATGAGGTGATTTAATGGTAGATTATTCAATCTCATTTTCTTGGTCATTGTGTGCCATGTTAACCTTAGCTTTTTTACTTAGAAAGCTTTCAATCTAAACACTAGCTACAACCTCAACAAAGTTAGATGGAATTAGATCTTCTTCTTAAAGCACACCATCAAGACCATATCTAAGAAAATCCTATTTGAAATTTTATTTTAATTTATCTTCCCTAATATGGGTACTAATTAGGATCTCCTCGTCAATCTCACTTTAATAATCTTCATCAGCTACAAGTACAACTCTTTATTATTCATTTATCTCCCATAGGATAGGTTCCTCTTCAAGAAGGAATGTGGTGGGAGGGTAATGGGTAAGTTCATGAGTTGGAGAGGGAGTATGAGGTATGATGTGTGGCTCATTAATAGGCATGTGAATGTAAGAAACACTCTTGAAACTTGAAACCTTGATAATGGTGGATTCTTGAAGAAACTCTTAAAGGGAAAGTGGGTTAAGTTGGGAAATCAACACCACATTTTCTTCAATAATAACCTCATATTTATCATGGACTTATTGAGGCTCTTCAATAGGTACAAACTAATTTTCACACTTATCCATTAAGACCTCCTTGTTTTGAGTATATTCTTAAATAGATCTCCAAGATGGAGTAACTTAAGGTACTTGAAGAGATTAAAATGTGGTTTGAATAAGCTCAATATTTTCTTTGACCTCAATCTCTTGATTTTGGTTCCCTTCTTCCTTCATTATCTTCAACTCTAACTCTTTTATTTACATATTTATATTGTTTTGGAATATCTTCTCTTAAATGTAGTTAGTGATATCATAAGGATAAGGAACACAAGAAGGTTGGTATGAGATACAAGAGGACTCTTGAAGAGGTATGGGAGAGACATGCATAGGTTCATATTATTATTTAACTTAAAATCCCTAATATATACTTATCTCACCTTGCTCACTCCATGACTTCACCACTTGAATCTAGCTTGGGGTCTTGAAATTCTTCTTGGGTGTTTTTGAGGAAGAGAAGTAGCATTTTGGTTTTCAAAAATGGGGTGTTCAACAACATTATTTTGCTTCTTTTGAGTTCTCTCTTGGATTGAATTCCAATAAGGGAAGGTTTGAATAACACATGAAGGAATTGGAACACTTGGAAGTTCACTTGGAAAGGTCTATTGGGGAAGAATGGATGGCATATATGAGGGATGAGGTGGTGTGTATGAAGACACATAAGGCTAATGGAGTTAGACTTGTTGTTCTTCATGGTTTATTAAATTATCCTTAATGCTTTGAATATTACCACTCATATACATAATCTCACTTGAGAAGATTTACCAATTTTCTCTCTCAATAGGGGCCCATTCTTATTTCATTAGCTGAAATTAATCTATCATGTCATTGTTAACACTCCAAGTTTCACCCTTAGAAGATGATGGTTAAGTTCTCTTCAAACTTGGGGTAATATGGGATTAGTCCAAAGGATGTGGGTGACCTATAGGTACCAAACCTCTAGGTTATGGGGATATATCCCCTATTACATCAACTTAATCTCACTTTCTAAGACCTAGTGATGTTGGTATGAAAAGAGATAAAGTAAAATAATGAAAATAAAATCTATTTTAAAGATGGTGATGCATCAATATTCATCTATCCACACTTAATTGATATTAAAACAACACCTTGTGAATCAAATTAAGGTTTATGACTAAAAAAAGCTTCTTAATGAACTCCTAAGCATGATTATTTCATGTGAAGGCTATGAAGGATGCCTATAAATTGAAGGTAATGGAAAATAGGTCTAATTAAGGCACTATCAACCAACTTACTCTTCAACATAGCTACCAACAATCTAACACACCACATGACCTACATAAGATGGCATTATAACAACTAGGGGAAGGATAGGACTTGAAAATAAGGATAAACATCACACTTTATAAAAATAAACACACCATAACACACTAATTCTAGAAAATAATTCTATAATCAATCTTTTATTTATTAATTATCAAGGTTTTCATACTAAATTTTGGTAGAGTTTCACTACACCTAGTCAAGGGATGAAAACAAAGGCCTTAAAGACTAAATATATAGAATAATGAGTTAGAATAAAGGGAATTTATCATGGGGATAACATTAATGGGTCATGAATGACCACCATTCATTTAGTTGGTATCTACCAGTAGCCTCCACACTTCATGCGTTACCTAGGATGATTGGTGTCTTGAATGAGCATATTTGGGGAGTTGGAGTCAATTTTTAGCAAAATTTGACCCATAAAGAGCCTATTAATTATAATCTTGGTCCATTACCTCTCCTTATGATAGTTATAGGGCATTGAAAATATATAATTAGGCTTTTTCCATGAAACATTTAGTGGCCACCTCTTCCCTGCATGTTGTCTATGTTCAAGAAACTACAAAAATCCTCCATAATGGCCATGGATGTTGAGATTTCTTATCTTAGAGGATATTTATAGGAGTTTTATGATCAATAAATAACTACATGTTAGTTTTATATGCCCATGGATATTCCCTTTTGTTGATTAAGTGGGTTTTCTAGGTAAGTAATCTAGTCTACTGACTTATTCACTATTTGAAAGGATATGAGAGTTGAATCAAACCTTAAACTAATTGAGTGATATTTTTTCAAACCTAAACTAGATTATTATATAAATATTTGGGTTTTCCAATCAGATCACACCTATAATCTTACCTCACTTAGATAACTAGGTTATCTCCTTCTTACATTCTAAGACTGCTTGTTTGGTAAGGACTTACAGAAGCATTTCTAGGAAGATTTGTGGATATTTTATGATTTTATAAGGAGAAAAAATTATCATATTACCTCCACCAATGATCTTCAACCCTTGAACAAGTCCTACACCTTCATTTTCTACTTAAAACCTTGTAAAATTATACTTTGTGGGGGTGTTCGTATACTATTTGTATAGGCTAGTACCATAGATGAGGTTTATTCTAAGTGGAATAGGTGATCCAAGTGTTTAATAGGTCATCTAAATGAATTTTATTAATTTTATCCAATATCTTCCTAATTGGGTCCTTATTAGGTCTTTAGGGAGGTTTAAGAGGGTTCTAGACTCTTAACAATGGTTCATAGAGGTTAGGACCTTAACCTCTAGACCAAAGCCACTTATTTATTGTAGATAAGGCCCCTCAAATCTCCTAAATTTATCATCTCTACATGCATGTTTTTTATATAGTTATGAGATTTCCAAGTTGCCTCTCAGGTGATAAATGTGCTTTTTGAGTAGTCTTAAGGCACTTTTAGGCTAAGGTGCCAAACTGTGAACTTTATCTTGAAAAAAATGTGGATCACACACCCAAAATAACATTAAAAACATTCCCATGGAGGTCAAAAATGTCATCTAATATTATTTTATCCTCTGCTCTAGATTTCAACTAGCATTGCCTTGAGGAAGGTGCTAGATCAACATGTTTGAATGCAAGGTTCCTAAGTTTTGATCCTAAGATGGAGTTTTGAGGCACTTATCCACTTTCCCTGACATGAAAATCACCCCTTAGGGCCCTTGCATCATATGTATTAGTTTAAACAAACCATTTGCCTCCTTTTATATGCATGAAATCTCTCATTTAAGTACCTAGGCCTATCTACAAGTGGTTAATAGGAATAAAGGCTCCTATAGGTGGCTAATATGTAATTATTTGAGACCTTTGTGTCCTCCTTCATTAGAAACATATGGGATATACATATCCTTCTCAACTTCTTGAACATAGGGTCAAAACGACTCCTTCATGCCTAATATATATGATACATACCCTACACATGCCAAATACTAGGCCATTTAAGTACTCAATGGACCTAGGGTGACCATTAAGACCTTTTCATATTCTAATTTTCTCATTTTGATGTTTTTGGAGGTGTATTTCCTTCATCGAGTCTAAACTAGGGTTTAAAAAGGGTTTTGGAGGTCCACCATCTTAACGATGGTTCATAAAGTATGGACCTTCAAAATAGAAATTCTTGACATGGAAATTTAGCCTAAAAACCCCATAATATCTCCTATATATCCTTGGGTCCCATGAAAACTTTATATGGAGATATGAACAAAAGATGGTGTGCTTTGAGCTCTTTGCTAGGAAGTTTATGCAAGTTATAGTCTTAACATTTTTACATTGAGTTAGGCCCCTAAACACCACTCACTCCTCATGGATCTTGATTCTGTAGGGGTGCAAAACTTCCCCTAATATCCTTGGGTTTGAGTCCCTCTATGATGAAAGATATAAGTTTTGAAAGTAATAACTCGATATGTCTGTTGAAGACAATGGAGCTCGAGAAGGTGATATGACTATGTTTGACCATTTATTTGCATTCCCCTACTTCAAAAACCTTCATCAAAGTCTATAACATCTTTATACACTTCTACATTACCTTGAGTCTGTCTAGAGTTTTGGATCTACCCCTCAAGTGAATATGGGGTCTTGAGGATTTATAGTGGCTTTAGGCCTTATAGGCTTAGATTGGGATTTAGAACTTAAATCTACCTATAAATGCATATGTAACCTCATTGTTGTCCTAAAATCATCCTCATTCTAGTCCACATATTCTACACTTGTTCTTATTTTCTTAGACCATCATGTCAACCCTCCTTTCTCTTAAGCATGCCTTAAGAATCATTATTTAGTGTATGGGATTGAAATGGTTGGTGTTGGTGACCTAAAAAATCTCATTTATCTCCTTATAGGTATGGAATCAAGTATTAAATATCAAATTTAAAGTTATTACTATATCCTTGAGGATTGTCCTCTATAATTATATTAATAGGGCTTATTTATATAGTCACAAAATAGAAGCTTGAGTCATGGGTGTGCAACCCAGACCAAGAAGTCACCCTAGACTACTATCATAATCATATTAATAATTAAGAGATAAATATGCCCTCATCACTCTGAGATCCCATTTTACATTTTCTTGTCATTTTAATTTAGTTTAGTCATGCATTCTAAAATTATTGAGTATAACTCACTATATATGCTTGAGCCATTTTATTGATCATCCCTTTAGACCTCTTGTTTTTGACACCATTATATTCATTATCTAAGTACCATCCTATTATTATTTCTCCCCTTATGTGCATATATCATCTCATTTTCAAATTTTAGGGTAGATACTATCAATAGTACTATGGGTAATGATTCATGCATGTTGACTATCAAGGGGTTTGTTCAATAGGTTCCTAAGTTAGGAGAATTTTCTCATAGTTATACTTTAGACCTCAATAGATTTACTTATGTTATAATACATACCCTTAAGAGATACCTATAATTATTCATGGATGATTCCTTACATTCAATACTCATCTACATATAATGATTCTAAAGAACTTTGAAAAGTGGATATGAATTATTTTGTATAGGTGGTGAATATGTTCACTTAATAGGGCTTATTCCTGCACAAGTCATTTTATTATGGTACCAATGGAAATTGATAACCCTATGGGGTATTTATACTTTTATTTTATGCTTTGGAATTGGGTAGAGGGTTTATAGCTATAGGTAATGGTTGTAATGTCACATCAAGCTTGAAACCTAAAATTCAGGGCCTATAATGAGGTAAGTTGGTAGTGATGAGGCTATCAATAGGAAATGGTTACTTGAGGGCTTGAATTGGAATATTGATTCATACCCAAGATGATATAAAAGGATCCTAGGAATCTATAATCACACACTTAATAGATAAAAAAAACTTGGGGGTCATTAATCATGTACATATAGTGAATAATGGAAACTTAGGACCCTCTAAATACCTCAAATTTTGCTAAATAAACTTAGTTTCTATTAAATAAGACTATGAAGGTATTGTAAGGTTAGTTAGTAGTTTTTTGGCCTATGAGGCTATAATGAGGTTTGAATATATTAAAATAAGGACATTTTCATATGAACTCCTCTACTGCCTTCCATTATGCTACAATGACCTCTAATCCATTATCATGCAATGCATTGTCCTTCCTTGCAATGAAGCTCAAACATGTAGGAATTCTCATTTGAAATCATCATTTGAGAGATACATATAACCATTTAAATTGAATTAATGAGATATGAACCACTTTAAGGCATCATCATTAAACCTCAAAACACTGTTCATTCTCACACATATGTATTGAATATCCCTTTTCAATAATGGAACCCTACTTGCAGTCTATAGATAGTTTTAGTTTAGATTTTTGTTGCTCCTATAGTCTCACACATGTGAACTAGATTTGATGTATGCCATGGCAGGACCTTGAAGGATTAGATAAGACATGAAAAACCACTAGTTTCATTAGATAAGCCAATAATGCATTGAAACTATTCCCCTTTTTTTGGCATTGTGCAGATGATGAAGGTATTAAGATTTTTTAACTTCTTAGTGTTTATTCATACAATAGGAATAATATTAAAACTAAATACCATGATTGAAAGGCCATTATACCTCCTTCATTTCGTCAAGATCTTGGACCCTCACTTTCTCTCTCATGTACAAACTGAGTACAAACCTGAAGGGATCTACAAAGCTACCAAAGAGATTGATAGAGGAAGGAGGTTGATTTTTATCTCTAAAAAAACATGATTCCTTCACTTGATGACTATGTTAAACTCCCCTTGCAAACCCGTAACTCCATCTAACCAAATTTGTACCATGCAGATCTGTACATGTTTGTAAACTCTCATAACCTAAAAATTTATTACAATTTCTCTTGTCTTAAGACCATGAATAATCATTAGTGGGAAGGGGGAGGGAAATTATGGCTCATCCAATATTTAAAAACACATGTTATGGTTTATGAATCTAGTGGGACACATTTACAAATGTATGGGGCCCATTTAGTCACAAATAAAGGTCTTTGACTTGTGAGAAGACACCATTAGCATATGAAACCACTTGATTATCATAATGTGGTGATCATGGGTGTCTTTAAAGTCATACTTGATGGTTTTATTTAAATTTTAAGGTCAAATTAATATCACCTCAAGGTCAAACATCCACTTTGGATAATTGGAATGAATTCTTCTCCTTGTAGTTGGTAATGACATATAGACCACTCCAAAGACTATCATATTTTGAATGCTTACCTAGATTGGCACGGTCCCCATCCCGCTTAAATAAAATTCCACCTTATTGGAAGGTCTTTGAATAGGTTATCTTGTCAAATTATCTTTTTAATTGATATTAGTTAGACCACAAGATATGTATGGTATCATCCTTTGTCTCTTCCAACTCCCTTGATTCATTCATCCCCACCTTCATTACATTAGTCTACACAAGTTTATGTTAGTTTGAAAGCTCCAAGGATTGTGGCTCAAGTGATAATGGTAATATTGATTATTTTACATAGATAAAAAGATATGGTGAGTGAATAGTATACATTTTGGTAGTAATTATATATACTCATAAGGCAGTCCTCATCTTGGTATGCCACTCTTTTTGGTTGTCCTCCATTATCCTTCTTATGATCCTAATCAGATTCTTATTCACAGACTCTACTAGTCCATTACCATGTGGATATTAACTATATGAATAACTAAATTATATATAAAGATAAATATCCTTCTCACTCACCTTTACACTATTGAAGGCTAATGCATTATCTGATATGATGGTGGAGGGGACCTCAAATCTGGTCACTAGACTATTATAGAACTCTAAGACTAAGTTGTAATTTGCTTCTTTGACTACCTAAACCCACATAGTAAAGTAATCAATAAAAATAAAACCCACTTCTATCTAGCAATAGATGGGGGATGAATCATACCTATAAAGTCTAGGCCCCATTGCATGAAGGGTTACTTAACTTAAATAGGATTTAGAGGCAAGGTAACTAGTCTTTATTTGCCAATGAACATAAAAAATTTTATACACATCCTAACCCAAACATGGGATTACCTAAATAAAATTGGTGAAAAACATCCTAGTCTTATGATATTTGATGTTATTGTCTTGGCTGCAAAGTGCCCTCCAATAGGCCCATCATGAAACTATCCTAAAAGCTTGTCAACATGACTAGTATCCACACAAAATCATGCCATCAAGGTCTTTATTAAAAATTACACCATCAATAAATACATAATTTATTTATTTCATTCTAAATTAACAACTTCTTTTCCTATTTAAGCCTATAGGGCATTCTCCCATTTGTAGGAATTTCAGCATGTCTTAGGTCTCACTGGAAGGAGATATAGTTTTAGCTACATGTTGGTCCTCTCAGAATACTAAAAAAAATTCTTTATCCTCCTTCACATCTACTAAAAGGTTTTAACATAGTCCCATACCCATAAAAAAATTAGTAACCTTCACCTCTATGTCATACTCCATGCACTTAGTCACCCAACCAACTCTATTTTCACTCAAGTCTCTATTAAGGATGAAATACTTAATGTTAAGGTGAACCACCATGATAAATATATTATTGTTAGAAACCATGTGTCTAAAAATATTGAAGCCTCTCATTAATACAATTACATTTTTTTTAACAAATTTATACCTCTCCTCATATACCTCCAATGTTTGGGTGAAGAAGGCTATGGGTTTTTGAAGGCCTTCATAGTTTTGTTGCATGAGCATAACATAAATAGTGTCACTTGTAGAGAAGGCATACATGCATAAATAATTTTTAAAATTAGGGTTGAATAGGGTGGGATCTTAGGTAATGGCCTTCTTGATGGCCTTCTAAACATATTTTACCTTCCTTGGTCTATGAGAACTATTTATGTTTATTGATCATGTGAGTTAAAGGCCTCACCAATTCAATAAATATAGGTATGAATATTATGATGAAGTTGATTTTACAAAAAAAAAAACTTTATAATCCACTCTTGTGTTTGGGTATTGATAAGGCAAGGATTGAATTTATCCTTTTAAGGTTAATAGAGAGGCCTTATTTTGACACCACATGTCCTAGAAGTCTACCTACATGGACTGCAAAGATACAATTTTTGGGGTCCAAAAAGACCCCAAACTACCTATACTTATCAAACACCAACCTCAAATGTGTTAAGTGATCCTTCAGTGTTAGAGGTAAAATCATTGAGAGGGGGGTAAATCAATGATGCAAGATAGTCTAATTCAATTCCCAACTATTAAACATTTAGCATACATCAATCTTGATCAAGTAACATAAACATGAAAGCACATACATCTAAAACATATATAAGAATATACATCACATGAACACATCAAATATGTGGGAAACCGTCTTTGGAGATAAAACCCATTGAACCTCAAAATATGGACTATATTCCTATAAAACAATATCTAAACATTTATAACAACACCCACTCATCAAGGAATATCCATCCCTTAGTTTAGTGAAACACCATCCCACAAGGAGGAACCAACCCCATAGGGGAAAAAGTACCCACTCAACTACCTTGATCTTATCTCCACCTTTGATCTAATTTCTTCTACACCTGATGATGGACTTATCTTACTTAAACTCTTTATTGTTTACACTCTCACAAACTTGCACACATAAGCAATACATCCAAAACACCCTTTTGGATCAATCTTCTCTTCTAAGCACATTCATAATAAAAAAACCTATAAGAATTCTATCACACCAAAAATAACATGATATATATGTCATTTACACACTCATAAACCTACTCATCTCTTCAATCCATTCATTAAGCACACTCACTCAATCAACCTCTAGAGCTTACTTGCTCAATCTTCCTCTTCAAGGCTTACTAGGTCCAATGACCTATGTGTTCACATTCATCAACTTAATCAGATAAACATGACTGATCCTCTTTGATATCTAATATTCCTTAATAACATGTACCTTCTCTTTAAAATGTTCCTTTTCTCAATATCGCATCTACTCTACTCTTCATAGTCAAGTTTAGAAACCATTGCCTTAGTCTCCACTATGTATAGATCCTTTATGCATATAAACTTCTTGGTCAGCCATAAGACTTGCCTTAATCAATAAGACATCTAATATGCTAATACATAGCTTAAATATGTTTTCATAGGTTGACCATAACATCCATGAGTCACACTTAAGTAGCTACACCTTTCAATTAGGCCTTAGTAGCCCTTATAGGTCTCATTGACACCTATTCACCCATTTATTACTCCATCAAGAAAATTAAGAACACAAGATCAATTTCAATTACATGGATCCCCTCCATATTATTTCTAATGTATCTTTAGGTTATTTATCCTACCAAACAATCCTTTTGCTAAAGCACAATTTGATCAAACATTATTCTATACATAGTAACACCATGAATGATTAAACATTCAAATTTGAAGCGTTTATTCATACTAAATATAGATTGGTCAAACCTCCAAAATCCACATGTATGATCCTCATTTAGTATGAAACACTCTCAAATAGTTATATCATTTTTAAAAATCAAAATACTATCAATAAAAACTCAATTTATCCTTCTTGGGTCACTTGCAGAATAAGATAAAACACACAATAAACTTTGGAGATCCATAAACTTGATTTTAAGAACATTCAGATCTTGTAATTAGGTTTTCTAGATGTACCTTGAAGTCCTTTATGACTTTGCCTTTTACACCATGATCAAATTATGCATATATAAAAAGTTATAGCTCAAAAACTATAGAATAGTTTTCCCTCATAAATTTGAATATTCAAATTCTAGTAGTCACTAAACATATGTTAAACATCGAGCATGTTGACTTCATCTCATGCACCCTAGAAATTTGAAAAATTGTGCTCCATCGATCTCTATAGATTATCCTAGTATTTATTTTGTAATTCACACCATTTATCTAATATATTCTCTTCCATGATCATGCCATTTGGAAACCCCACATGCCTTCTACGCATATTTATTCTTTAACTCGACCCACACTGTCGATCTTCTGATTGCATGATCATATGCTTGTCAGGGATCTTCTGTCCAAGCTCTAAAAATGTTACACTTGTCACTAATGCATTAATAATTTAACATATTGAATTTTATTCATACTTTTAGATCAAGATATATGATTTAATGTACACCATTATATCTACTGACTAGTTGACCTCAAACTTCATAGAAGTTAAAGTTGATAGTCTTTGGCCCAACACAATCTGCAAGAGCAACTTTGAAGATTTATAAATTGAGCTTGAAAACACTTCAAGAATCCAAATTTTTAAGATACATTCTTGTAACTATAGAAAAAATCTCCATGAAATCCTTTAACCTCGGTTGAATTTATGAGTACCATAAATACATTCACAAATTTATTGGTTCATCCATATCTACATGACATGCAATGACGGTCTAGATTCTCTCAATCTAGAAGATACATGTTTCTCATTAAAAATGATCAATTGACATACTAGATGTTTATCAAGACATACATGGATGCTTCATAACTTCTTATTTATCCTTACATACCTATGTATGTTCTATATATTTCTAACCATCAATATGATCACTTTGTCATTAATGAATTAGTATAACATGCTCTCTTTGACATCAATGACAACCAACCATTAATGAATATGTTTAAAAATATCCCCCTTTGTCATTTAAGGAAAAAACCCCTTAGAATGAATTCTTACTTATTTTAATTGAGCTCCTTCATTCTGATCTTTTTCCCCCTTTGACATTAATGATAAAGGATCTCTTCCTCACCATGCTAACAAAAATTCATAAACAATATTTATGCATTCAATTATTATTAAGATGCTCAAGCTACTTACATAATTTTAATAATATGAAATAATTTCTCCCCTTTTGTTATGCTCAAATCTAAACTTAGACTTCTCTAATCCTTGGACCTAATAAACTACTCATAGAGCTTAGAAAATCTTTGCCTAACATCATGCTCCATATTTTTTCATCTGTTCTTTGATATACACCAATTTTAAATTGGGATTTTCTAATCCTTGGACCTATCTACCTATAAAACACACAAACTCTATTTTCTCATCCAAGAAGATTCAATACCTTGTCAAAATACATGACTTGTTTTGATCAATTCATCATATAAATCTTCTTAAATAAACATCTTCACACTTCATCATGACTAGAACATCTCACATATGCTCCTCTTTACATCACACATTTCTTCTTCAAGCTTTTCAAACTATTTGAGTTAGCTCCCCTTAACTCCATGCTTCACTTGGATCATGACATCTTCAACAAATAATATCTTAATGAACTAGATATACTAGCAACTTTTCAACACTATCCACACTCAGTCAATATCCTTATAAAATCACCCATAGATCTTATATCTTCATAACATTATAAACTCCATGACATACATAAATTTTTCATCTACAAAAATTAGAGACCTTCTTCAAGATATCAAAGATATGATAACTCATTCTCCTCATTCTTCATATCAACCTTGTCTTCAGTTTTCATTATTTGATCAATCAATTTAAGTAATTGAGAAGATCTTACTTTTAGGACAAAAAACATTAAACATGCTTTGAGCACATTTGAACAAGATCAACATACCTTTCTATGAAATATAATATCTTGATAACTCACCATCCTTGATCAAACACTTAAAAACTTCCATTTTTTGCCTACAAACCTTTAGAACCAACAACTTCATTCTTCACCATTTGACCAATTAGACCATCCTTTATATTTGATCAAAATTTTTAATTTAGGATCACTATTTCTAAAAATATCTTATCATGTCCTTCCATAATGAATCAACACATCTTATAATGACCTTTCTTATCCTATAACATCAACCAAAGATCAACTGACATCCATGGAAATTCCATGGAAATTTTTTGAATAATTTATTTTGGAAATGAATATTAAATATCTGCATCATCAAGTGACCTCATTTCTTGGGAAGACATCCCTAGGCCATAAATGCCACAAATATTAAGATTCATGCCCTCCATGCCTCATCAATGCCTTCCGTGATGCCCTCCATGCCTCATAAATACCTTCCATGATGCCTGTCATGCCTCTTAATTTCCCCTTCTTCTAATACCATGATGAGGATAAGTACAAACTTAATTCCAAAAATTGAATTAATCATCAACCACACATCTCAATCTTGAGATGGACAGTTGAGGTTGATTCTGATCAAATCCAAAAATCTATAAATAGGAGGCCTCACAACATCATTTATAAAATTAATTTATGCAAAGTTATAATGTAGGATTTGTTCCAAAAAGCTTCAACCAACTAATGTTATCATGCCAAATTGATTCCAAGCCAAGCCAAGCCACAAGCCAAAGGTGCCAAGAGGAGATAAAAGTAGCCACACTTGATTAAAGAAGACTTTTTAAAGCACAAGCTGAGAAAGCCACCATTATAAAGGCATTTGGAACATTGAAGAAAGGTGAAAGGAATTCTTGTGTTCTCATTCCTTGCTTTTTAGTTGTGCTTGTTATTTAATTTTGTTAACTAATCTCTCCTTAGTTTCTAGGCCTAGAGATGTTATGTTATTAGTCTGTTTATTTCACTTTGTTTTCATTTTAGAACTAACACCATACTAAGCATCCTCTCTTGAGTCAAATTCCTAGATCACATATGGCACACCCGGTGGGACTAGATGCATCTTACACCTAAAGGAGATCTTTTTTCAACCTTAAAAAACTTATTTAAGCTTTTAAAACTCTTGAAAATTGGTTTTCTAACTTTATTTTTCCATTTTTGGTTGCCATTGTTTTTACACAATAACTAACATTGATAGAAATACCAACATTGATTACTTGGCTTGACTGATGTCTATCATTAGAACTGATATCAGTCAGATCTTAGTTGGCCATAATCTATGTCAGTGGTATTGATTGACATCAATCACTATGTTTTTCCAAAAACATAGACCTGATACCTACTTTTCCAAAGTTTCTTGTTTCAAACTCAGAAGGGCTTCAAAGCTAAGTGACATGTGAACAATTTTACTGTAGACCCAAGTGACATATTTGCTTAAAACATGTTTAAATCACTTTTACATGCTTAAATTTTGATTAGGAACTTTGTTTTGGTGTTTAACAAAGAATTTAGGTATTTTTGGTGAACATTTTCAAAGTTTAAAACTAAGACCAAGGGGTCGAATGAACACCACTAAACACTTTATTTGAGTTTAAAATTGAACACACTTGTTAATTCTTATTTGCAATAGTTTATTATATTAATCTTTCTTGGAAAAAAGATGTATGTTGTGTGTATGATATTCCATTTGTCACCTATAGGGAACCTTTGGAATCAAAAACACCAATCCTATTGAAAGTAGCCTATTCCAAGGCTTAGAAAGAAAGTCTTCTAAAGCACTCCCCAAAAACTCATCAAAGTTTGGGTGATCTTGAAAATGACCCAAAAGTCTTCCTATTTTATGCTTTATTTATTTATGCATCTTGGCTTGCAAGGGGGACTTCATCACCTCTCATAAGTTCTTTAAGGAAGCTTTGACCCAGGGTTTTATCTCCTGGCCTTGACTTCATTTGACTCTTTTAAGAGTTGCACATGGGATGTAGTGGCACTTTGGACACCGCACTACACTGAGTGAACAATATGATGTAGTGGTTGAAAAAAGGACTAGACCTTTTTATAACAAGCTGAGTGATATGAACCCAAAATCCATGCTTTTATTTTTCATTATTTGATGTGAAAGTCATTGTGCAATTTATTCCCCTAGATCATTCAGAAACTTGTTAGAATTTAGACAAATCCCCACTTACCATGGAAGTATTGTTGGTGCAAGGTGCACCTCAAGGTCTATGTCATAGTACTATCATTTGAGATAAGGGGGTATAAAAAACCTACTATATAATGCACATTTACTTTTGGATGAACACTTAAATTCATCTCAAATGATGTATATTGATGGATTCTAACAATACCAAGCAACCTTGTTAGTTTAGGATCTAAGAGTGATTAATTAGTTGGTATTATCCTAGTTTAAGTCTTGTTTGGAGTCAAAAACTTAGTGTAAATAAATAATCCAAACCAAACACATATCCCAAATTTTCCTTTGAACAAAAATGCATTATGTTGCTTACGTGAGATCATCAATTTTCCTTTTTCAAAGTTCATCAAAAGATTGAGAGTAATATCATCCACTTTGGCATAGTTATGTTTCCCAATTAAGTCTAGACCTTAACCAAAGTTGTTTAAGCCCTTCACTTATAATCTAAATTCAGAATTGCACCTTTACAAGTTCATAGGGTTGATGTGTTAAGTGGGTTCACCATTTGAACTAAACTTGAGGGAACTTAGCTTTAATTTTCAATTTGGGTTGAAGGCCATTTAAGACTCATAATAATTGTCCTTACTTGATAGACTTAAGCCATTTTGTGCTAAACACTTTCACTTTAAGTCTATATACCACAACATTTTGAGTCAAGAAAGGAAGTGTTATGCTATCAAAATTATGGAAAAATGCCTTTACCTTAGAGAGTCTTTGAAATAAATTTTTTTATCACACCTTCTGAGTAGTATAGTGTCATTATGTTGCCCAAATAATTTTAAATGTTGTTTCATGGACCTTCTTACATAGAATTCTAAATTTGCTCCTACATATTCCAACTGATCCAAGTGTACTTTTGATCCTTTATCTAAAGCACAATTATACTATTCACCTTTGTATAGCTTGTTTTTAAAAAAGAGCCAAGTTTTATACTATTATTTATGAGAAAATAAACTATTGCTAAAGTACCTTTTAGTTCATATCATATACCTAGTCAACCAAGTTCATGTCCAATAATCAAATGCCTAGTGTTTGTTAGAAGTATTTCAAATCTATTAGACTAAAACTTTCATATATTTCCAAAGTCTAGCTTTTGACACCATTTGGCCAAGAGTCCTAACACATGCCTTGTTTGAGCCTAGATTTTGACACCGCATTTGGCCAAAAGACCTAGCAACTTTTAATTTCCTAGATTAGACTGATTTGAAACACTTCGACCTTAGAGTTTGGCATTTTGAATTTTTAGTCCATTTACTTGCTCATCTTTGTGTGAATAGTGAAATATTAGATATTTTATGCTAGATTTTTTCCTTGCAAATCTTTGCATAAACCTTTTGATCCTTTTGACAAATCTAGACCTAATTGAAGGCATCATTTATTTTAGATTCTATCCTTTTTAGAGTTTATAGAAATCTTTGACCTTTTATCACCAAACATTGACTATGGATCCCAACATGTATACCTACACTCATATTGGACTCATTTACAATCCAGGGATTGGTAATGTAGTTACATAGGAAGAAATGGTGCAAGACCCCTATAAAGATAACATTGCTTATGAGATGGATTCTTATCCCTCTTATAATACTCAATCAGGGGCACAAAGCCAAGATCCATTGGTTAATTATTTGGTTAACACACAACCTTACACATAACAAGACCAAGAACAAACCATGCAATACATAGCTACAATACCTATAATGGATGAGCTAGTTCTTCAATAGTCATACTTTACCAACATAGCTTCCACGTATGATCCATTTTTATTTGAGTGACATTTTTTAGAAAATAAAGATGAGATTTTGGTTAGGGCCATAGAGGTAGGGGCCAAGTTTTTAGCAAAATTCCCCCATGAAAGTTTCCCAAGTCTAGTAAGAGTGTCCCAAAATATCATTTACGATCAATAGGATTCTTCTAGCAATCCTATGGCTCTAGTCCAAACAACGTACCAAGACCCCAATATATCCAATTAAGGAAAAAAATAATGGAAGATTACTTTAACCAAATGCAAATAACATACCAAACCTACTTAAAATTAGCACATGATTTAAATTAGATGAATGTGGTAAGTAAGCCTCTCATTGACCTAGTACCTTCAATAAGAGTGTTGATGGAATTAACAAGACACAAAAATATGAGTTTCAATCCATTTGTGCAAATCACTTTGATAGATAACTTGATACATATGCCAATTATTAAGTGTCTTCAACTTCTACACTATATAGTGAGCCAAATGTAGTAGACAATGTGCAAACAACATCCAATCTTGATCAAAGTGGTACTAACACATCAACAATTAGCCAACAACAGGTGCCTATAGTTAATCCCATGAGAAAAACATCATACCAAGGAATAGGAGTTTCTATACCCCAACCTCAATTAGTCACTTCCTTAAGTGTACAACCTATAAGATTGGATAATCAAAAAATGGCTAATGCTATACCTTAATGATAGAATTTTATGAATCCTACTCCTCCTCAACAAGTATCAAGTGGTATTCCACAATAGCAGACACAATATAGTGTATCAATGAAATAAAGGATGAATACATTGTCACCTCAACTAGGGGTAACTAATATTCCACCTCACCAAGTAATGACAAACATACCTCTTTAGTTGTAGAATAATATGCTAGTCAAAAACCAAGTAATGACTAGTCAACAACATACAAATATTGGTCAATGATAGATATCAAAACTACAAAATGCTTTCACTTCTTCATAAGGATTCATGCAAAAAGGAGGTCCCCATGTTTCTCAAATACCCACCAAATAACCATTGGTTTAAAATGTGCCACAAATCTAGAGACAGTGTCTTAGTTCACAAGTTTCCACTCAATAATAAGGTTTGATTAGTCGACAACATGTCCCTTTTCAACCACAACAAGCATAGTATAATTATATCCCATCATCCCGACTAAAAAATCCTCTAGGTCAAACCTTTATCACCAACCTAAACTAGAATATCATACAACTAAATGTGCAATTTCAAGTACATCCCAATCCACATATGTATATTCCTAGTCCATTCCCCAACCAAGCCAATGTACCCCAATAGGTGTCTCCATCATACCTTGGTCAAAGTGTTTCACTTGTGACCTCTTAGCCATTTACCCAAACCAACATTCTCCCTCAAACTAATATCCCTTCCAGTTTCCTATCCCAAGAATTTCAATAGATGAATGACGCAATTGCTACCATTTAGGTAGGGAAGTAGACTAAGAAGTTCAAATTGGATGAGTGTGTTCCTATCCATTCAACATGGAGTATTTGCATATACCATTTCCTCCAAGATAAGAACTAACTAAATTTGATAGGTATAAAGGGAAAGGTGACCCTAAGGACCATTTGACCAAATTCTTTGTTGCATGTCAATTAATGGCATATAACAACATATACCTTTTACTATTATATTCAAGGAGCCTAGTTGGACAAGCCTTTGAGTGGTTTTTAAAGTTTTCCAAGAGTTTAATAACAAACTTTGATAATCTTTTTGATAAATTTATGTTTCACTTTTCCTATAATCTCAAGCATGAGATTTCATTAGTGGGCCTAACATAAGCAAAGCAATAAGTTGGGGAGAGTTTTTCAATCTATTTATAGTGATGGAGATCCCTTTCAAGTCATTTCACCCATAGTTTACTAGATAAAAAATTAGCCATTGTGTTTACTAAAAATTTGCATAGTGAGATAACCTATCATCTAGAACTATAATGTGCACATACATTCAAAAAGATCATTGATAAAGGTTTGTTGATCAAGTGAGCACTCATAAATAAAGGGGTCATAAATCTTAATTTAAATAATCAAAATCAAGGTACCATTCATGAAAATGACCAACACCTCATCCAAGTGCAAGCATTATAACTAGCACATGCCAATAATCATGAAAGACCAAAGCAATTCAACTAAAATAGGAATGTTGCTACCTAGCAAAGTCACCAACCAATGCCACAAGTGTAACAACCAAGACCTACACAATAAATATAGTAGTCTTTACCATTACAAACCCCTCCTCTTAGGAGAACCATGCCTACATGTCGTGTCTTTAGTGACCTAGGAGAACCCATTGAGTCTATAATTTGAAAGCTTGCTACCACTAATCTAATTATTTAGCCTATACCAAAGCATTATCTGTAAGGCATTCCTTACCCTGATTGGTACCGTGAAAATTAATTTTGTGACTATCATTAGGTCAATAGGCATAATCTACAAAGATGTGTCCAAATCAAGCATTTAATCAAGAATATGTTGGAGAATGGGGAGATAAAAATAGATAGTGGTGCTTCCACTTCCAATCAAACTCTTGGGATCTATCAAAACCCCTTTACTTTACATAACAATCAACAATAGTAGAATAATTAGCAACAACAACAATGGCCAATATAGTAGCAAAATTAATAGTATCAGAATCAAAGGTTGAACTAGTAACATCAACAAAATCAGTAGTAAAATCCATAATGACAAAATAATAGACAAAACCAAGGTCAAAATGGTAATAACCAACAAACCTACCATGTAGTTACACATGAGTACAATAGGGTTATAGGTCATATTGTAGGGGGTAGCATTAACACCATCTCTATGAATCTTAACCAAGCACTAATCAACTAAGACTATTGGTAAACAATACTATTCAGCCAAATCACATGCATAATCCTTCATTGACTTGGGATTGCATATAGGCAAACTAACAAACTAGGACTTCCTCTTTCAGATCTTATAGTGATAACTCATTCTTGCCATATAACCACATGTAAGTGCACCAACAATCAAGACTTGTCCTATCTAGTCCCACACCATTTCTGACATCAGTTAGCAAAAATGGGATGGTATTTAATATTGATTGTAAAATCACAACATGGAGGTTGAAGATTACTATCCTAGGCCCATAACCATCTGCTAGTTTGCCTATCATTTGACCAACCATTCAACCTCAAAATAAACCATTCACTACTAACCAAGACAAGAAGTTTGATATTATGGACCAATTGCAAAAGACACTAGCACAAATGTCTATTTTGGATTTGTTGTTAATGTCAATAACCCAAAAAAATATTGAATGATTTTTTGACCCAATCCACTATTTATAGTGACATATCCCTTGATAACTTTCAAGCTTTGGTTGGACACCTAGCTCTAGCCCCAAGTCACATTCAACCAAAGCGATATGTCTTCCCTTGGGCCACTCTATAATAACTCATTATACATAGAATTTTATATCAAATGGCATAAACTGAAATGTGTCCTTATCAATAATGGATCTAGCCTCAACATAATGTCTCTCAAGCTCATCAAGATTCTTGGGTACACAATGATAGATCTCTATCCAAAAACAATAACTATTAAAGCCTATGATAATCAAGAAAGAGATTCATAGGGCACCATTAATTTTCTAGTTATTATTGGGCCTTTAACCCATGATACACTTTGCCATGTGTTGGATCTTGAGTTATCATATAACATACTTCTACATAGACCTTGGTTACATGAGATTCATGTAGTCCTAACAACACTACACCAATATATCAAATTTTCCCACTCAAGGATGGAGGTGAATATTCCAGGGGATTTACACCTGTATGAACACTACAAGCATATTGAGGCTAAGTTTCAAAGATATAATTATTAGTATGGCATGAATCCAAGTTTCAAGCAAGATAAAGGAAAGTCTATACTTATTGATCCTTCATCAGATAATTACATAGATCCTAATACCTTGGAGTCCCTTTCCCACATACCACCTCTTAAAGCTTCTAATCATTTCACCATTTTAGATAATGGACTAGGAGAATATGTGCCCCATAACACATTTCACATTGCCAATCTTCCTCAAAATCCAAAAACCTTTGGGTGACCTAAGGTCATCCCATATATGCATTGGAAAAAAAATAACAAAGATAAGGGACATGTCACATTTGTACCAACATCTACACTAGGATTTAACCCTCTTGAAGGGAACTAATCATGGTTATACAATGATGACCAAGCTGATTGTTATAAAAATACAAAGTATCCTATTCCCAATAGGAGCATGGATCATCACAGTTATGAAGGATGAGGCCTCAAACCAAATCAACAAGGAAATATCAAGCCAATTTCCATGACTAAGTATGAAAGACCTTATGGACTTGGATTTAAACCACCTGGGGGTGACCCCACACATCTTATTCAAACTCCATCACTAGTGATTAGTGATGATGATGCTGATAGTGAAGTATAACCTTACCTTTGATAACCTAGCTGAAACCAACCTATTTGATAACAATGCCATTTGTACCCTTACCCAAGTCATTCATTGCAATCCATTACCATTATATTATCCCCAACTAATAGATTGGGACCAACAAGAATCTAGTCTATTAATTGATGAGTTCTAAAATGATGAGCCATTCTATGATTTCTTAGGCCTTAGAGATAATGTTTCGTTAGGAGATCACAAATCAAGATTCTCAATCACATTAGATCCTGCAACCTATTTTAGAGAGTGAGTGAACACCCTTAGCCAAAAAAAAAAAGTAAAACATTGAAGTTCCAAAGTGAAAACCTATTTGAGGCACTTTCTAAGTAGGGAAAAAGTAAAGATAAAGGCCATTCTAGTGGTGAAAACCTATTTCAAGTGCCATTAGATGGGGGTGTTCATTCTTCTTCAAAATTAGACCAGAAGACCACCAATGATGAACTTGCCTATAAATCTAATTTTAGTTTTGAGCAACAACAAGTATTTGATCAAATTCTCCAAAAATTTCTAACTATTTTTGTTACATGGCCAAATATCCCATTAAGAGACTCAGATTCATCATGCCTAGGAGAAGTTGAAGATCAAGTCCTAATAAAGGACCCTGACATAGTCCAATAGTTCAAGTCACTACCTACTATCCTAGAAGATGGTTCGACCCTCCTATTCAAAGATACAATAGAGATAAACATCAAGACTCTATCAGACCTAAAATGGATAACATTGGGTGCATCCCTCACTAAGGAGGAATGCAACATTTTTATAGCTATATTGAGAGAGTTTGTGGACATATTTTCATGGGTCTATTTTGACATGCTAGGATTAGACCCCACCTTGGTTTTGCACTACCTTATGGTTAATCCTAATGCCAAATTGGTAAAACAAAAGCTACGTAAGATGCATCCTTGCATTGTTGTATTAGTAAAGAAAGAGTTGGAAAAAAATCTTAGAAGTAGGATGTATCCGATCCATTAACTATTCATAATAGATCTCTAATGTAGTACCTATTAGCAAAAATCCTGAAGAAATCAAAATTTATACTAATTTTTTAGACATCAATAAAGCTTGTCCTAAAGATGATTTTCCATTGCCTAATATTGACATGATCATTAACTCCATGATAGGTTATGAAATGCTTTCACTCATGGATGGATTTTTAGGATACAATCAGATCAGAATAGTGCTAGAAGATCAACTTAAAATAGCATTCACCACTCCATGGGAAACATTTTTCTATCAGGTGGTTCCATTTAGACTTAAGAATGTGGGAGTTACATATCAAAGAGCCATGACTATCATATTCCATGATATTGTTGAAGACTATGTCGATGGCATATTAGGAAAATCCAAGACCAGGGCTAACCATCCAGCTGTGTTGCATAATATATTTGAAAGACTATGAGAGTATAAAGTCAAACTCAATTCAAATAAATATGTGTTTGGTTTAACTTCAGGAAAATTACTTGGCTTCATCTTGTCTTGTAGACGTATTGAAGTTGATCTAGCTAAAGTCCATACTATAGCCGAGATGCCACCATCAACTAATTTGAAGTAACTTCATAGTTTATAGGGTGATTTCTAGTCCATCTGATGCTTCATCTCTTAGTTAGCAAACAAGTTCCATCCATTTATGCACCTTTTGAAGAAAGGAGTTACATTTCATTGGGATGATCACTGCCAAACAACTTTTCAACAACTCAAAGATTATCTTATCAATCCACCTATTTTATTACCTCCTATGCCAGGAAATCTATTATTGTTATACATATCATCTACCAATCATTCCCTGGGGGCACTCTTGGCTAAACATGATGACAAAGGAAAGAAGCATGTTGTTTACTAGCTATGTTGTACCTTGGTTACATATGAACATAACTATGCACCTATTGAAAAATATTGTCTAGCCATGGTTTTCATAGATCAAAAACTATGTCATTACATGTTGAATAATAAAACCATGGTCATTTCAAAATTATATATGCTCAAGTATCTACTATCTAAAATAACTTTGTAAGGTAGAATGGCTAAATGGATCATGCTTCTTAGGGAATTTGACATAGAGTATGTCAATCAAAAATTAAGAAAAGTACAAGTTCTTACAGATCAACTTATTGAAGCACCCCTCATACATACATAGCCACTCAAGTTTCCATTTCTTTATGATTCCATCATGACTGTTATTGATACACCCCTTGAGGACTAGTCCTAGAAGCTGTAGTTTGATGGTTCATTCACTGTACATGGATCAAGGGTAGGCATATTGTTTATTACACCATAGGGGGATCTAATCCCTAAATCATTCAGAATAAACATTCCTTGTACAAAAAGCATGGTCGAGTATGAAGTACTTATTGTAGGAATTTGACAAGTAGTGCATTGTAATATATCTCATCTTCAATTTTATGGTGATTCTCAGTTAATCATCAATTAGGTCACAAATCATTTTTAGACCAAATATGACAAGTTGGCTCCATATAAAGCCATGGTTAACATTCTTAAAAATCAAATTGTCAACATTTAGTTTGAGCATATATTGAGTGCTAATAATAGAATATAGATGCCATGGCTACTATTAGCTCTTTGATTTAATAAATAGATAAAGCTAAAGAGTATCAGTTCCTCATCAAGAATTTGTTAGCACTAGCTCATGAACCTTCAACCATGGCCATGATTTGTGATATTGTTAGTCCTAATTCTATCTAGTACTCAGACCTTTACAACTACCTTCATGAACAAGTTTTTCCACCTAACCTATCTCAAAAACAAACCAAATCCTTTATTCATCATTTTTCTTGTTACACTCTACTTGGATCCACTCTTTACCATTGTAGTTTTGATGGAACTTTACTTCATTTTTTAAATTTGGTAGAGTATACATTAATTTTAAGAGAAGTTCATGAAGGAGTATGTTGAGCCCATTATAGTAAGGCAGCCCTATCCAAAAATATCTTTCATACTAGTTATTATTGGCCCATAATGGACATAGATGCCATTGCATATATAAATAAATGTGACAAATGGCAATAGTATGTTAATTTGATTCATGCCCCAACAAAAAATTTAAAATTGATGTTGACACCATGGCCATTTTATACATGGGGACTTGACTTCATTGGGAAGATTAATCCCACTTCATCTGATGGCCATAAACATATCTTTACTGCCACTAAATATCTCATTAAGTGGGTTGAAGCTATACCCCTCAATTACGTGACTGTAAAGAAAATTTCCAAATTCATCTTCAATCATCTCATCTACCACTATGGTATCCCCTTTGAAATTATATTTGATAATGGAGGATCATTCAAGAACAAAGATTTAGACCAGTTCTGTACTAAATCCAACATCACACAACACTTTTCTATAGCATATTACCCTCAAGTTAATGGCTAGGCTGAGGCATCCAACAAAACTATTGCCAACATTCTCAAAAATATTTTCAATGATGTTGGTCATGATTGGTACCTCCAAATATTCCTTGCCCTTTGGGCATATCATACCAATCATTGTACCCCCATAGGAGCCACTCCATACTTGTTTATGGTACTAAAGCCATCCTTCCCATTAAGGTCAAATTTCCTTCACTATGCATCTCTTTCAAGCATATCCTGGATGATCATGACTATTGAGTAGTTCATCTGTAAGAGCTGGATCTAATTAATGAAAAATACATATCCACGCTCAACAATCTTCAAGCATATCAAAATTGACTCAAAGGACACTATAATCGATATGTGAAGTATAGAACATTTAAAATTAGTGATATTTTTCTTACATAAAACCAAAAAATACCATGGTTGAGAAGAAATATAAAGTGAAATTCAAACCAAATTGGATAGGGCCTTTTTTCATCACTGTAGATTATAGATCAGGAGCATACAAGCTTGCCACACTAGATTCAGATGAACTTCCAAATCTAATGAATATTATTCATCTCAAGTAGTACTATGCTTGAATGTTAAGGTGTATTATCTATAAGGATCATTTTAGTTATGCCTTTTTATCACTATTCTTCTTTTTACACATACCACCTTTATTCATCCTCTTTACCATATCCACTTTCTTCTTTTTAACCTATCAACCTAGTGTGTTCTACAAGCCTAGCCTGTTTGACCTTAGTTTTTATCATTCATTACGTAGTTTTAGCATCAAGGTATCTGATTAGTTCATCATTTTTTTTAAGTATTTCAAATAGGTATCATATCTTGGGATAGTGTGACATAATTTTTGGTAGTTTCATTCTTCATTTATTAGTCCTTTCTTACCACTAGTCTTGCTATTAATTATAACTACCTTTGGATAAATTAGTATAATTGATATATGCCATTGTGTCTTAGTTATAACCACCTATGGAAAAAATAGGGGAAATACTAAGCCTTGATGTACCAACTTAACACTTCCTATGCCATACTATGTCTTTTTACCAACTATGCCTATTTTGTTTGAATTGGCTGCCACACTAGTCAAATTCCTCTGTTGTAAAGGAAAAACTATAGTGACTTGAGGTCCTAATCTAGGAATATGTAAGCAACACTCAATAATTATTGAGGTTAGCTCAATCACCCCTTTAACCCATTCTCTTATTATTTTGTGAGCAACCTAAGCCATGTTCTCTCTATTTTGTGAGCAACCTAAGCCATGCTCTCACCATTTTACGAGCAACCTAAGCCACGTGCTCGTTGTTTTATGAGAAAATATAGTTTAAAATATATCACCATTTTGTGATATTTAACCATTTGGTGTCTCATCATTCTTTATTGAGTTGAGACACTCCAAAACACTTCAAAAAACATTTTAAAAAATTGTTAGAAAAGAACAAAAATATTGACCACTTCTTTGCCTTAAGGATTATGGGAACCCTTACTAAGTTACAAGAAAATTACTTGTCACTTGGTTTCCCCATCCTTCTTGGCCTTTTTTTTTCTCATGCACTTGTCATTTTAAAATATCATTACCATTCTTCTATCACATCCATTATGTTTGTTTTCATCAATTATCACATTCTTCCCATTCCTTGGGAGAACTACATTTGGCCTAATGTTTTTTATTAGATATTACATCCATGAAACTTTGTAGGCAGCATCCACTTGCCTAGTGAATATGGAGATAGCTTAGAAACCTCAGTACTTTTCTTCTATTCCCCCATTTAGTTGGTTTTTTAAGTTATTGCCAATTTTCTAGGGGCAATGTTTGTAGGATTTTTTATTGCATTGTTTGTTTGTTTGTTTATTTATGTTTATTTTGTTTGTTTACTTGTTTGCCTATTTGATTTTGAGCACTATTGCCTTGATTTAGTTTATGTGTGTTCATTGGGTGATTCCTTTCCCACACTTACACTTGAATCCATCCATATTCATATGTTTACATTATCATCATGGTTTCTATCATTGGTGCATTGTTTTCTATTGGGTATTAGATTACAAAAGTCAATCCTTATGCATATTTTGACCAATTCTTTATGGTGTTATATCATAAATACTACCATCACATGCTATACCAAACCTAAACTTCAATAAGTCTATTCAACAATGGTATCATCTCTTCGACACCAACATCTTGATTCCACTCCCAATTATATCCCAAATAGAGTAATTGACCATAAAAGAATTTCAATCTTTATTAGTTCAAATGAGCATCTCCCTACTAGTAGGTTGTTCCAATTCATCATTAACCTCTGTATTAATTTATCATCATCCTCGACCAAGTTTATCATATTTGTCATACTCAGAGTCTAATGATTATAACCACCTATGGGAAAATCATTACACACTGTTCCACCTACATTTCTTAATGATTATAACTACCTTTGGGCAAATCATTGTGTTGTCACCATTTTATTTTTTCTTCCCATACAGGGGCATGTTATTATCATTTTTTTTCCTAACTAGGCAAACTACATCTTTTCAATGATTATAACCACCTTTGGACAAATCATTGTGTTATCATACCACATTGCCACTATCAGGGCACAATGCTTATAACCACCTTTGGAAAAACTATTGTGCACCATCCCACTTGCATTCTCAATGATTTTGATTAATTTTTTATTATCATTATTTTTTAACCCCATCATCTTTCCTTTATTTGGTCCCCTCATTTCACTTCTTTCTTTTGAGGGGTTGTTTACCAACCTGCTTGTGCCAACCATTCCCTCGAGGGGGCATCATACAATTAATTTATCATCATTGTAGTTGTAGGCATACATGACCTTTTCATTATTTAAGAAGACATTATTTTGATTATAGCTTGTAATGCCTTCCCAAATAGGGGAAAACTATATACACCTAAATCTAGCCACCAATAACCTCCAACCAAGCTTTTGACTAATTTCTACCCAAAACACACAATTTGGCCCAAAAACACTAAAACACACTAAATGATGTGAAACTGACATATTCAAGTGTCGATGTTGTCTAGGGTATTCGTAAATGGGTCAATGGAATTTATGGGCCAGCTAACTTTGATCAATTTATTTTGAGTCAAAATGCCAAATTTACACCTACATGCTCTGGACTACTCTTTCCTATCAAATCCTTTGCATAAGACTTGTGCCTTTATTATTTTTTGATGGTAACATCCTAAATGGGAATATACATCCAATTCATTTGATGTGGACTTCCAATTCTAATCTAGTCACATTTAAGACTAATAACAAGGCATTCTGATCAATTTGGGTAATTTGTGCACAAAGGTCTTAATCATGCTTAGGAGCTAATTAACTCAAATCAAGGCCTAATAAAAAATTTCATGGAAACTTGTTGAATAATTTATTTTGAAAATTAATATTGAAATATCTACATCATCAAGTGACCTCTTTTCTTGGAAAGACATCCCCATGCCATAAATGCCACAAATATTAGGATTCATGCCCTCCATGCCTTTTAATTACCCCTTTTTCTGATACTATGATGAGGATAATTACAAACTTAATTCCAAAAATTGAATTAATCCTCAACCACACATCTCAATCTTGAGATGGATGGTTGAAGTTGATTCTGATCAAATCCAAAAATCTATAAATAGGAGGCCTCATAAAATCATTTCTAAGCTTAATTGTGTAAAGTTATAATGTAGGATTGGTTCCAAAAAGCTTCAAGCAACTAGTGTTATAATGCCAAATTGATTTCAAGCCAAGCCAAGCCACAAGCCAAAGGTGCCAAGAGGAGATTAAGGTAGCCACACTCCATTGAAGAAGACCTCTTGAAGCACAAGCTGAGCAAGCCACCATTATAAAGGCATTTGGAGCATCCAAGGAAGGTGAAAGGAATTATTATGTTCTCATTCCTTGATTTTTAGTTGTGCTTGTTATTTGATTTTGTTAACTAAGCTCTCCCTAGTGTCTAGGCCTAGAGATGTTATGCTATTAGTGTGTTTATTTCACTTTGTTTTCATTTTAAAACTAACACCATACTAACCATCCTCTCTTGAGTCAAATTCCTAGATCATAGCCTTTAATATACATGATTTCTCTTTAATAATCTTCATAGAATCAAGATTTGATTTCAACTCATCATGTTTACCTTGATTTAAAATAAACTTGGTATTAGTCTCTTCTAACTAAGTCTTGAGTTGTCTACATTCTTCCTCTTATGAAATCAGATTAGTCTTTGTAACTCTTAATTTATTCTCAATAATGTTGATCTTATCTTTATCATCTTTTTATATTGAGCTTTATTTCAATTATTCTAGCTCCTTTTTGAGCTTGATGCACTCATCCATAATATCTTTAAAATTTGAAGCCATGATATTCTTCTGAACTTCTTGTTTATCATACTCTCTCATCTTACCACTATAATTCTCAATAAGTGCCTTGATATTATTGTTTTTTTTTTCACTTGATTTTAGATATGCATAAGTAACCTCTACTTTAGCCTTGAAATCTTGATTCTCTTTCTTTAATTGCTTATCCATATTGAACCTTAGATCACCTTCAAGTGGTTAAACTTGAAATGAAGGTCCTGCTCTGATACCAATTATTATAGGTACAATCACTAAGGAGGGGTGAATCAGTGATGTAAGCTAATCCAACTCAATTCCCAACACTTAAACATTTAGCATACATCAATATTGATTAAGCAACATAAACATGAAAACACATACATCCAAAGCATACAAAAGAGCATACATCATATGAACACATTAAATATGTTGGAAGCCCTCTTGGGGGATAAAACCCATTGAGCCTTATAACTATAGACCTATAAAATAAGATCCAAATATTTATACCAAAAACCACTAATCAAGGAACACCCATCCCTTAGTTTAATAAAACACCCATCCCACAAGGAGACACCAACCCCCAAGGTAACCAAGCACCTTCTCAAATACCTTGATCTAATATTCACCTTTGATTTTATATCTTCTACACTTGATGATGGAATTCTCTTACTTTCACTCTTTCTTCTTTACACTCTCACAAAATTTCACACACAAGCAATGCATCCAAAACACCCTTTTGGATCACTCTTTTCTTGTAAGCACATTCACAATCAAAAAACCTAAAAAAATTATATCACACCAAAAACAACATGATTTATAGGTCATGTATACACTCCTAAACATTCTTAGATCTTCAATCCATTCACTAAGCACACTCAATTAGCCTCTTGGGTTTACTTGTTTAATATGTCTCTTCAAGGCTTATTAGGTTCAATGACATATGTGTTCACATTCATCAACTTGATCAGATAAACATGATTGATCCCCTTTGATCTTTGATGGTCCTTACTAACTTGTACCTTCTTTTTCAAATGTTCCTTCACTCAATATCACATCTACTCTATTCTTCACACTCAAGTCTAGAAATCATTTCCTTGTTTTACACTATATACAGTCTTCATGAATATCAACTTATTTATTAGACATAAGACTTGCCTTAATAATTAAGAGATATAATATGCTAATGCATATCTCAAATACATTATCATGGGTAAATCATAGCATCTATGGGTCACACTTAAGAAGCTACACATTTCAATTAGGTCTCATGGAGACCTATTCACCCATTTAGCACTCCATCAATCAAATTAAGAACACAAGATCAATTTCAATTACATGGCCCCCCTCCATATGATTTATAATATATCTTTGGGTGATTGATCCTACCAAAACATCCTTCTACTAAAGCACAATTTGATCAAGCATTATTCTGTATATAGTAACACCATGAATGATCAAACATTCAAATTTGAAGCCTTTGTTCATACTAAGTATGGATTGGTCAAACCTCCAAAATCCACATAGATGATCCTCATTGAGTATACAACACTCTCTAATATTTAGATCATTTTTAAACATAAAATTACTAACAAGAAAAACTCAATTGATCTTTCTCAAGTCACTTATAGAATAAGATAAAATACAAAGTCAACTTTGGAGCTCCATAACTTTAATTGTATGAATGTTCATATCTTTTAACTAGGTTCTATAGATGTGCCTTAAATTCCTATATAACTTTTCATTTTTCACCATGATAAAATTCTACATATATCAAAAGTTATAGCTCAAAAACTATAGATTGGTTTTCCTTCACAAATTTGAATATTAGAATTCCAATGGTCATTGACCATATGTTAAACATCGAGCATGTTGACCTCATCTCATGAACCTTGAAAATTTTAAACAAATACACTTAATAGATATTTAAGTATTATCCAATACTTTGTCTTGTAATGCACACCATTGATCTAAGGTCCTCTCTTCGACAATCATGCCACTTGGCAGCCCTACGTACCTTCTATGCATATTGACTCTTTGACTCAACCCACACCATCAATATTTTGACTACATGATCATACGCTCATCATTGATCTTCTATCTAAGCTCTATGAATGTGATACTTGTCACTAGTGCATTTATACTTTGACATATTGAATTTTACATGCACTGTTAGATCAAGATCTATGATTTAATGTGCACCATTAGATCTATTGGCTAGTTGACCTAAGATTTCAATGAAGTTGAAATTGATGGTCTCTAGCCTGACACAATCTACAAGATCAACTTTAAATATTTATAACTTGATCTCAAAAACACTTCAAGACTTCAAATTTGTACGGTATGTTCTTGGCACTATAGACAACATCTCCATGAAATCCTTTGACCTTTGTTGACTTTATAAGTGATAGACATAAATGCATAAAATTGATATTTCATCCATATCTACATGACATACAGTGATGGTTTGGCTTCTCTTAAGCTATAAAATGCATATTTATTATTCCAAATGATCAATTGACATACTAGAGCTTCACCAAGACATATATGGATGTTTCACAACTTCTTTGTCCTTATAGATCTATATACGTGCTATATATCTCCAAACTATCAATTTGATCACTTTGTCATTAATTAATTAGTAAAACATACTCTCTTTGACATCAAATATAACCAAACATCAATGACTATGTTCAACATTAGGGTCCTTGGAGAATATAATGATGTCATCAAGATAGATGAGTACCATATCATTTATGAATCCTTTTAAGGCTACATACATTGCCCTTTGGAAGGTATCCACTACATGGGACAATCCAAAGGGAATCTTATTATAATCATAAGTACTCCACTTGGTTGTGAATGAAGTCTTGTGTTGATCCTCCTGCGTCACTAACACATGATTGTATCCTGATTACCCATCATGCAAGAAAAACCTTTGTGAACTTACAACTCTTTAAAGAATCTAATCCATAGATGGTAGAGGGTAGTGATATCTTATTGACACCTTGTTGAGATATTTGAAGTCCACACACAACCTTATATCCCCATTATTCTTACTCATAGGCACAATATTTTACACATATGAATAGTCTTTTATGGGGAAGATAATCTTATATTTAATAATCTTTGTTAAATCCTTCATAAGGATCTCAATCTTGGGGTTGACTGACCTTTACTTTTGTCTCATAGACTTAGCACTTACCTCAAAATCTATGGTATTTTGAGACAAAATAAATTCAAACCCATTCAAATCATGATATTCCCAAGAAAAAATATCTAAAAATTATTGTCATAATGTTATGAAGGTTGCCTTCTCCTATTTGGTGTTCACCTTTCCTAGTTTGAGCAATTTGTCTTTGAATATAGTGACTATTCATAGTATTCCTACTTAGTGGATATGTTAAACTTATCCTTCCTTATCTAGTAATATTCATTCGATATGATTTTTAATTTTACCAATCCCTTAGGTAGTTTATTTTTCCTCAATTGGACAATCTGGTCCCATATTGATGTTGTGATTTGACTTGATTCTTTGAGTAGAATTCTACCTCCTACTATAAGAAACAAGTAATTTGATTATAATTTTTAAACACTTACCAAATCATCTCATTTTCAAGGACTTAAGGCCTACATACCACCTTGATTTTGGACTTCTCTTTCATGTCTTTAAATCCACTTGGTATGTCATATTGTTCCTTAATGGCTGCTAACCGGTCTGCATGTTGATTGGCCTCTCTAGGAATGGAGCAAATGTCAAAAGATTGAAAGTCCTCCAAGATGTCATAAACCCTATGTTTATATGATTTCAAAAGTGGATTATTGACTATAATTTAAACTCTCACCTAATTCACTACTAACTCACTATCTCCCATGGCTTGTAGGAGCTTGATGCCTCTCTTTCTTACCCATTGTAGCCCATGGATGAGGGCTTCATACTCTATTATCTTGGAAGTAAAATTGAATTAAAACCTTAGGTAAAAATGGTACCTTTTATTGGAAGGGGATATAATCATGACCCATGTCCTACTTTCATTATTGGATCTAGAGCCAACAAAGAATAAGTTCCATACTCCATTATCCTAGCTTAAGCTAGTGATATTTGGTATAATAGCTCCTTCATGCATACAATACACACCCAAACCTGCATCTTCAATGCTTTTATATGGATCATAAACATGATTCTCTACTTCCCATTCATCAAGTAGCAAATATAATATGCATTCAAGTGGTTCAATAGGCTCTTGGCCATTTGGGTGTTTATCCTCATCTAGGATAGTACAATTAACATTTGATAAGTTAGGCATGTAGGGTTCTACATGGAACCTAGAGATAGGTTCAGACTTTATGGTGACCTTTACCCCATACCTGGTACTAAAGACCATATAAGACTAATTAGAGGAGAGATATCCCCCTATTTTGGTAGTGAAATCTATAAACAAGCTTAAGGCAAATTAAGGTGGGAGGTCAACTAATAATATTACATTTTGAGATATAGTGAAATTAGGACAAGTATCCAATATGATTTTTAGATATTTAAGGACACCAATAGTTCTGGTGGGTGACCCATCCAACTATAAAACCCCTTTTGTATTAGGTTCATACTTTAGCCCCAATTTATCTGATATAGACTTAGGCATGATATAAGTGATAGCCACACTATCTATCTTGTATGTACTATGGAATAACCTATGATGATAGAGATATACAATGGAGGGTGTTTCATTACCTTAAGTTATTGATACTCATGAGGTTGATTGGAATTGGTTAGGACTGCACTCACCTTTTTTGCCTGCTTTTCCAAGATATGGAGTTTGGAAAGCTCTTCTTGAAGGAACTAATTTTTCCCTATAATAAGCAAGGTGTCCCACATAGGGATAATAACATGGGCCTTCTCCATCTGGTCCATAATGCTAAGATTAGGGTTGGCTACCTTAGACTACAACTTAGGAGCAACATTACTACTTAAGGTTTGTGTGAATTGAGGTATTAAAGGGCCTTTATGATGTTGTCCTCTCCCATATTGAATTTGATGAGTTTATTATGTCTTAAGAGATACATATTGATAAGTAGTCCCTAAAGGTGTTTGATATGGTGGATATTATTCTCTTTCAATTCCTAAACCATCACCAACTACCCTTCTTTTAGCCCTTATATGGGTTGTAATTGAAGTGCCTACCTTGGCTATATTTTGACCTTGATTGGCTACCACTTATTCTAAGGAGTGATCATGTTATTGGAAGTTATAAAAAGTAGTTTAAAATATTGTTTTACTTCCACTTATACCTTGTGAACTTAGTATCTTATCTTGATTCATGAAGAGAGTGTTCCCATGTGGCACATGAGGACCTTTTGTGTGTTGTCCAGGAGGTTGATTGTCATGTGTTGAAATATTTGGACCCTAATGCATTAAATATGCTTGATAAACATAACTAATTTGAGCCATTGACATATCATATGACTTCCCCCATTGAGTATTATATTGACCCTATTAAGCATAATTATTTTGAGTTGCGATTAGGGCTCTAAATTTGCTAGTAGAATTAGGGTTATAGCTATTATAAGTCCTTGATTAAGTGATATACCCTTGACCTTATTTATTAGGCTGATAGGGAGGTATATTATACTATTAGGGATGATATATATATATATTTTTAGGGTTCTTGGTAAGGTCTATAGGGTTGAATTTAATGCCTCTCTAAGGCCACTATCTTGTTGTTTTAGGCCTTGATCATCCCTTAAATCTTGCCCAATTTATCTACTTGATTGAAATTTGCCTAATCATGATTGGTTGGTGTTGGTAAGGGGGAAATGGTAGGCATAGGGGGTTGAATTTTTGAGAATAAAATAATGAGGGGTCTTGAGGTAAGCTTTATTGCTTAGATTAGACAATTTTTTGCCCTTATGGCCACCTCATAAGCTTTTGGTAGAGTGTTTCACCCCATGGATTGTACCATGACTGCCACATCAAAATTGAGATCTCCTAAGTATTAAAAGAATGAATAATTGGGCTTGACTACTATATGGATCCTATCCCAAGTTTTCAAAAACCTATAGTTGAAATCTACCATAAATTCTTAGAGAGCCCTTTTAATTATGGTGAGTTTCTCTACTAAAGATAGAAGGTTACTCCTATCCTCAAAATGTATGAAAAAATGGTCACAAATTCATCCCAAGTATTGATGGATGAAGGTGTTAATCTCATCTACCATTAAGTGGCTTACCTTTTAAAGAATTGGCCAATAGTCTCATATACACATTCTCTTGGGCCACATTATGAACTAAGAATAAATTGGCTACATCTACAATATGTTTTATAGGGGTGGTTGAGTTTTTTCTTATGAAATAGGGAAGAATTTTAAGATAATTAGTAGGTATGTCATTAAACTAATTAAGATTTAAGGGGATGCCACCATTGAAGGGAACAAAAGCTTGAAGTATAGGCCTATCCATTAGAGGTGTAGGGTTTATATCAGTTTTTAGTTAAGCATAATTAGGAGAGTTAGGGGGTGTAGGATTGGGATCAAACCTATGATAACTCTTTCTCCTAGAAAATTATAATGAAAACTCAATATATTTAGTCTCCTTACCTTTTGAGGAAGATCTTATGACCACATTTTACATGAAAATTGACTACAAATATTCTACTAAAATATTTGAAGCTCCTTGATGTCATCCAAGTCTACAAGGGCATGCTCTAACTCACTTAAATGATTGTCCCACTAAATGTGTAACCACTATTAACACTCCAAGATTCACCCTTAGAATAATATGGTTTAGTTCCTTTTAAGTTGATGTATAGGGGAGATATCCCCATAACCTAGAGGTTTGGTCCTCCTATATGTCACCCATAACCTTTGGATCAATCCCATGTTACCCCAAGATTGAAGAGAATAAAACCATCTTCTTCTAAGGGTGTAGTTTTGAGTGTTAAAATTTATGAATGAGGTGACTAGGGATATCTTGACCATATTCCCTTTGTGTATTAATATCTATCATGTACCTCTCCTAACCAAAGATAATTTGCTTTAGACTTGAAATGGATTGATTTGAGAAGTGGCTAGGGACATCTTGAGATTGTGAAGGTTTCTCATATGCAACATCATGATCATGTAGAGGGAATTTAGGTTGACCATAGGACTGATATGACTCATGACAAGGCTGGTAAAGATTATAGCAAGGCTGGTATGGATTACCATGGGGTTGAGATACTTCATCAAATTTCATAAAACTAAAACTCATCTCAAAATCAACCATAATAAATTCATCAAGACAATGAAATGAAATATAAATTACTTTGAATAAGTGATTGGACTATTATAACTAGTTGACTATACATGGATTTGCCATTGATATTTTTCATTCCTCAAAAGGTTGATAATTAGAATAACAACACCAAGAATGCTTCCATAACTTTGGAAATCAGTCCCATAAATCATGCCAAAACTATTATTAATCAAATTTGCACCATTAGGAAGGTAGTTCAAGCCTTATAAATTTAATGTAACATGAAAATGCCTCAAAGGTTTTGGTACCCTGTTAGAGAGGTGAATCTCTATGTTAAAGGGATAGATCCCCTTAATGAATCACTTAGGCTCAAACCCTAATCAACCACTTGTTGAGAAAAGGGAGAGAAACTTAATATAATGGAAGAAATACACCAAATATGATTTTACCACTACTAACTACATGTAATTTCACTTAAAAAAAGAGACTAACCTACACATGACACTAATCCAAATATATCTCTCTATATCAATTTTTATCATGAAGGTTTGTGAAGCAATCTTGAGTTAGAATGACTAGTCAAAAGGTCATGCCATGAAACTATTTAAAAGACTACTCATTAAACACTTATAAAATACATTTGACAAATTCAAGAGACCTACAAAAAGGTTCCAAATTGAACAAGAATGATAAACAAGGACAAGCATACCAAGGAAGAAAGATTATAAATTAACAAGATCAAATATTAAAGAATGCATATTGAAACTAGACCATAGAGAAGGTAAAATCAGATTATTCTCATTGATCAAAGTCTAAAAATGCGAATATTTTCACCATACCCATGTAGAGGATCCAATCTTAGCCAATTAAGGTTCAATATATAGAGAAAGTGAAAGAAGAAGGATAGAAGGGTATAAGGGGGAGAGAGACAAGTGTCCAAAAGGAGTTAAAAAAATAAAGGAGTTTGAAAACTATACATCAAGTCCTCAAAGTCAAGTGTTAGTATTCTAAAGATGCTCTTATACTCCAAGTGGTGTGGAAGTTTTAAAATTTGTTTGACACCTTGCCTAGCTCTCCAAAACTACCCTTTGCCTTGGCTTGTGGAATGATAAGTGGCCTTATTGATGGTTAGATCATGTTGAGTTACATATTTACTCTAATATTGACACCTTTCAACTGATCTCTATAGATTACTTTTGACATATCACTCCATTCTCTTGCTAAGTGTCTAAAAGTCTCTTCATCTCACTAGGCTAATCTTGTTTACAAGAATCAAAATGTGGATTCATATTATAAAACTCATTATCTCTCCATGGATGACATATTAACATCATATTAGACGTATAAAAACTTATTTTAAGGTCTCAAAATACCCTTAAGGATTCATTTTTCACCAAAAGGCCTCATTTAGCCTCATTCTTTGTAGCCATAAAAACATGGAAACCTCATTGTGTAGAATAATATATAGACGTTATTGAGAATATGAGAACATATTTGAGGACCTAGTATCCATTTATAGATTCATGTCAAATTTCATGTCTATAATTTTAATGAAAGTTCCCTTTTTCTACCTTTCTCTCTCTTAACTAGGTCTTAATTGGACCTCCCTACCTAGGTACTACATTTTGGCTCCATAGGATTCCAACATGAATGAATCCTTAATAAAACATTTGATTAAAATTTCTGACCTCCAAAGGATCCTCCATTTCAATTTTTAACTTCTAACACCTTGTATGGAACTCTCAAACAACTTGAAACAACCTTCGTTGGTCCTTTTCTATACACTTGTACCTTTCAAGTATCAAGCAATGACATGGGAAGGTACTCAAAGGAGTCTTTTACATCATACATGTTTTTTAAAGAATTTATAAATTAATTTATACGCATAAAAGTCATCTTCTCTCTTATGGGGTTGAAATTGGTTTGTTTGAGAAGCTTGTGAGTGCGTCAAGGTCTTAAGGATGATTTATAAAGGATAGGCTTTGGATGAACATCCAAATGCCATGAATCATGAGTGTATAGTAGTGTACTATTATGCCCAATATATTTATCCACCATGCATGATTTCATGGGAGATATGAACAAGTTTAGGATACCCTTGACTAATAGACTGTGTGTTTGTGAGGTTTAGCAAGAGATGAGGTCTATAGGTGGTGTTCTCAATCTAATTTTAAGTTGCCTATTGATGCCTAAAACTTTTATTCTTAAAAAAGCCTCCTACGGGAAGATTTATATATGTGGAACTAAAATTTATATCTATGAATTGATCTCTTGGATTTTAGAAGCCAGCTCTTTAGATAATTAGGGAGGAAAAGGGGAAGAAATAAATGTAAAGAAAGAATAAAGTAAAACTATCTAAGGTGATGAACCAAAATTATTAATATATTCACTCCTAATATTTTACAATGTATATTTGACCCTTTAAAATATTACAAATAATTAAAAAGAGCATATGCATGGTTTAAATTATATAACATAAATAAAATCCAACACTATAGAAGTAAAGAAAATAAATAATAGACAATAATTCATTCCACACAATTTAACACAAAACATCATGTCATATTCAGTTGGGTGGAGAACAAAATACAAAGGCTAAAAGGCATAGTATAGACTATTCAATCCTTCTCATGAAGGGCACCTGCTAAGGTATTCAAATGAAAGATAATAATTATTGCTATCTCTATTCAAAACTAAAACTATTACAATGAATGATCTTTGATAACAATCATAAAAACAATCCAATATTAACTAACTACTAGCCCTTCCTAAATAAAAAATCCCTAAATATATAGGCACGGTGCCTTTGGTGTAGTGAAGTTTCCAAGATAAAAGGAATCAACACCTAGAGCTTGGCACTCATGTTCCTGATGAGGCTATTATAACTGAAAGGGGAGATTTGGCTCATAAGCAAAAACAATCCTCAAATCCCTGATATGGCACAACCTTAATGTCTCGTGATTCCCTTGATGCTTAGAGGAATCACTGTAGTGATGCATGTCTCTTATCAAACCTTTCCTAGAATTCTTACTAGAAATGAGGCCCAATTCTTTTGGCCAATGACGTAACTCAAATCTTTAATAGAAATAAACCTGCCTTAGATAAGTGCCATGATGATGCATGGCATAATGGAATGCCTTTTGAAGATAGAGTTGTCCATGGGTCCTATTAATTCAAAAAATCAATGGTGCACCTTTCACTCATAAAATAAATCCCCTCACTCTTGAGGAGCATTATGATGCCATGTGGAGGATCCACTTTTATTTAGTTATACGTATATAGTGGGCCACACCTACCCCCATATGGTGAGCTAGTACTAATCCTGGGGGAGCTAAGAACTCTTTTATAAAGGATAAACATGGGGGTGCCATATGGCACCAACAAAAAGAGCCAATACTTAGCTAAAAATAAAAAGGGAAATCTAGGGGAAAAGAAGAAGCTGATGCCTAATCTACCCAACCTTTAAACACATCTATGATGAAAAGCCAACTACCTAAAAACATCAAAATGTGGATTTTATCCATAGTCCTAATGACTTGTAGGTGAAAATCACCTATGTATGGTAGAACCCAAAATCTTTGGTGATGTAGACCAGTCAAAGCAAGATTTTGAAAAATGAGGCTCACAAAACCTATAACTTCTAAAGAGTGGCACTCAAAGGCACCCACTCTTATTCTATAAGATAAGATTTCTTTTTCATAGCCTTAAAGGCTCTATCTAGATCAATTATCTCCTTAAAGGAGAAGCTTCTCATACCCTGTATAATCACCCATATCTAAAATTTGAGATGGGAAAGAGACTGCATAATAGTCTCCACCTTAAAAATATTTGGTGCTTGACCCAGGGTCACAAAGATAGTCTAGTCATTCTTCTTCACAACTAGCAGCTCTTTTATCTTGTCCTCTAAAATGATAGTGTTATTAGTGTTGAAAGGAGAGGGGAGTCCTAACTAGACCAACTATTCAATGTGTCCCTTCATGTCTTGAACCACTTTTTCGAAGGCATTTAAATATGCCTTGAATTTTGATGCATACAACTAAATAATTCATTGGCCTTGACCACCACCTACCTTCTATTGGCCACCCTTGCTACCTATAGAATCTTGTCTATTATACCATCTAGCTTTTAGACTAGGAGCTATGAATCTTAGACCTTAGGGGATATGAAGGTGAGGCCCTAATCAATAGATATGATTAATTTTACGATTAAACACTATGAATCTATAATTAATTCAAGTACTCATTTTAAGTGTGAAGACATGTTATTTATCCTCTCCCAATATGAAACATATAATTTCTAGATCATTGGGAGGATATCTATGATCTGGGAGTGGGTGGCAAGGTTGTTCTTCAAATATTGGATCTCTTGGTCCTTGGCCTTACTCTTGATGAATTTGTTATTGCATCTATTATTGCATGCTCGAAGAGTCCAAGAAACTCTTATAAGTCTATATGATCTCTATTTATTTTTCTATTAGCTTATTCTTTGAGGCCTCTCTTTCCCTTTTTAGGCCATATACTTCAGCCCTCAGCTCTACTACTTAGATTTGCAGCTGGGATCTTTGGTTAGCTTCCAATTGAAATTTGTTTGAGGTGATGCAACTTTGTAATCCAAATATTATCTTCATGAGCTCCACATATTTGGGTTTTGCCTCTACATTTAGGTGGTCAATGGTGGTCTTAACTCTTGCAAGTTATTACTCCTTCTCCAATTGATGTCATGTCTTGAGGTAGTCCACTATTATGTAATTTTAGGTCTCCTCCATTAGTTTGACCCTATGATGTGGCCTCACTTGGCTGAGGTTCATATTGATAACATGGATTGAGTAATCCCCTGATTGCATCTGCTCTTTGGGGTTGATTACTATCAGTTTTATGTGTGAAATCATCAAAAAATGTTGTGTTGGGTCAAAGAATGACCACATGTGTGGTACCATTAGGGCCTTAAACACTTTCCATCATTTTTTTTCTACCTGATCTTTTAGGGCTTTCCTCATATTCTCTAACTACTAGTGGAACTCATCTTGTGATTAAATAATTTCCCCCATGAAGGGGGATATTTATATCAATCTAAAGGGAATGGTCACTTGTTGTGAAGTAGTAGATGTTATTCCATTGAGATGAGTGGGTGAATGCTCAATGTGGAAGGTGAGAAGGATGAGAGGTTTCAAAGAGGGATGGTAAACGGTTGCACCATGATGGATGTAGTTATGGTGGATGAAAGTGGAGGAGTGAAAAGTAACACAAACATGGTGGATGGCTAAGCAGTGACCAAGGTGGAAATGGTGGAAGGTAAAGAATTAAAGAATGAATAAGAAGTGGAAAGGAGAAGTTTAGTAAAATATACCTTTTTCTTCTTGGGATCTAGAGGAGAGATAAAAATTTGTGCCTCAAAACTAGACTAAGATACCCCTACTTTAGGTTGCCCTAGAGTAGCATGCTCTTACTATTGGGATGCTAGAGGGGACCAGGATGTAGGCCTATAAATTATGAAAAGTTATTCATTTTTTCTTGAGGGATCATCCTTTTATTCCTCTATCAAAATCTCTTCTTCCACCAAATTATCCTCCTCATGATACTCATCCCAAATATTTTCAATTTTATCTTTAATCTCTAAATATTAAAAATTTAGTTCCCTTCAGCTGATTTATTACCTATACTTCCAATAAGCTTCCATTTTTATCTTAATCTAGCCCATCTAGATGAGTTGTGCTCTTAGATCTTTAGTCATGAGCTTTGTAGGATCAAAATCCTAGACTAGTTTATAGAAAGAGTCCCACAGGTTGCAGGTATCTAAGGGGATATTTCATAGATCAACATAGCATTTGATTTCATATTCCATTGAAAACTTTTTCTCTTAGAAGTATGGTCAAGGATCATGAATGAAGTGGGTGGTGGTCTTAAGAGTGGCTATGTGGTTGGTCAGGTCATAACTCCATTGATCGTTAATTTGATCTAGGCTAAGCTCTATCAATTTGAACATAAGCAGATGATCCTATGACCTCCTCATAAGTGTAATGTCCCCTCTTGAAAATTGGATGTCATATAAGAGCCTCTTATTTTGGCCCATACCATATAGTAAATCCACCATACTGAGCTACTGGTCCAAATCTAGGTCCAAGGTCCTATTTGTGAGAATGTGTGGGAGCTCGAATAGTTCCTCCTTGAATCCATGAACCCTAATGAAGGTAAAGTGGGATCTAAAGAACTAGTCACATGGAATTTTTTAACTAGTGAGACATGTTATATAGTGGTATATTTTTTTCAGAAGGTAATGGATTCTTGATTGAGGTTGATCAGGACTAGGGATTTGAATCACTCCATAAATTCATGGTAATCTTGCATGGTCAAAAGGTAGTGGCTCTAGACAGAGATAGGGATCACTATATAGGGATATGTTCCCATCTTGATCAAGTTGATGGTAAATTATGATGAAAATAACTTGGTGCTTTGGTAAAGGATCATGTTGAGAAAGAAAGAAGAATACCTAAAGGTATTATGAGATGAAAAATTTGCCAATTGATTATGGTTGACATATATAAAGTTCATTTTGTAGGCCTTATAACTACTTAATATCTTTAAATGGAAGATTATACCCAATTAAAAATCATAGATGTTAGTGTTCAAGTCCAGTCTAAAGATGAATGCTAGCATAAAGAAGGAATCATTCATATCTTGTGCCACAAAGCTTAAGAGTGATGAGACTTCTATGTAGTTTATATGAAGAGTTGAGTTTATGAACTTCATTTTCTAGACGTGAGTGTCTCATATGGTCTACAAGCTCTTGACATCATATATGTCTACATTAGGTTTATTAGGGAGATGAAGCATCTCCCTCACTTCTCTGACACTAATCTTCACATTTAGGTGGTTGCCTATGACAATGCTAGTGTTGGGGTTATACCTTTTTATTCATAAAGTAATAAGCTCTAGGAATGGGTGTATGAGAGGCACCATATATTATTCTAGGGTATAACTTCATATTATAGATCCAAATGACTCAAAGTTATTTTCCAAACTTTTGCAAGCATGTGGGCATGAGTGCCCTCCCTTATATTCTTCATAATTTTTTTTTTATCAATTTGGAATAAAATATCCCATATGTGAAGTTGAGGATTAGTTTGGGGTCCCTGAAACATCCCTTTGAGACATTTTTCATGTTTGGTATTGTGGGATTAGGCTATGTTAGGGTAAAATCATATGATTTACTCCCTTCAAATTATGGGGGGGAAGCTCTCTGTGGTTACTTAAACCATGATATATTTGATTTATAGGATGTATGCCACCGAAAAAAGACCTAGAAGGTTCCATCATGTAATTATCCTAAAATAATCCACTCTTTGCTTTTGAAAAAACTAGATACTAGCTTTTGCTCACAATTCTACACATAATTGTTTGTTAAAGACTCTCTGCTCATCTCAATGCTCTTAAGAAATGTTAGGGTGTTTAAATGTTTTAGTTGATTAGGAGATTGGTATTTATTGGCTAACAATCCTAGCATAATCATCATTCAATTTTTTGAGTTTGGTATCCATAAATGGGAAGAGCGGTACACATGCTTGAGGAAAATATTTATGGTGATCCTTACAAGAGATCATGAAATTAGGGATGCCTAAACATTAATTATAAGGGGAGTGGGGTAGATAAATATATATTAGAGAGGAATAAAAATGAGGGGAACCAAGGTGTGGACACTTGGTGATGGGACAACATATTGTGCTAACGACACTTATTAGAGAAGGGAAACAACATCAAAAAAGGAAACTATGTACAAAATAAAGCCAATCAATCAGTTAAAGTACTTAAGGTCAATTCTATTAACCAAAATATCTAAGGCATTACCTTCTTCATCCATTATTAAAACACATTAACCTACCTATTGATGATGATTTGAAAAGGTCATCTTCATAGGGAATCAAACTTTGCATGCTGACCTAGCCTTGTGGCCCTTTGGTCATATTTTAGGACCAAGTCTCCCATATCGAAGCTTGAGTCAAATGAATTTTTATAAAACCACATATTAACCACCTATTTTTATCTAATCATAGTACCACTATCTTATTATCTTATTTCTTAGAGACTTAGAAATTTTGCTAACCTAGCCTCCATTGCTCCATTTCCCACTATTTCAAAAGTTTTTAACAACTGTAAAGTGGGAATCTCCATTGAAATGGGCATGACTAATTCTTTCCCATATAATAATTCATAAGGGATATTTTTATAATCTATTTATGATTGATTCGATTGACCAATAGAGATGTTTTCATATGTTTATGCCATTCCCTGTATTGGTCAATGCCCATTCTCTTAATTAACCTTATGAGGTTCTTGTTGTTTGATTCAACCAACCCAATCTCTTATAGATAGTAGTTAGATGATTTCTTAAGGAAATTTCCATTCCTCAGTGCAAATTTATAAAACTTTAAACTAAGGAAGGGCTTTACATTATCAAATATGATTGTTTTAGGAGGGCTCAACCTTGTCACCAATTCTTTCAGGAAGTTGAGGATCACACTTTTAATTATTTCTTTCAAAGGAGTTACTTTAGTCCATCTTGTTAATTAGTTCATGGCCATGAGTATCCACTTATGGCCTATGCTAGACATGGAATTTATCATCTTGATGAAATCCAAGACCCACTATGCAAAAGGCTCATTAGTCACAATCAAGTTTAGTGGCAGGGTTGAATTCTTTTGCTTGCCTAAGAAAACTTAACATTGCTGGAATTTTTTCACCACCTGATAAAAATTTAAAAATAGGGTAAGTTAGTATTATCTATCATGTATGATTTTAATTATGGGGATATTTTCTAATAAATTTTCCCCAAGAGGGGTCAAATGCATATCTTGTAGGATTTTGCTAGCTTGGTGGTTGTCAACACATCTAAGTAGTACCTCATCGAAGCTCCATATACTAGTGTATAAATAGCTCCTTAAAACCTATAAATATATTTTTGTGTATGGGGAGACCATCTAGATATCAATGAATTTCCATGAAGTAGGTTTTATTAGTAACCTAAGACTTGAAAATTTCATACTGACTCACTAAAACTATTTTTGGTGTATCTTTCTCATATGTCAGGGCATCTGTGCATTGGGCCAAATACTCAAAAAGTTATTTCCCTTAGATTGCCTTTATTAATATAACTTTGACATCATATTTTAGTATCTTAGTGATCAATTTGGCTCTCTTTTCAATGATTTATCCTTCCATGATGTATTCTCTGACACTGGAATGCACCACATATATCATTACCTTGTTTTATGCCACTAGGTGTCTAAATTTCTTTAGACCTTTAATGATGGAAAAATCATACTTCTCAAAAAAATTATACTTAGTCTCATATCCATGTAGGGTTATTGAATATAGCATAATAGGATGCTCGCCTTTACCTTCTTCTTCTTTCTGAGTTAACACAATTACCAAACTATGTTCACTCCTATAAACATTTATGATAAAATATTTAGAGAAGTCAAGATTGAATAGCATGGGAGTAGTGGATATTTCCTCCTTGATCTTATTAAATGTTATTATTCCTTCAATGGTCCATTTTAAATTATGATATTTCATTATCATTAATGTAATTGGCTTTACCAGCCTCATGAAGTCAGATATGAATCGACTAATGAAGTTGATATTCCTTAGGAAAGATTAGACTCCCTTATTATTAATTGGTAAGGTTATGCCCTTGATAGCCTTCACTCTATCTAGATCAATATATATTCCTTATTTGGATACCACATATCCTAGTATATTACCTTGAAGGATGCCAAAAATACATTTTTGGGGGTTGAGGGATACCCAAACTCTTGGCACCTTTGAAAAATATTCTCCAAGTGATCAAAATGATCTAGTTTTTTATTGGAAAATATTTTAGGATCATCTATATAGATGAGGATGGTTTTATTGATCAAAGCTTTAAAATATATATTCATGGATCAATAAAAAGTAGCCCCTACATTAGAGAAGCTGAAAGGTATTTTTGCATATGTGAAGGTTCCCCACTTTGTAGTAAAATTGGTTCTATGTTGGTCCTCTTCATTAACCCATGCTTGGTTATAATCTAAGAACCTATCAAGTAGAAAGAAAATTTTTGTTCCCATTACTATTTGGAGGATCTATTCCATTAAAGGAAGGGGATAATGATCTTTCAAAGACACTTTGTTTAGGTCTCTGAAGTCTATGCACAGTCTAATTTCCCCATTTTTATTTCTTACCAGAACTAAGTTGGATACCTAAGTTGAATGCTTGATTTAGTATATAATCCTTGAATCGATCAAATTTATTAGTTCTTGAGCCATGAGAAACTCAATTTTTGGGTTTACCAGCCCTTGCTTTTGGTGGAATAGCTTGGATCCTATTTTATTATTTTAGGAATATTGGAGTCATATTCATAAATAATAAAGGGGCTAAGCAATGTAAATCAATAAATCAATAAATATGAAATAATTAACCTACTCATTTGTGTAAATATATTTTATTTTTGCCTTTTCTAAATAGAGTATGGAGTGAGAGAAATTAGAACTTAGCTTATTTAGATTGATCTAGATTGAGACAAGATTTGACACATGAGGAGCAGGACTGAGGAACAGTTAGAAACAGATCCATGGATTTTGTTTTCTAATGGGATAGGAGCACCAAAAACTAGATGCCCCTATTTTTGGATCTATATTCCTCCCCATTGATGTTGTCTTAAGGCTAAATATTTTAGGTTTTGTTCAGCTACTCAGTATGACCTTGTGTACCAAAATTTAGGTCCTAACTATTAACAAAACTCCCTATTGATCTGATTCTTCATATGCATGTATCTTATATTCAATTTGAGGAAACTTTAGAAAATGGTAAAATGGATTAGTGTGTAAAGGATAAACTAGATGCACTTCACACCTCATGTGTGGGTGTTCTTCCTACATACCAATACTCCAAATAGGGATCAAGCTAATTTAGTTCTCCCATTTGAAGTGATTGGTATAATTATGTGATGTATGAAAATATGATGCAAAATTGGAATGTACTTTGGATGACTAAGGAATGATATGAGTTCTTGAATAGGCTTGAATTGGTTTTTGGAAGGTTGTATGTAGAGAAAAGGGAAGAGTGCTTGAGTGTACTTGATTGGATTCTTTTTTATTTCTTGTGAATGAGTGTTAACCCTTCTAAATGGACATTCAATGACCTTTTATAGGGAAACTAATGATCATGGGTTAGATGAGCTTGCATTAGGCTAGTAGGGAAAAATATAAGGATTCAAGAAAATTTGACCATTTGAGGCTAAAGTGAACTTGGACAACAATGCCAAAAATAGGACACCCCTAATTTTTTGTACTCATATCCAAATTAGGTGTTATTATCCTAAGAGGATGAGACCTAGGGGGATTGATCTGGGTTTAAGAGGGTTGATTAGGTCTCAAAAATCTAAGTCTAGGAAGCTATGGGTGATTGAGAATCAGTGAAAGTATAGCCAAGAAGGGTTGAGTGAGCAAGAAAGAGGACCTATAGGTTGGGTTCTATTAGTCATGCCTAAGTCATCCAATTTCACATTTTATATGATTATATTCCCCCCTTTATTCTAGTGTTTTAGTAAAGTTAAATACTAGTATAAAGTAAAAATAAAAAGCATACCTAAACTTACCTTTAAGGGAAATCTCATGATGTTATGTGATGTTGGATATGTGTAGAGAGAGCACACTGTGATGTGTGAATTGGGTACATGAACCAATACAAACCCTATTGCTATGCTAGATTGTGTTGAGTATGTGCTTAATCAAGACTAATATCATGAATAGAGCTAAGTGCTTAATTCACTAGAATGTGGCTCAAGAATGCAAAGGTTGGCCCTTTGGCTCCATCATCACCAACTAAGTGAAGTTAATGAATCATACTTGTGCTAATCAATGTCTAGAATATATATCCAATCCCTCTAAATAGGTGGCTCAAGATACAAAGGATGGCCCTTTGGCTCCATCATTACCTTGTAAAGTGAAGCTATGAAGTGATACCGATATAAAATATATGTCATATGAGATGGATTATAAAGCCCATGAATGTGCTATAAATCTGACATTATGATGTGGATAGTCAAATGTGTACTAGAAACTAGGCCACTCTTGTCCATTTTGATAGATGGATATTAGGCTTGTATGAAAGCCACTCTGAAACTGATGTATTAGGATTATATGAAATCCAACTCAAAAACTTGGGTGTTGGGGATCAACCAACAATGGATTACACTTGTGAAAGCAATAAACGTGGAAATAAATCAGATAGATAAGTAACTAGAGTGATAAATAGCACAGAACAAGAGATACAAGAAAACACCCTGAAAACTTGTATTAAAACTCTTTACAATAGGAATACAATTGAAGAAACTTCTTTCTTCCACACCTCTCTCAGATGCACACAAGATCTCTCACTAGATCTCTATTCCTCAAGAGCTCTCTCTCTCAAGTACACTCAAATCCAACAACCTAGATTGATGCAACTCAGTACTGTCCTTCAAACATTCATAATGTTCTACTCATACAGTTCATCATTCAACATACTAAGCTAAGAAGATCTTTCCTACATATAGAATTAGGAAACTTGAGCATGCTCTTACAACAAATAGTTAAGCCTCTTGAACAAGGGCTCTAAAAATAATATTGCTAATAATAGAGACGCGAGCTTGAGACTACAACTCAAACTCATCATGTAAACACTCGTTTCTGTCCTCAGAAATCACTTTCTGGACACATAGGTAACCGACGTCGGTTCCTGCCTGTTCGCCTGTGACCGTCACCGGCCGACTTACTGCCGACGTTGGCGCCTCTGCAACTGCAACTGACCGACGTCGGTCTCTCCTAACCGACACCGGTGTCTGTGTAGACCCGAAACTATTTAAGTATGCTCCTTGGTGAAGCTTTTAGCTCCACACCCTAACAATCTCCCACTTGGAGATAAACAGCTACACCAGTACCTGTACAACAACATCTTCTAGCTCCTCCATCTTCAACTCAATCATGAAGACCAACAGAAGTTGAATGAAGATTCAACTTCTCCTTAGTAACTTGCTTAGTTAGCATATCAGCAGGATTCCTATCTATATGGATATTCTCTAGCTTCAACTCACCATCTTCCAATACCTGCCGTATGAAGTGGTACCATAGCTATATGTGCTTGGTTCTTGAATGAAAAGCTGAGTTCTTAGCCAAATGGATTGCACTCTGACTGTCACTATACAATCTGCAACTTCCATGCTCCCTTCCAAGCTCTTCCATGAACTGTGTCATCCATATCATCTCCTTGCTAGCTTCTGTAGCTGCAATATACTTTGCTTCTGTAGTTGACAAGGCAACAACCTTCTCCAACTTAAATATCCAGCTAACCGCCATTCCACCTACAGTAAAAACATAACCTATGGTGCTCCTCCTGCCATCCAAATCACCTGCCATATCTGAATCTACATAACCATGTAGAGAAGTATCTGAACCTCCATAGCACAAGTGTCTACTACTGGTTCCTCTCAGATATCTAAGGATCCATTGAACTGCTTTCCAAAGTTCCCTACCTGGATTGGCCATATACTTGCTTACTACTCCCACTGCTTGGGCAATATCCGGTCTAGTACACACCATTGCATACATCAAACTCCCTACTATGGAATAATATGGAACCTTACTCATGTACTCTACCTCATCATGTGAATTAGGACATTGTTCTTTACTCAACTTAAAATGTCCAGCCAAAGGTGTGCTTACCGGTTTAGCATCCTGCATATTGAACCGTTTCAACACCTTGTCCACATAATCTTCTTGAGACAATATCAACCAGTGATTTTTCCTGTCTCTCTTAATGCTCATGCCAAGGATTTTCTTAGCTGCTCCCAAATCCTTCATAGTAAACGTTTGAGCTAATTTCACCTTAAGCTCAGAGATATCCTGCATGTGAGATCCTGCAACCAGCATATCATCTACATACAACAATAGAATAATATATCTACCATTATCAAATCTCTTAAAGTATACACAATGGTCAGATTGACATCTACTATAGCCATGCTCAGTCATAAACCTGTCAAATTTCAAATACCATTGCATAGGAGCTTGCTTGAGGCCATACAAGCTTTTCTTCAACCTGCACACTAACTTCTCCTTACCCTTGACTTCAAATCCTTCTGGCTATTCCATGTATATTTCCTCATCCAAATCTCCATGAAGAAATGATGTCTTAACATCTAGCTGCTCAAGATGCAAATCCTCAAAAGCAACCAAAGACAATACAACCCTTATAGAAGTCATCTTAACAATAGGAGAAAAAATCTCACCAAAGTCAATACCTGGTTTTTGTGCAAATCCTTTCACTACCAATCTGGCCTTATATCTCATCTGTCCATCCTCACCTTCTTTCAACCTGTAGGTCCATCTGTTCTTCAGTGTTCTCTTACCAGCTGGCAATTCAACCAAATCCCATGTTTGGTTCTCTCTTAAGGACTCCATCTCCTCAACCATGCCACGCTCCCACTTACTCCTGGACTCCACCTGTAGTGCTTCTTCAAAACTCTCTGGTTCTCCACCATCAGTTAGCAATAAATAATATAAGGAAGGAGAATATCTAATTGGAGGCTTACTTACCCTTTCAGACCTCCTGATGGGTGTCTTGGACTCGCTCTCAACATGCTGTCCACCCAAATTTTCTGACAATGACCGACCTCGGCCACCTGTAGACCTGTTACTAGCCGACACCGGTTCTTCCTGGCCAACGCTGGTGCCTGGTCTACCGACGTCGGTCTCTGTATGACCGACATCAGTTTTTATACTGTCGACGCCGGTTCCTAACCTGCCGACGTCGGTCTCTGTGTTTTCCTGCAAGTGATTATTTCTTTTTCCCGCGAGCTCATTTTGGACCATAACTTCATCCAATTCACCATTGCTCTGCCTAGATTGATCTAGCTTCCTTATCTGATCACTGTACATCACTCTTTCATTGAAAACAACATCACAGCTCCTAATTACCTTGTTAGTTCCTAGATTCCAAAATTTGAAACCAAAATCATCTGAGCCATAGCCAATAAAAGTGCACCTCATAAACTTAGCATCAAGCTTCTTTCTATTTTCCTTATCTACGTGCACAAAGGCTTCACAACCAAAAGCTTTGAGATATGAGAGATCTACCTTTTTACCTGTCCATGCCTCTTCTAGAATTCCACCATCTAGAGCTGTAGAGGGTCCTCTATTAATTAGGTACACTGTGGTGTCAACTGCTTCTGCCCAAAACTCTAAGGGCAACCCAGCATGCAATCTCATACATCTTGCACGCTCCATAATTGTCCTGTTCATCCTTTCAGCAATACCATTCTGCTGAGGTGTCCTTGGAGTCCTTTGCCTACGGATTCCATGTGTATAACAATACAATTTGAACTTAAGACTGCAGAACTCACCGCCATTATCAGATCTCAAGCACTTTAATCTTATGCCTGTTTCATTCTCAACCATAGCTTTCCAAATCTTAAAAGTCTCAAAAACATCAGATTTCTTTTTAATACAGTAGATCCATACCTTTCTTGTGGCATCATCTATGAATGTAACATAGTACCATGATCCTCCAATAGAGGCTACCTGAGCCGGTCCCCACACGTCTGTGTGAACAAGCTGCAACTTCTGCCTTTTCTTAGTAGACCCAGTCTTGAGAAAACTAACCCTTTTCTGTTTTCTAAATACACAATGCTCATAAAATTCTAGATCCATACTTTTCAAATCTGAAAGCATACCTTTAGACTTAAGAATTGACATCCCCTTCTCACTCATGTGGCCAAGCCTTGAGTGCCACAATTTAGCATCCACATCTGAAGTAGATAATACAGAAAGAGATTTGTTAGTAACACAATTACACAAATAGAGAGTACCTTCTCTCTTACCTCTGGCCATAACAAGTGCACCCTTGGTCACCTTCCAAGAATCTGCTGTGAGAGTTACTATACAACCCTCATCACCTAGCTTACCTGCAGAAATCAAATTTCTCTTCAAACTAGGAACATGCATCACATCTCTCAACACCCATGTGTTGCCATTCTGCATCTTCAGCTGCACTTTACCTTTGCCAATAATCTTACAAGGCTCATCATCCCCTAAGTACACTATTCCAAAATCTCCATGGATATAGTCACTGAAATATTCTCTGTTAGGGGTAGCATGGAAAGATGCACCAGAATCTAATACCCAAGATTCTATATTATTATGCAAAGAGAAAATAAGAGCATCCTGTGCAATACCTGCAACCTTTGTCTCTTCCTTTCCTTTGTGTTGATTCTCCTCCTTAGGCTTTGACCAGCAATTTCTGCTTATGTGCCCCAACTTTCCACAGTTCCAGCATTGTGGCCTTCTGCCATTTTTGGATTTGGATCTGCCTCTTCCCTTAGACTTAGATCTTGATCTCCTCTTGCTCCTTTCTTTTTTTCCTTCCTCTGCTCTCGAGATTTAAAGCGTTCCCAGATGTCTCCTCTATGCTTTTCCTGTGAATTTCCTCATTCAAGATAACACTAACCACATCCTCTACTTTTAAAATATTCGAAGCAGAAGCAGTATTAGAAACTGCCATTACCAAGCCATGCCAGCTTTCAGGCAAAGAACATAATATTAAAAGAGCTTTTATTTCATCTTCAAATACAATATTGACTGAACTTAATTGATTAACAATGCCATGGAAATCATTCAGGTGATTAGAAACAGATCCACCTTCTTGCATATGCAAATTAAATAACTGCTTCATAAGATATACCTTATTTGAAGCGGAGGGTTTTTCATACAAATTTGCTAACGTAGTCATTAACTCTATCGTAGTTTTTGCCTGTGATAAATTAGATATCACAGTGGATGCAAGACTCAGTCTTATAGACCCCAGAGCCTTTCTGTCGATAACTTCCCATTCTTCATCTTCCATGTCCTTGGGCTTCTTTGCAATCCCACCTAACGGTAAGTAAAGATCTTTCTGATACAGATAGTCCTCTATCTGCATTCTCTAATGTTGATAGTTCTTGCCATTAAACTTTTCCATTCTCAACTTACTTTCTTCTGCCATTGCTTCTCCCACTCAAACATAAATCCCTACAGAAACCCATGTGAGCAACTTGTAATCCAAACACACTACACAGATCTGAACCACCTGTTAGTGAACCTGAGCTCTGATACCACTTGTTGGGGATCAACCAACAATGGATTACACTTGTGAAAGCAATAAACGTGGAAATAAATCAGATAGATAAGTAACTAGAATGACAAATAGCACAGAACAAGAGATACAAGAAAACACCCTGAAAACTTGTATTAAAACTCTTTACAATAGGAATACAATTGAAGAAACTTCTTTCTTCCACACCTCTCTCAGATGCACACAAGATCTCTCACTAGATCTATATTCCTCAAGAGCTCTCTCTCTCAAGTACACTCAAATCCAACAACCTGGATTGATGCAACTCAGTACTGTCCTTCAAACATTCACAATGTTCTACTCATACAGTTCATCATTCAACATACTAAGCTAAGAAGATCTTTCCTACATATAGAATTAGGAAACTTGAGCATGCTCTTACAAAAAATAGTTAAGCCTCTTGAACAAGGGCTCTAAAAATAATATTGCTAATAATAGAGACGCGAGCTTGAGACTACAACTCAAACTCATCATGTAAACACTCGCTTCTGTCCTCGGAAATTGCTTTCTGGACACACAGGTAACTGACGTCGGTTCCTGCCTGTTCGCCTGTGACCGTCGCCGGCCGACTTACTGCCAACGTCGGTGCCTCTGCAACTGCAACTGACCGATGTCGGTCTCTCCTGACCGACGCCAGTTTCTGTGTAGACCCGAAACTATTTAAGTATGCTCCTTGGTGAAGCTTTTAGCTCCACACCCTAACATTGGGTACTCAAAAATCTAAAATTTTATGAATGTTTAAATTAAATGTGATGCCAACCACCTGCAAATGGAGTAAGGCATGCAAATGCTAAGAATTCCTAGAAAAACTATACTTGAAAACAAAAGAAAATCAATGTGCTATGCACATTGTCCCCAATCACTGATTTCTAGAACATGGATTCTGATTTAAAAGTTATGCCAACTGCCCAATATGAACTATAAGTGAGAACCATCATGTTGTGCATGATAACCCCCTATATATGAGATAACTATGCCAAAATTATTGAATCTGAAGGATCTAGAAGTGCAAAAATGATCCTTGAACTAAAATTTTTACCTATTTCTAGAAAACCTAAGTGTTTTTATACCTAGATAGGAGAACCAAACTATGGACACCCCTATTTTTGTAGCTACTTTTAATTATTAGCATTACTATCCATTTTTGGTGTTGTTGCCTGATGTGAAAATTAACTATTAATCTGAGACTGTTCCTATTTTTCTACTCTAATTTGATCGATTTGACCTCTAGATTCTATATTGACTATTCTAAATGTTTTTGTTTTGATTGGTAGGAGGTTTGGTCTCTATGACAAATCCATGTTTGATGTCCCTCTTTTAAGGGTAGGAATGATGAACCTACAATAACTTCCCTCAGAAGAAAAGAGTCCTACAAGTGTGCTATGTTGTATAAATGCAAGATATAATATTGAATATTTGACATGATATTTCAATATTTAAATTGATATATTGTTAGATCAATAAGGGTATGCCTAGATAGATATAAAAATTTAAGAGCATGTGCATGATATTGAACTAGACTGGTAATGTTAGATATTAGTTTTTAGTTGTTAATTTTTTAGTAATCATGGAGGGATGGAGCATGATGTCCATCATGGTATCTAAGAAAGAAAGGTAAATGCATGATATGGATCTTGACATTGCACACATGAGAAGAAAACAATCATATGAAGTAATAAGCAAGAAGCATACAAGGGTGTCCAAGAGGCCAACCAAGAAAGGGACATGGGCACATGTCACTCAAACTAGAAAGCAAGCATACAAGGCATGTTCAAATGCCACATACACATACAAGTGAACAAGACAAGTTGGTGTAAAGGCCACATGCACATAGAAGAATACAAGAAAAGGACATTGGTAGATGTCCTAATGCACACACATGAATAAAAGAAAAGGACATTGAAAGATTTCCTAAGGTACTAATAGAATAAAAACATGAACTAGAAATGTAATCACACAAGCTATACTAAGCAAGGAATGAAAGCAAGATAAGAAATGAAGGATAAAAACACATCTAACTAATCAAAAAAAATGTGAAAGTATGCAAAACATGTGTAGTATAAGACTAGGTATATGATAAGAAATACACAAGTGCTAGGTATTAGTGAAATGTCAATGTAGTAATCTATGAAATCTAGTAAGGAATGTGCATCAATATGATAACTCTAAGTGTGTAGTGTAGGAATGACATAACTTGAATGGTGTAGTCATGTAGAAGATTCCCCCATTAGGTATGTATATCAATGTGTGTCTCTAATGTAGAAGTAGCAATTCCCCCTCAATGGGTAGAGTGAATTAATCAAAGAGATGGATGTCACTACGTACACTCAAAAGAGATCAAGTGAAGCATGGTAATGTATAAAATTGACATACAATATCATGAAACAACAAATGCAAGTTCTAGCATGATATTAGTAATGTAAAAATGGATAATGCATATAATCAAAAAAAAAATTTGGTGTTTTTGTAAATTTTTGAATGTTTTTTGTATTTTTAAGTGTTATATTGTTTTTGTATTTTTGAAAATATTTGAACTATGTACAATCAAGTAGAAGAGTTTATGTACAATCAATGTTGAAAAGAAATGATACTAACCAATGAGTCTCAGATGAGACCCCCTATCATAGTGTCTTGTATTGAATAATGGAATCATGCGTAATTGTGAAGCATGATTGAATGGATAAGAATATGAATTTGTATATTTATATTCATCATTGATATATTGAAAATCATAATAACCTAAATTATTTCACTCATCATTATCATCTTAATTTTGAACCAATAGAATGCTAGTGTTGACTATTGTTGTATCTGGATATTTTCCTTATATAATTTGTGTCTATGAATGGTTTGCCTTAGGATATTCAATAAATCCCAAACCCTGGTGACAAACATTATCATTTTCTAGAATAGGAGTAGTAATGTCTTGAGCATGCTTGCCTAACTCTTGACCTTGACAATTAAACTATTGTAGATATTTTTGACCAAACCCATATTGATTTGAAATTTGAGCCTCATTTTAGAGAGGTATATTTGCATAATTTTAATGCTTGACATGTGATTGTGGTACTATTTGTTGCTCTAATTTTACTTGTTGATCCTTTTGTTATTTTGAATTCTGCTTTGGTAACCACTTTTGTACTATTTCTAAATTTGACCCTTTGTGAATGTGTTCCTATGTTGTTGTGGATTGCTTGACTAATTCACCTTATATAAGGTCCTCATTAATAATTATCTATTGTATATTATTTTTAAATTCCAAACATGTATCTATGTGATGTCCATGCATTCTATGATATGCACAATAATATCTATATCTTCTCACTGGATGTAGAGGAGGTAGTTTGATCAAGTTTATTTAATCATTTATCTTAGTATCTCACTTGAAATACTATTTGATATTCGAATGCTTTATGAATCACTAGTTATAGAGTTACTTTTTTTGTGATTTGTTGTTTTTTTATGTAACATTACTTGTAACCAATTGACTAGGTGAAGGTGCATATACATGATTGGCACTAAGGTGTCTTTGAAGCTTTTGTATTGTAATATTATTTTCCAATGTTGTGATATTTTCATGTAATATTTTATTTTATGTTTGTAAATATGAAATTATCTTTCTCATACTTGTGATTTGATCATTTAGAGTCTCATGAGTGCAAACCTTAGTTACTTCCAATTGAACATGTAAGCACATATGATGAAGAGGTTTTGAAAAAGTTATAGATTGAATGTTTGCTTTAGGAAAAATAGTAAAATCTGCCTCACCTTTTGGAGGGTTCATAACATGGACTCAACAAGAGGGAAAGTAGATATCACCCTCTTAAGGGAGAGGAAGAGAAGGGATTTCTTTCCTCTGTATAAGATATGACATTGAAACAAGAGTAGCCAAAGAGGCATATACATCTAGGTAGAAACTATGCATATAGGCTAAAATAGATGTAAGTGGAGTTATAAATTTTATATAAATATGATTATAAAGAACATTCCACATGAAATATATCAAACAAGGGATAGAAATCATGAATTTGTGCATGTATGTATAAGAAACTGTGACATGTGCTATGACATTTTTAATGTGTTTAGCATGACAAACTTGCATAGTTTTCCCTATGAGAGATAAAGAGAAAAGGGTATAGAACATGGATTTATTCAATAATACATAAATATATTTGACATGTATTATAACATTTGTAATGTGTTTAGTATGATAAGCTTGAAATTTTTTCCATATGAGAGATAGAGGATATGCAAAAGAAATATTGAAATCTTGTGCAAGTTTAGCAATGAATTTTGTGATATCATCCCTTAATATGAAACATAAGCATGAAATACATATGATGAATCTTTGTACTAACATATGGTAGACTTCATCATTCATGTGCATGATAGGGCCCATTATGGTTTCCTTGTTATTAACAGGAAATGTAAGATAAGTTTGTAAATAAATGAGCATCATTTTTGTAATATAACTATGAATGTAAAGTGATACCTCAAAAATACAAATAGGAGATATTATATGTAACTAGGGATTTTTCATAAATATTTTTGCAAAATACTATGAAATTTTATAATTTAGATTGAATTTCTGAGCTAAGTATGCAAGATAAAATTTAGAAATTTATGGGAAACTACTTGATTTAATAGGACCTAGTATATGCAACTAGGTTTTGAATTATTTTTTTTAAATTAGTATAATAATTTTAAAAATTTGTTATGAACTTTTATAATTTAGCTTTAAAAATTTAGGAAAAATTTAAAAATATTTCTAAATTAGCAATATATTTTTCCTAGTGGTTTGAAAGTGCTTTTATGTAAATATGACTTAGCATTTTCAAACTAGGGTTTGATTGAATTTATTGAAAATATTTCAATTAATTTTTATTTTTATTTATTTTTAATTTTAATAAAAATTAATAAAATATTGTAAAAAATCAAAAATAACTAACCCTAGGGTTTATAGGGTTTTTGTGCAAAAATTTGAAGTAGGGTTCACCAAATGTTTTACTATTTTCATAATATTGGAGTTATATTCCTAAATAATAAATGGGTTGAGCAATGTAAATTAGTAAATAAATATGCAATAATTAACCCTATGATTTGTGTAAATAGATTGTAATTTTGTCTTTTCTAAATATAATAGGGAGTGAGAGAAATTAGAACTTGATTATTTTGGTTGATTTAGACTGAGAAAAGGTTTGATACTTGAGGAGAAGGACTAAGAAATAGTTAGAAATAGATCCATGAACATCATTTTTTGATTGGATAGGAGCACTAGAAACTAAACACCCCTGTGTTTGGCACTATAGTCTTCCTTAGTGCTATTATCCTAAGGCTAAAAGTTTTAGGTCCTAGCTATCGATATAACTTCTTATAGATCTTATTATTCATGTGAATATATCTTTTATGAAATTTGAGGAAACTTTATCAAATGGTAAAAGGGTTTAATGTGTAAAGGATACATTGGATGCACTTCACACACCATGTGAGGGCTTGCTACCTACATACTAATTCTCCAAAGAGGGATCAAGCTAATGTAGTTCTCCCATTTGAATTTCTTGGTGAAGTTATGTGATGTATGAAATTATGATGCAAAAATAGAATGTACTTCAGATGACTAGGGAATGGTATGAGTACTTCAATGGGCTTGAATTGGTTTTTGGAACCTAATATGCAGAGAATAGGGAAGAGTGGTTGACTGTACTTGCTTGTATTCTTGTTTCTTTCTTGTGAATGAGTGTCAACCATTCTAAATGGAAATTGAATGGCCATTTATAGGTAAATTGATGATCATGGGTTAGATGAGCTCACATTAGGCTGACAAAGGAAAAGATAAGGATTCAATAAAATTTGACTATTTGAGGCTAAGGTGAACTTGGACAATAACATTGTAAATAAGGCACCCTTAAGTTTTGATGCTCTTATCCAAATTGGGTGTTATTGTCCTAGGAGGCTGATACTTGGGGATGGATCTAGGTTTGAAAGGGATGCCTAAGTCTCAAAAGGCTAATTTTGGGAAGCTATAGGTGATTGGGAATCAGTGAAAGTCTAGCCAAGAAGGGTTGAGTGAGAAATAAAGAGGACCTATAAGTTGGGTGCTATTAGCCATACCTAAGTCATCTAATTTTTCATTTTATATGATTATAACTCCTTTGATCAGATTTGTTGTTCCCAAAATGTATCACTCATTTTTGGGGACAACATATGAACTATTTTGGTCTTGCAGGACAAAATCCTCTCTTCCCTTCTCAAAATTGTTCTGACCATTCAAATTATTCATTATTCAAGATTTTTTAGTTAAGATATTAGTAGGTTCAATAGGTTCAATGGCTTCATCAGGTGAGCTCTCTCAAAGGAGAAAGTTTCCAACACTTAGGCAATTTCAAGGCTTGTTCAATGCCTTGGTTCAACCAAAAATGTTCATCAGCAAGCTCCAAATAAAGGATTGAACCATTTAACCATTGAACCCCACATAAAAAAGGTTCAAAGTTTTAATGGGTTCAAAGGTTTAATGACGTCGGCAAGCTTAAAGAGTTAAGCACTTGAACAAAATTTCAACAAGTTTAATTGCTTCAAGGTTCAACAGCTTCAAAACACTTAACGAAAAGAAGAAGGCTTGAACCATTAAACTATTGAACCTTGAACCATTTTGGTTCAAAGGTTCAATGGGTTCAATGATTCAAAGGTTCAATGAGTGGTTGGTTCAACATGGTTGGTTTAAGCGATCAATTGAATGAGCAGAAAACAAAAGATTATGATAAAGAGATTGTACCGTTGAACCAAAGTTAGTTCAATCAGTCGGTTCAATTGGTTAGTTCAAAGGAGTGCTCCAAAGTCCAAAGGCCAAAGTACCCTTGTGGAGGGTAGTGAACCAAAGGCAAGTGCCCTTGCGGAGGGCAGGAAACATTTGCTCAAAGATCAAAGAGAAGGCTGAAAGGGTAAGATTTTCTTTGGAAAAGTGAACAAGGGAGAAAAGTTGGAATTCCTTTAGATTTGTTTAAGGAAAAAGACAAGATGAATTCTTTCAAACAAAAAGTCCAAAGGAATTCCTTTAGACTTTTGTCTAAAGGAATTCACTCAAAAGGAAAAGTCTAAAGAAAAATGGACAAGGCCAAGGAAAGATTTCCTTCAAATAAAATGTTTGAAGGAATTCCTTCGAACATTTTGTCTAAAGGAATTGGAGCCCAAAGACCCCCTGAAGGAATTGGAGCCCGAAGACCACCCGAAGGACCCCAAAGGGCAGGTACCCTTGTGGGGGGCTCTCGACACCTAGAAAAAGGACCTCTCTCAAAGACTCGAAGGGATGCCTTCCCTTCGGGGTGTTCCAAAGACAAAAAGGCGAAGGAATTTTAAGCCTTAAAAGAGAATTAGAAAAATAAAAGAAGCAATGGAACAAAGAATGAAAAAATGAACCGATTGAACCTTGAACCAAAAGAGTTCAAAGTTCAATGGTTCATAGGTTCAACTATTCAAAGGAAGCTTCAAACAAAGGAAAGATGTGAAAGATTCTAGAGGCCAGTTCAAAGAGATGGTTCAACCAAAGAGCAAAGAAGAAAATGAGCTAAGGAAGCGATGGAACAAAGGAATTGATAAAGATCACCTGAACCGTTGAACCATTGAACTAATGAACTTTCAAAGGTTAAAAGGTTCATGGTTCAATATGGTTCAAATAACTAGCAACCATTAACATCCCTATGGATGTCAAATTTAAGGTAATGGAATATCCATTGATTTTCAAATATAGTGTGAAACTTGAAGGATGAACCAAGTGACCAGCTAAAGAAGATAGCCCAAGAGCTCCAATTTTAACAAGAAAGGAGAGAAGGATACATAAGATATTGAAATATATATGAGAGAGTTACTTTTGATAGGTGAAATAGTCCACCAAGTAGTCATTTGAGCACACCAAATCAAGGACACAGCCTATTTTTCTTCCATAAAGTAAAGGCAAAGTGGATAGCTATGCAAATAAGAAGGAAAGGACCAGATGGTTTACACTTTGGAGGAGACATATGAGATGGATTAACACACCATAGTTAAGGCTAATACACTGTTCCAAGCATGGCCCCTTGACAGAATTGAAAATGCATTCAAGGCATTGAATGCAGCATGGGCCATTCCATGGAAGAAAGTGCCAAGCCTTTCTTGGCTGCTATATATTGTAAACTCTTGTTTTATGTAGAGGAGATCTTTCCATTATAGAAGTGAAACTCTACCAAAATTAAGAGGTGATTACTGAGACCCTGAGCTCAGATTGTTCATCATATTTCTTTGTTTGAATGAGAAAGCAAGTTACTTTCAGACTTTGTGCTATTATAGCTTGTGTCATTTTAGGAGATTGTTCTTATGTCTATTTCTTGAATGCGTTCTTGTCCATTTTATTGAAATAAGTATAAATAGTGGAAGTATTTAGGAAGGTGTCTTGAAGCCAACTGTGGAGAGACTTTATGCTGTCTACAATTGCCTTTAGTGTGTTTGTCTTTTTTGTTTCTATGTAAAGGACTTTGGGATGACTTTGTGCCCTCATTGTCCTTTGTATTTCACTCTTGGGAAGCTGAGTTAGAGACTTTGTGTTACATCTCAGTCTATTGGTTACTATGCCCTTTGCGACCAGTTACTTGTCACTACCTGAAAGAACTCCTGTTGTTACCTACAAGATCACTTCTGAAAGAAGAGAAGTGCCTTTAGTGTTTCCACCAAGATTTTATCCTTTGTTTTTGAACATCATCTCTAAAAAAAAAGAGATGGATGGTTTTGTCCTACCCTTGAGTGTTATTTTCTACATACATATATAGTATATAGCTCCTCATATTTATAGGGAACTTCCACTTGATGATAGGAGAGATTTGTCCACCTCTGATGTGGTAAACTTGCACATTTGGCTGACCAATCTCCCTATGCTATGGTTGAAGAGACCTATTTTTCTCATCAGTTAGCTAGTGACAAAATATTCACCCAACAGTTTTTTGGTGACTCTACTAGGGATCAAAGAGCAATTCCTACCCTTATCCATTATATACTCTAGCGACATTGATCTGTCTTACCCATTATCATTATAGTTTTACCATTTTCCTCCTAGCCTTGCACAATAGTTTTTGGTGACTCTATTGTGGAAGAATGCATAGTTTGAAGCCTCAAGCTTCAAGCTGAAGCAGGGCCAGTTCTTTCCCATTTTTTATTCTAAAATCTGGAAACTCCATGATATACTAGAAGATAGATAACCCAAGGTATTGTTGACTCTATTTTTGAGTTGGTGTAGTAGGGCAATTTTGATTTGTTCCCTCCCCAACTTCAAGTTCAATGATCCAAGAGTGTTCCTCCTACCCATACCACATCACCAACACAAGGCAGAGCTTCTTTTTCTACTATTAGCAGAGCTTTACCTATACATACTCCACCCATATTTGTTATCCCCCCTTTCCATTATCTAATCATGGCAGTTCAAGGACCTTGGGGTAACTCTTTTGGCCCACTCAATTTAACTCCACCTCTACATGAGCTACCACGTAGTTCAAGGAAGAATTTCCCCAAATTATTTAGGGATGGAAGAGTTCATCCTGGTGAACACATAACAACTTTCAGCATAGTTTGTGGTGTGATAGGAGTGGAGTATGAAGATGTAGCAGTCAGGCTATTTGTGGAAACATTGAAAGGTGCTACTGTAGACTGGTTCTACCATTTATAGGCCTAGACTGTGACCGACTGGAACACTCTTAAAGCTAAATTTGAAGCTAGGTTCAAGTCTACAGAATATGTGAATGCCTTACTGGTCCAACTCACACAGATGAAAAAGGAACCTCATGAACCTATGAGAGACTTCATTGCCAAGTTTAACAAGCTGAGGAACCAGATTCCTACAATTGCTTAGCCAACACTTGATAACCTTAAATGCTTCTTCATCAACTCATAACTGCCTAAAGTGATTTTCCTATTGAGACGGGTTAGCCACATAGACCTTGATACTACTCAAGATTTGGCTATTGAGGTAGAAGATGACCTTATCTTGGTAGGAAAGATAAGGAGAGATCTTAACAGAGGTAAATCCTCTTCATCTTTTGAATACTCACCTACAGTCACCACTGATCCAATGGTGTAGAAGCTGGTAAAGGAGTTGCTAGCTCTTAGAAATTAAATGGTGCAAGGGATGTCATCTTCTCCTTCATACAAAGATATACTGAGGAGGACATTCCCTAATTATTCATACCAAGGCAATGCTGCCAGAAGTCAAGGGAAACCAAATTGTCTACCTCCCCCCACAGGGGAAACTTGCCATTGAAGTAGCACCAACCAACTTAGTAGTTGGATATCTAGAAATAGAACATGATTTCTCTTTCCAACCTGAGCTTGATCAAAAAAATGACATTGATCTCTTTGCAGTAGACCAAGAAGAATCAGCTGGCGACTCCAGCATTATTTTCTTGAATTACCAGGATGAACCTAGAAGTGAAGGTAAAGAAGTTAAGGGATCATACATTGTGTTTACTCGGTCCAAGAATCAGTTAGCCTAGCAAGCTAATAAATAAAAAACTAAGGATCGACCTCAACCAATAATTTTAATTGCTAAGTGGGGAACTACTATGCCTTTCCATCCAAATGACCTGGTGATTGCTAAAAAAGTAGGTACCCCAAACATTTCTACACCTTTAAATTCAATTTCATAGATCAATCCTCCCCCTCCTAAAAACCAAAAGGATGAACTACCTTCCCCTATTCCTAATTCATTTCAGACATTTGAAATAATTGACCATGTCAAGAAAACCAAAATTTAAATGTCTGAACTTGAATTCCTACAAGCTAACCCTGAGCAGTTGGACAAGTTGGTTGAGTGTGTGAAGAATAAAGTTATCCCTACAGGACAAGATGTTAAGAAGGTAACTCATGATCCCCTAAGGAACATGTCCATCCCAAAAAATCTTGTCATTACTTCTCTTTCTACCCCTAGGAAAATAGAGCCTTTCTATGTTTCCTTGTTGATAAACAGTCACAAGCTGAGCAACTGCATCATTGATTCCAGAGCTTCAGACAATGTCATGCTTGCCAAAGTGGTAGAATCTCTTGGTCTCACACTGACCAAGACATTTGGGAGATGTTTCTCCATGGAGAACAAACAAGTGCCATTGCTAGGACAAATCAAGGATGCCTAATTTGCATTTACAACATTCCCAGACAAGAGAATCAAGATGACTATCTTGGTTGCTAACATCCTAGCCTCATACGGTATCCTTCTTGGGCAAAATTTCTATGAGGATGTTGGAGGATATTTGAGCATGGACCTATCTAAGGCAAGGATCCATGTTAAAGGCATCATGCAGAGATTTCTTCCTGAGAAGGAAGCAAAATATGTTGTCACCCAAATGTCAATACCTGAAGCTCAAATTCTATTTGAGTCTTCAGGTAGAGTTAATTATTTTCTATCTACTAAAGATGTCCATGTTATAGCAGATGAAGATATTGTAGGTGACGATCCCAAAATTGATTCAAACAAGACATCAGAAGAATTGGTAGGGCACAGTATAGATGAAAAAGGATCTTCCCTCTCTAATGAAGACAAATCTAATAAAAGATTAGTTTTTGATGATGTTTGGATCCTATAATTTGATGGCAGTAACTCTTTTACCAATGCTGGAGCTAGGATTGTTCTAATATATCCTTAAGGAGATATTTTTCCTTCTTCGTACAAGTTGCAGTTTAGCAACACCATCAACACTACCGAGTATGAATCTTTATTACTTAGGTTGAAGGCAACTCAAAATAGAGGTGTTAAACTCCTTCACACTAAGGGAGATGTCGAGCTGATGGTTTATCATGTGAGGAACCTGTGTCAAACCAAGAACAAAAGATTGCACCATTATCACAATCTGGTATGGGATCAAATTGAAAGTTTTGAATCTTTCAATATTTTTATAGTGCCTAGAGAGCCTCATAATCATGCAAATTCATTGGTTGTCCTTGAAACCTTCATGGTTCCTCACCCTGATTTCAAAGATAATAGGTACACTATCAAACTGGTCTTGCGACCAAGTGTGCTTGACAATGCAAATAATTGGTAGGTATCTGATGGGGACAATCAAATCATGTGCTGGATTGAGCTAGAAGAGCAACAAGCTATGGTAGTGGACCATATTGTTGCATGCCAAAGTTAGGAAAAGGAACTCTTTTCCAAGAGAGCAAAGATTTATGGTTTTCATTGTCTCATAGTGGGTGACATTTGAAGTGCTTCAATTCTTGAAGCAACTGATAAGATCATCTGTACATATGTATATTTGTATAGTCTTTAGTTCTATTTTGTACTTGTCATTTTCTTTTTGGCACCTTTATTTTTTGAGTAGCATGACTCCATAGCCCAATGGCATACTTAAAGGCACTGGAGATTCTAGTTTCTACTCCCCTCAGTTGTTCCAAGTTTTCAACTGAAGGAAGTTCCCCAACTGGAGCCAGCTGTTGTTCCCAAAATGTATCACTCATTTTTAGGGACAACATATGAACTATTTTGGTCCTGCAGGCCAAAATCCTCTCTTCCCTTCTCAAAATTGTTTTGAGCATTCAAATTATTCATTATTCAAGCTTTTTAAGTTAAGGGATTAGCAGGTTCAATGGCTTCAACAGGTGAGCTCTCTCAAAAGATCAAGTTTCCAACACTTAGGCAATTTCAAGGCTGGTTCAACACCTCGATTCAACCATAAATGTTCATTTACAATCTTCAAACAAAGGATTAAACCATTTAACCATTGAACCCTGCTTCCAAAAGGTTCAAAGGTTCAATGGGTTCAAAGGTTCAATGACGTCAGTAAGCTTAAAGAGTTAAGCGCTTCAACAAAAGTTCAATAAGTTCAACCGCTTCAAAGTTCAATGGCTTCAAAACACTAAATGAAAAGAAGAAGGCTTGAACCATTGAACCTTGAACCATTTTGGTTCAAAGGTTCAACAAGTTCAATGGTTCAACGAGTGGTTGGTTCAACACAGTTGGTTCAAGCAGTCAATTGAATGAGTAGAAAACAAAGGATTCCAATAAAGAGATTGAACTGTTAAACTGTTGAACCAAAGTTGGTTCAATTGGTCAGTTCAAAGGAGTGCCCCAAAGCCAAAAGGCAAAAGTACCCTTATGGAGGGTAGTGAACCAAAGGTAGGTGCCCTTGTGGAGGTTAGGGAACATTTGCTCAAAGATCAAGAGAAGGCTGAAAGGGTAAGATTTTCTTTGAAAAAGTGAACAAGGAAAAAAAGTTGGAATTCCTTCAGATTTATTGAAGGCAAAAGACAAGGCAAATTATTTCAAACAAAAAGTTTGAAGGAATTCCTTCAGACTTTTGTCTGAAGGAATTCACCTGAAAGGAAAAGTTTGAAGAAAAGCGGACAAGGCCAAGGAAAGATTTCCTTCAGACATTTTATCCAAAGGAATTGAAGCCCAAAGACCTCTCGAAGGAATTGGAGCCCAAAGATCGCCCGAAGGACCTTGAAGGGCAGGAACCCTTTAGGGGCCTCTCGACACCCAGAAAAAGGACCTTTCTCAAAGACTTGAAGGGACGCCTTCCCTTCGGGGTGTTCCAAAGACAAAAAGCCGAAGGAATTTCAAGCCTTCAAAGAGACTTAGAAAACTAAAGGAAGCAATGGAATAAAGAATGAAACAATGAACTGATTGAACCTTGAACCAAAAGAGTTCAAAGTTCAATGGTTCACAGGTTCAACGGTTCAAAGAAAGCTCTAGACAAAGGAAAGAAGCGGAAGATTCTAGAGGGTAGTTCAAAGAGATGGTTCAACCAAAGAGCAAAGAAATGAATGAACCAAGGAAGTGATGGAAAAAAGGAACCGATAAAAATTGCCTGAACTATTGAACCATTAAACCAATGAACTTTCAAAGGTTCAAAGGTTCATGGTTCATTATGGTTCAAACAACCAGCAACCATTAACATCCCCGTAGACGTCAAATTTAAGGTAATGGAATATCTATTAATTTTTAAATATAGCATGAAACTTGAAGGATGAACCAAGTGACTAGCTGAAGAAGATAGCCTGAGAGCTCCAATTGTAATAGGAAAGGAGAGAAGGTTACAGAAGATATTGAAATATCTATGAGAGAGTTACTTTTGGTAGGTGAAATAGTTCACCAAGTAGTCATCTGAGCACACCAAATCAAGGATGTGGCCTATTTTTCTTCCATAAAGTAAAGGTAAAGTGGATAGCTACACAAATAAGAAGGAAAGGACCAGCTGGCTTACACTTTAGAGGAGACATATGAGATCGATTAACATGCCACAATTAAGGTTGATACACTGTTCCAAGCATGGCCCCTCGACAGAACTGAAAATACATTCATGGCATTGAATGTAGCATGGGACATTCCATGGAAGAAATCACCAAGCCTTTCTTGGCTACTATATATTGTAAACTCTTGTTTTATGTAGATGAGATCTTTCCATTATAGAAGTGAAACTCTGCCAAAATTGAGAGACAATTACTGAGACCTTGAGCTCACATTGTTCATCATATTTCTTTGTTTGAATGAGAAAGCAAGTTACTTTCAGACTTTGTGTTGTTATAGCTTGTGTCATTTTAGGAGATTGTTCTTATGTCTATTTCCTGAATGCATTCTTCTCCATTTTATTGAAATAGGCAGAAATAGTGGAAGTAATCAAGAAGGTGTCCTGAAGCCAACTGTGGAGAGACTTTGTGCTATCTACAATTACCTTTAGTGTGTTTGTCTATTTTTTGTTTCTGTGTAAAGGAATTTGGGATGACTTTGTGCCCTCATTGTCCTTCGTATTTCACTCTTGGGCAGTCGAGGTGGAGACTTTGTGTTACATCTCAGTCTACTGGTTACTATGCCCTTTGTTACCAGTTACTTGTCACTACTAGAAATAACTCCTAATGTTACCTACAAGATCACTTTTGAAAGAAGAGAAGTGTTTTTAGTGTTTTCACTAAGGTTTTCTCCTTTGTTTGTGAACATCATCTCTAAAAAAAGAGAGATGGATGGTGTTGTCCTACCCCTTGAGTGTTATTTTTTGCATACATATATAATATATAGCTCCTCATATTTATAGGCAACCTCCCCTTGATGAGAGTAGAGATTTGTCCACCTTTGATGTGGTAAACTTGCACATTTGGCTGACCAGTCTCCCTATGCTATGGTTGAAGAGACCTATTTTTCTCATCAGTTAGCTAGTGACAAAATATTCACCCAACAAGATTTATGGTGTGTTGGATCACTTCAAAGTCCTACCCCTTCATGTCATCATAGGTCTAGACCATAACCACTTCATAATTGTTGTATAAGGATACCAATCAATCCTTATCCTTTCCTGAAACTTCTTTTGCCACCTTCAATTTTATTCCATCTCCCACATCAAGCGTAGAGTAGTCACTTTTATTTTCAAAAAAAATTACTTTTATCATTCCTTTCATCATTAGAATCAAATAGATTTTCTAGAGTGATCAATTCCTTTGGAAGTTTATTGGAATTTAGTTCTATGATTTGATCTCCATAGGCTTCTTCAATCTTTGGTTAAAAATAATCTAAAAACTTGCATGACTACTGAATAAACATGGAAAATTGGGAATTTCTCTCAAATTCCTACTAGTTGTGATCATTATCTAGAATAGTGGGTCTGATAATTACTCACACCACCTATTTATTGGTCAACAATTTGATTACTAGATCAAACTAGGAGCTAATTGCTAACATTCTATCCACCTCCATGTTCATGGACCTAGGAATAATTTGAATATTAAATGATTCAAATTATTCAATTAAATCCCATATTCAATGGTATTAAGACCTCATTTGGACATTATTTTTGGTTATGACTCCTCTTACTTGCTTTACTACTAGTTCAAAATCTCTAAACACCTTCAACTGCTTCACACCCATGCACTTGGTAAGGATGAGGCCATGGACTAGGGATTTGTATTTAGATTCATTATTTATGTAGACAAACTAGAAATAAAAGGCCCTATGGGTCTCTTTTCTAGATGGAGACACCAATCGAATACCAATTCTAGATCTACTTTTGCATTTTACACCATTGAAATGTAGAGTCCAAAAATTGGACTCATTTTTAGTTTCCTTGCTTTGATCCTCCCTTTTCTTCATGAATTTTGGGATGGCTTGATCTTCATCATGTATTACATAATTCTTAAGGCTATTGGTATCAAAGTTTTTGAACAGATCATTCTTGATGAATTAATTCATGAGGACTTCCTTCTTTGAGCTCCTATTGTCTGCTAGTCCTTTTTCCTCAAGCATTTTTAGGAAATGCATCTCTTTCTTTGAGAAGGAAGTGTGTGACACTTCAAAATTCATCATAACATCATCATCTATGTGCTTTGAATGTAGGAGATTGGAAAACACCTTCATTTTTGAACCATTTTTGGTACTTAAGATCAAGTGAGACCAATCCAAAGATAAGTACCCACTTATATTGGCTATGAAATCTCTTGATAGACATAACCCAAATACTAGAGGAATGTCTAATACCATAACTTCTTGGGGAACTGTAATACTAGGACAAGAATACAAAGTTAGGGGAAGAGCCTTGATAACACATATGGTCTAAACTTTCATCCCATCTAACTACATTAACCCTTTATTCAAAGGTTCATATTGAATTTGTAGTGCATCTGCAATCTGTTTAGGCATCACTATGGTGTTGGAACTAGAATTGATCATAGAATTTACAACTTGTTCCCCATAATGAGAGTTAAATAAAATGTGATGGGCTTTGTTTTACTTACCCCTGCTTTGGAGTTGATGAACATGGATGGTGCATGGGTTATGCATTCCCATTGTCTTCTATTTATTTGGTTTGTGCTAGCTCCATATCTAGGTCACTCACACATGATTATTTTAGTCTTATAACTCCTCTCATAGTAGATATCTATGCTCAAACATCCTAGAGAGAAATATTGGTAGGGGCCTTCTTCAACTATTCCACTACATTAAATGACTCGTAAGGTAGGAATTTGGGGTCCTTTACCACATTTTATGCTATTTCACCCCACTTTTGATATGATATGGGTGATGGTTGGGGTCCAATTTTTTTTTTCAAAAGTCACTTTAGGCCTTACAAAATCTTCTTGGACCTTGACTAGTTTCTTCTTAGATCAAGTATAGTAGTTCAATTGGACTTGTGGGTCTTTCAATAGGGGGATATTTTTTGTATAAACTTCATATTTGAATTATATGCAAGATAAAATCACATAATCTAAGGCTATCTCCTCTTCTTTCTCTAAGGACATTCCTTGAATTTGAGCCATTATGACAACATTTTCAATGCCTGAGGACTAGTATCTGTAAGGAGCTGAATCAAGTGCACTTCCTTGTCTTTGTTACTCTATAATGTTTTTTACATATTACCTCTTGGGAAATTTTTGGGTGTATGTGCATCATTACATGAAAATTACCATGAATTTGAGTCATTTTCCAAGTTATTTTTGATAGCAATCAATTCTCTCTATGAGTTTGGTGAGACTGTTTGCAAAGGATTAGGAATCAAGATGACTTCATTTGTATGTTATGTCTAATGATTTGACCTCTACCCTCCTTGGTAATTATTATAATGATAAAATACTCTTCCACCTTGGTAATTTTGGAAAGGGGGATTCGGGAGCATAACTTGTTGCCTCTTGAGGTTTATGATCTCATTTGAGAAGTTTTATAATATTATCTTCATGTTATTCATCTCTATAACTAGCTTAGACAAAGTGGATGCTCTCATTTGATTGGAAAGATATATATACATGCGAAGAGATGATTGAGAGTTGATTGGGACTTCCTTTTTTAGTGGTACTGATAGTTATAGAAACATGGAAATCGGTGGTTATAGGGAGAGTTTCCCTAAATCTATCAAATTATTATCCACTCTAATGATTAATTCATATGCATTCAGTAGTGTCTAGCCTCTAAGGGACTGAATAATAATAGATATGTCTAAGTTTAAGTATTTAAAATAAAATATGATGGCCATACCCATGGGTAGTTAAGACTTTAGCAAGATTCTTTGCCAGGTCTTATGGAATCTATTATTAAAATTTATGATAGCCTCTTATGGGGATTTTTAATAGTGATTAACTATTATAGGAAAGATGACTAATCTCCTTTTTCATTGAATCAATTAAATAATATATTATCTAGTTCATCTTAGGTGGAAATGGAGTTGGGTGGCAAGGATTGATACCAGTCAAGGGTTTGCCATTTGAAGGAGGTAGCTAATAGCCTTAAAGCTACATTCTGCCCTATGACATGATGCATGGCACATACATTAGAAACATCTTGAAGATGTTCCATCATGTTCTTAAAATCCTTCCTTGTAAAATTAGGGAGTGCCTTCAATGTGTTAGTAGGAATAGGATCCCATATAGCAGGGGATATTGGAGGGCTAAGTGAGCTACCATTATTCCATGCTATAAAGTTCCTTGGTGGTCCTTAGACTTCCATATAATGTGGTTGTTATGTTGCATTAGACCCTAAAATTCTTTGGTGAGTTACAAAAACCATAGCTGTTAGTAATAATCTTGGATTTTGTGTTGTTAGTGACCTTGTGATGGGTTGTTGGCTTAAAGCTCTAACTTCTAGTCAAGAAATTGTGGGTAGATGTAGTGTCATTGGGCATGTTAGAAAAGGAAACTGTTGATGCCTAAAACATTCATTCTCGATAAAAAAAATCCTATGGGAAGCTTTAAAAATGTGGTACTAAAATTACTATCTATGAAATGACCTCTAGGATTTCAGAAGTTGGCTCTTTGAATAATTAGGGAGGAAAAGGGGAAGAAGAAAATGTAAATAAAGCATAAAATAAAACTATTTAAGGCAATGCACCAGAATTCTTAATATATTCACTCCCATTATTTCATAATATAACTTGGAACCTTTAAAATATTATAGACAATTTAAAAGAGCACATGCATGGTTTAAAGTCTGCAACATAAACAAAAGGCAACACTGTAGAAGCAAAGAATATAAATAATAGACAGTAATTGATTTCACATAATTTAACATAAAACATCATGTCCTTTTCATTGTTGGGTGGAGAAAATAATACAAAGGCCAAAAAACATAGTATATACTATTCAATCCTTCCCATGAGGGGCACCTGCTAAGGTCTTTGAAATGAAAGATAACAACTGCTTCTATTTCTATTCAAAACTAAGACTATTACAATGGTTAATCTCTGATAACAATTATAAAAACAACACACTATTAACTAAAAACCATAATTTATAAAAAAAAATAAGGCCCTAAATATATATGCATGATGGCCTTGGTGTAGCAGAGTTTCCAAGATAAAAGGAATCGACACCTAGATCCTAACACTCACATTCATGATGAGGCCATTGTAACTAAAAGGGGAGATTGGACTCATAAGTGCAGATGGTCCTCAACTCCTAGATATGACACAACCTTAATGTCTCATGATTCCCTTGATGCTTAGAATAATAACTATAGTGATGCATATCTCTCTCTGAACTACTCCTATAATTCTTACTAGAAATGGGGCCCACTTTCTTTGGCCAATAACACAACTCAAATCTTTGATAGAAAAAACCTACGTTAGATAGATAAGATCCATGATGATGCATGACACAAGGGAATTCCTTTAAAAGATATATTTTCCTATGGGTCCCATTAATTAAAACAACCAATGGTGCACCTTTAACTCATAAAGGAACTCTCCTCACTCTTAAGGAGCATTGTGATGCCATGTGAAAGATCCATTTTTATTTAGTTATACCTACATATTTGGTCCTACTTACCACCATATGATGAGCTAGTACTACTCTTGGGGGAGCTGAGAAATCTTTTATGAATGATGAATATAGGGGTGCCACATGGTTTCAATGGAAGGATCTGATACTTAGCCAAAAATAAAAAAGATAACCCAAGGTAAAAGAGGAATCTGATGCCTAATCTGCCCAACTTTCAAACATGTCTATGATGAAAAGCCAATATCCCAAAAATTTAAAACATGGATTTGACCCACATTGATAATGACCTCCATAGGTTTTATACATCCACCATGACTTTATCACATGATTTTCCAACTCTTTCTATCTCTTCAACCCTGTATTAGCCTTCAATTGCTCAATCTAGGGTTCTTGAGTATACTAGCTCACTTGTCCCTAACTATTGCATTTTATTCATGTAATACACTATTAGGGATTATAAAATTCATGGGATTATTTTCTATACTTTATACCATCTCCTTTGGGTCCTCAAGGTCTCAATTTAACTCCAAATAAAAAAATTCTCATGACTGCCCTTGTAGGTCTGTGTATTTAGTTATATGTTTGTTAGGCCTAGGCATGACTTGACATCATTCCATCCTTGTTTTTAGGTATGAATATATCATAGAACCATATTATAAACATGAAACCATCCTAAAATATTTTACCCTCTGCTCAAACTCCACATAGAACTTTAAACCTATCAAACAAGCAAGAACTTCTCATAAACTTAGGCAGACCTCTATATCAATTTAACTATGTGAGTATGGTTTTGAGGTTATCTTGAGAGTCTAAAAGGCACTCCCTTGAATTAAAATATATATGGATACTCTTTTAGGTTTGTGATAACATGGTATAGATTCAAAATTCATCATACTTCAACCTTACTCCCAATAAGTCACCCTTTTCGTGATTGTTTATACGAGCTTGTTCTCTTGGACTTATGTTTTATAAGCCTAAATAAACTTGTAGTCTTGTTACACCTTATTAATGACTATGAATAATCCATAATGTTTTACTATTATTAATACATCATTTAATATAATTTACCTCCTTTCACAGACCTCTACATCCTTACAACAAGCATTCTCTTGGGCTTTTGGCCATGCAAGCCTATAACTTGCATTGCCTTGTGTATGCAAGGTTCAAATCCCTATTTTGGCCAACATATTTATTCAATCCTTCATATCTATTTTTTATCTTCATCTCACCTCAAATATTCTCACATACATGTCCATTCACCTTTGTTTAACCCTAATGATTTTATGTACATTCAACTCCTTCCTCAAGCTTAAAACTAGCCTATTGACCTTACAACCTATAGGTGTATACTAGCATAAGTCTAATTTCATTCATGGGCTTTAGGACTTATCTAAAATTCATTTAAAATTAAAATTAATTATTATTACAATGTTAAGGACTTGAAATTCTTTTGAAACTCTGTCACCTTTTACTTGCATACACTTTACCTTTCATGCTGACTTACACCATGGCTATAGGTGACTATTTTAGGATCTTGACTATATTATAGAGTTTTAAGGTATTAAATTTACAATATTTGAACATATACATAACATTTTTATGCTATTGAGAGTTTAGAATCTCCTCAAACTTTCCAAAACGTCACACACTTATTTGTTCAAGACTACCTTCTCAAAAGGTGACTATAGGTGGTCATTAGAGGAGGGTTTGAGCATGAGGTTTGGAAGCTAACCTTATAAACTATATCATGAAATTTTGAGAATATATTCAAAACCTATGGAATTTTAATTTCCACTACACTATAATTTTTGTACAGTATTTTCAAATCCTTATTCTCTTGCTTCAATATGCAGACCTGGGTAGAAGCATTAGGTTTGTAGAGTCAATCATCAACTCTCTCTTGAATACAAATGTCCTAGTATCTTCCTTAGTTTAATACCTTTTTCAAGCATAAATAAATTCCAATTTTTTCATATTTATTTCTACAACTCAAACATTGACACATTTCATTGGACTTCACCTAAAGTTGTAGACTGATAGGTTTGCAGACCTATAGGTCTACAATCCTATGTTTTAGAATTTAAAAGGTGAAAACATGGTCATTAGGGAAATTAGCCATTATTTCATTTCATCAAAAATATTTTTAAGAATCCATAAATTTCAATTTAATTTGAATTGCAAACTTAGACTCTCCTCAACTCACCCTATTATGCAGGCAACTCTAGGACATAATTCAAAAGGGGAATGATGATATGACCCCTTTGAAACTAGTAAGGAATTCTTATATGATTAGAGGGCCTTGAATGAGGATAAAATATGATGTATATACAAATAATTTTAATATGTTGGATCGTAAATCAAATCTCAACCTTAAGTTTAACACCTACAAACTACCATTATGAGTATCTCATGTTCAGATTCTAATTCCACATATGTGAGTTTGTTAAGTAAAAGTATGGAAAAATTGTGTATACATATAAATAACCTATACAAGCCTCTTAATTCCCAATTGAGTTCATTTTTTCTAGATAATTTTCCCAAAATGGAGCTAGTGGGGATTTGAGCCTTCAAAAAGTAGTTGAGATCCTTAGCAATTGTTCTTTAAGATAAGTAGCTCAAGAAAATGACCAATGCAAATAATTTTAATCCCATAGGTGTCCCAAAATTTGGCAAAAATATTATCCTTTAACTCCACTTGTATGGCATGCACCATGTATTTGAAAATGGCATTCATGAGCTTGTGAAGAGAGCGATGGGAGAGTGGAAGCATTTTATGCATCTGTGAGACCAAAAACTTGATATTGAGTTTTAAGAGGACATATATAATATTAATGGATGTTATTAAACCATTTTTATGTACATGTGGTATCTACAATTCCATACAAGTACCTTAATTCCTTTCTTTGGTGTTGAAACTCAAGATTCGGACTTGATGACATATGTGGCAATTATGTAACTACTCCAAGGTCCTTAGTAAGTTTTTTTTATGGTTTTTTCACTTGGGGATATTTGACACACGTTGGAGTTAGCAAAAATCATCCTTTTCATTATAAAACACTACCTTAAAGTTGACAAATAAAGAACCTTAAAGTTTCTAAAACATCATGAAATGATTGTATAAGTCGATTAAGGATTTAAATGAATTTAAAGGACACCTAAGGAATTATGACACCTCTTGGATAAATTTCATCATTCCATCACATGACTAAACCACTACAAGACCTTACCTTATTTTCTCTAAAATTACCCTAAACAATGCTAATGAGGTTTTGAAAAGGCTATTTAAAATCCTCCTAAAGCATGATAAATCTATGAATAGGGCTAAAAATATATGACAAGAAAATTTTCACCTATAAGGGTTGACCTTTTGACCTCGGGGGTCAAAAATGGTCAACATTTATTAAGTCACAAATGAATGAAGAAAAAAATTGATAAGGTAAGCTATTAAATAAATATAGTTGTATGATCTTGCCTTCATAAAATAAAAGAACTAGTTCATGTATTAAGTGATAGTATGTTCACTTATATAACAAGGGACTTATCTGAAGCATTGATTTACTTGATGAGTTTTTTTAAGTTGTCATTATGTAGGACATAAATATGGTTGTTGAAATGTCAAAAGAATGTTAAAACTTTAAATACTTTTTTCATGAATGATCATTTTTTATCCTTATGTAAATGGACCATATGACCATCATAATATGCATATAGTATGTTATTACTATATATAATTTGAGATAGTCAATGCATATTAACTTAATCAAATGTTGTGAATTTAATAATTGTGTAATACAAATTGGAGGTGATTCCAATTGACATAATATACACATTTATGGTAATATTCATCAATGTTATGAATCAACATTACACTTTAATTAATTTAGATTATTTTGATAAAATTATTTAATAATCATGAGAGAAATGATCCTAGATTAAGTCATGATGACATAAGTAGGTACCCATAATTGAAGGTCAATGACTTCATGTGACATGTAGTATTAGAACAATGTCAAATAGTTTTTATTGTATTACTTTTGGAAATAAATTTTAAGTTCAAGTCTTCATGTTCACATAATTATGTAGATTAATGAATGCTGAAGAAAAAGTATGATGATTCTTCTATTGTGAATTGAATTCTTTCTACCTTAACCTATTGTGAACATTTTTGGTATTAACCCGCACCCTTGGTTAGATCTTAACTTACCTACATGGTCATAGTGTAGTTTGTTTTATGTCAATTACATATTTTCAGTGAAGGATAAAAATTGGTTTTGATATTTTTAGTAATTCCATAGCTTAGTGATAAAATTTAAGTGTATGAATATACACTTAGTACACTGGTACACCCCAATTTGATTATTGATTAGTTAAAGTAACTTCTTGATAGCATTAGTAGGAATTTTAAACATTTTTAGAATACCTATGTTTGGTATAAGATAGTTATGGACTTGATCATGCTTTCTCTAAAATAGTTTCTTCTACTAGGTTTGAAAGGTGATAAGTAACACAATGTTTTTCTACAAAAAATTGGGTTGTTACATGGCTCCTTTGTAGGAATGTCCTTAGATATCTCAGTCTTCCTAGGATGAGTATTAGAATAAGATCAACAAGGGGACTTTGTTGACCTATTTAAAAATATACAAATATAGTAACCCCTTTATCCACAAGTTGTTCAATCCTTTTTTTCAATACATATGAATTATTATCTCTATGTCCATTAATACCATGATAGTTTCAAAATGGTTTTTACTCCTCTAGTTCGAGGGATGGGGAGGAGTATAATAATTAGGAATTAAGGTGGATATGTTATTTTCATGTAATTTATGTAAAATATAACTTGGTTAACCTTTGTAACTTTCAAATTTAAATGGTTGATTATTATTTTCAACAGGTTCGTTCATATTAAATTTTACCTTATAAACATTTCCTTTGATTCTTTCCTTTTATTAAGGACCTAAATTCAAATTTTGGATTTTGAAGATGATTTATATTGTTCCACTTCCTTATGGGGAGTTTCCTTCTTATGTGAATGTGTTCTTGAATCACTTAAAATTATTACCTTATATGTCTCAGGATTAAGATTAGATACCTATGTGAAAACATCCATATAATTTTCTCAAAGGAAGGATAAGAATTATAAAATTATTTTTAATTAAGTGGAGACATAAGATGCTTACTAAATTTAAATTTTATTGATAATATGATTTTTCATACATAAAATAATTTAATAGATTCTTAAATTGTAAAATGTAATCTTCGATGAGCTTATCATGACCTTGCTCTATATTTTGAAGATGTTCCAAAGAGAATTTAGTAACTTTTTTCTTATTAAAATTTGATAATAAATTATATTATAAATTTGTAAATTAAGATAAATATTTAATAGAAAGAATTAAATAAATTTAATGCATCTCCTTTTGAACATTTATATAAATTTTTTAATAGCATTTTCCCATCATTTGAGTATTTACCAAAATAAGTCTATGCTAGTTAAGTGACTTTTAGGATCTACAAGGTTATCAAATAATTGTAACTTTGGAATGAAAAAATCTTTTGGATAATTACAATCATTTATGAAATGTGTTATACTTTTACCTAAGATGACATTATCATTCATATTGTCCTTTAATGATCTATATTTTAGAGTGAGAGAAATATCTTGCATTTGGAGGTCACTTATGGCATGCATCATATAAATGATATGGATAGTAGGAATAGCAGTGATCTAGAAAGATTAATTCATTGGTATTAACTCAATATTTATCCTAAACACAAGTGCAATATATTCATCACAAATATCAATACATTGCTTGGAATCACATTCTTTTGAAACATTTTTCACAACATGTAATAGTATAAATCACATCACATTTTGTTTAAATAAAATATTAATGTAAAAAGATATTTTCACATTGTATTTAAAGAGAGGAGAGATAAAAATCAAATTAATTTGAAACTTTTGTTAGTTTAAGAGAATGAAAAGGAACATCACATTTTTTTCACCAATAGAATCATTTACAATTTCTAGAGAAGATCTAGGAACATTAGATTCTTATACAAAAATATATTTTTTCATTTGGAGAGAGGAGGAATAAATATCACATTAATTTGAAATATTAAAACCATCTATTATTTCAACAAAAGGGGAAGTAACATCACATTAATGTGTAATAATAACATCATGATCATTTATACATAGATTTATTATTTCCTCTTATTTTAATTTAATGCTATAACATTAAGAAATACATTATGTTATTCTTTTCTACTTTATTTTTGTTTGATCGTGTGATTAGGATACTATATAAGTAGGATAATTAATTTAAACATCATATTGTTATTCTTCTACTTCATTATGCTGATCAATATTATACCTATCTTATTGATAATAATAATCATAATCACTAAATTTTTCATTTGTATAAGTAACCTCATTGATCATACAAAGTTGCCCATTAGTCCATTAACTATCATAACCATGGGGCATGTAATTATTATAAAATAGGAAAGCCAAAGGGTTAGTGGTATTAGGGGTTTAGATTGGTTACTAATTTTGAACTTATCAAACCCTAAGATATAAAGAATAATAAAATACAAATCATACTCCTAATTAAAAACATGGGAATATATGGTTTAGAAGATAGAAACCCTAGGATTTAGGACACATCTGAAGGGTAAATAAGGAATCAAATTTCAAAATATAAATTAAATATATAAACCTAAAACCCAAGTGATAGAAGGATGAATCTATAAGGGGAACTATGGTATTTTAAGGTTTTAGACAATAAAATTATTTTTACCGATATGTTTCACCTTATTTTTATTATGTGGATTAAATAAGATATAATTTTTGAATTAATTGAGATTGTATGGAATATTATATTTTTATATATATATATAATTGTCAAATAAAAAATTTACTTATATATATATATATATATATATATATATATATATATATATATATATGTATATGTAAATTTTTTATTTGACAATTATACTTCATATAGGTTGAAACAACCTAAGGGAGTAGGATACTTAGAATGTTTTACATAGTATTTAGGTCTGAGAATAGATGAAGATAAAAGAAAGGGTGGGAAACTAGATCATGAATTACTTGGATTAGGAACTACGTCTATGGATTTGTGTGAACATATTTTTTAACTTATAGACATACTTTACTAATAAAACCATCTAAAACTTGATGGATTTATCAGAGATGGATTTTTATTCTTTGATTTAGAAAATGTTATTTTTACTTATTATAAACCATCTACGTGTATGATCATCTAAAGTTACCTATGTGTGAAATTACATAAACTTGTCTCCTTCCCTTTAAAACCTTTGGTCCACTTTTGACACTATTTTAAACCTAATAAATAAATAAATAAAATGGGTTGAGTTGACTCTAATCACTAAATTATTAATGTTTGATACATGATTTCATATCCAATAAAACAAAGAGGAATGTTAAATCAAATTTAGTTCTCCATGTTAGGTGTATTTGTTCAATAGTGCTCAGCCAATGAATGTAACCTTTGATATAGCTTTTCAGACATGGAAAATGACAAATTTGGCTTGGATTTGAGATGATTTAGAATTTTATAGGACATTATCCTTATGAATTATATTTGAATTGGAAATAATAGGGTAGTCCTTTTGAATCTGGAGATGTGTATAGTAGGATTTCCTAAAAATGGTTGAGAGGGAATATGATTAGACCTATTATGTTTGTGTGTGTGTGTGACTGTTTGGATACTTTATCACATCACCAAGATGTGAAAAATTTATTCCAATAAATAATATGGATTTGATTTTCAAAAGTGACTATTGTTTGGTTTAGAAAAAGTTCATCAAGTTTTGAAGAGTCTAAATTTTTCTGAATAGTCTAAGTCTGATGGATTTATCTAGAAGGTAATAATAGTGAACTAGCGATTTGGGTATAGTATGAATATTATTTATAATAGGTCATACACAAAATAATGAATTGATTTATGTGAATGATAGAAAATTAGCAAGTTCAGGATTGTGGAAAACATGTGGATGTGAGAGAAAGGAAACTAAGAGCCATATGTGTATATACAAGTCATGTAAGGTGAAGGTATCTAAAAAATGAAATTTATAAGTATCTATTACTATATTTTAGTTTCTAAAGACAATCATATTTGGTATTAGACACTTGATAATGTATATTTTGATTAAACCTTAGTATATATGACTTTTGTGTACTATCTATTTCTCACACTCTCTCCTAAAGAATTACTTATATATGGGCCTACCCTTCCCAATCTATTGTTAATCATACACAAGGTTTCCATAGTTTACAATTGAATAAATTAATATCTTACTCAAACTATTTCTTAATTATATTTAAGTCTTTCCTTCTTTCTAGACACCTTTATCCATAGTTAGATGGATCTAGTTACTAGATTTGTCTACTTGGATAGACTAATTCATGCACATTGTCTTATAAGTTTTTAATGTTATTCAAAGGGAAATTACCCAAATAGTCATCTATATAATAATTTTAATTCTAAGCCCATTATTATCTGTAAATTATATATCTAACACTACAAAACATTTACAAATTGAGATAAATGACCTAAAATCTTCCAAATATAAAAATGCTCAAAGGATCAATCCTAGATAAAAGTCTAAATATTGTTACAAGATCAAAATCACATATCAAAAAGTATTGAAATCCACACATCAGATTACAAATCATGCTAGTATTACACTGATCTCTCACACACATAGCCCGATGGGAGAATTACATGTCATTTAGTCCCTATTCAAAGTATTGGAATGTAAACATCACTTATCCACTTTGTGGGGGGTGGTTTGGGTTAGCGCAACCCATATTTTGTAACCCATTTTCTAGGACACATTAGTTTCAAGTGTGAAATCTATATTTTTGAGGAAAGGAGAAACAAAATAAGTTACTTGCATTGATATGAATAAATATTAATACACAAGAGCCACTTTTAGACACAAGCATAGTTATCCAAATAGTCATAGATTAATGGAAGTATCCTAGATGAATACGATAGAGAGGAGATGAATTTAGTTGAAACAAGTTTCCAATTAGTATCAAACTTGTCTGAATAGGTTTCATAGTTTGTTTCCTCATCTAAGTCAATAAAGAGCCCTTGCAAATCATATTTTACAATTGTACAATGTTAAAAATCACAACTTAAAAAGATAAGTATCCTATATTATATGTTATTTCCATTAATATTAAATTATAATAAATCAATCATAATCTATAATTACATTAGTATTTGCCTAATTCAAATGTATATCATAGGACTCTAAATAATCTCAATGTTTGGGATTATTTAAACCATTAAATCTAAAATTAGTTAAAACACTAATAACATCTAATATGGATTGAATATATATAAATACACAAACTCTATAAAATAATGAAAATTTTGAACTAGTAAATAGTTTGGGACCATTTTTATGTGTCTAGACCACATATTTTTAGGCATGAGCATAGGCATGTGAAATAGCTAAAAATACTTGGGGAAATTTATTTCCATTTCATTAGGAAGGGTGTCATGGTACATTGATTATTATCATAGCATAATAAACTTTAAATATTTGTGATAAGGGGAATACACATTTAATAAATAGGACCCAATAATTTTGACAAGATATGGTAGAAAAAAGTAGTTATGATTGTACTTAATAATAGTTTAAAATTGTTACATATAATATTTAAATTAATTATTAGATACCTAATATATAAATTTTAATATATTTTATTTTATTTTTATTTTTAAACCAATTTAAAATACAATTTTTTTTCACTTAAAAAGAGAAAACTTAGTTATATATTAAAAAATGTTGAACTTCTATATGCACATTGTTGCACATCAATTGGTAGTAAAATTATTAAACTTAAAACACAAGTCTTTTTAAATAAAAAAGGGAAATTAATAAAAATAAACCACTTTATTTTTAGGTAATAATATTCATTTAATAAATAATTTAACATTTAGTGTGGTCTCATATTGTGAGACTAATTATTTGTAAAGTATAGGTAGGGGAGAGGGACCAATAGTTAGTACCCCTGACTTTGGGGTCCTACATATTTTATCTTATGTCACCTCCTAACATCAAATTATGGATTGAGATATTATAACATTTTTTAGTCTACATAAGTCATTCGGGAGGCAATTTGACATTTTATGAAGCCATGTCAACATGTAATTTTTTAGTATTTTTATAATTATAACCAGTAGTTTGGACCCATATGTCCAATGATTTACTTAAATTTAAGTAGTAATAAAAATATAAATTAATACATTATTTTCAAATTGGATTAAAATTTTCTGAACTAAGGCCCATTAAGTAACTAAAATTTCTCATAAATATGTAATGAAGGGTCATGTTGGAAGATGCTTATCTCACTAGTATGCAATGGAAATCTATGTTAAAATATGTTTGACATGATTTGTTTCATTAATGTTTAAATTTAATGTCTTCATGCACGCCATCTAAAACTTGTTCAATATCCATTTTTGAGTCACTCTCCCTTATATTTCATGGAACTCAACCACATATTCTATAAAACATAACATTTCATAGAGATTGTAATGTTGGAATGTTGGAGGGATGAAAAGCTACCCACAAGTGACATAACATTGACATGTTTCACGAGTGTGTTAAATTTAATTTAATCCACAAATTTTTTGATATTATTACTATGTGCTTGTATTTTTATTATTTCTATATATTTTTTATTTTATTAGAATGTAAATGGGTTAGAACTTGGTGTGTTCCTCTAAAATTATGATAATTTTTATTGGTATGTTTATGGTGGACTTGGAGTTTTTTATTAACATACCATCAAATTTTATTATTATCTCAAACCATATCATTTTATAAATTCAATGGTCATGTTGCAATATGTTTGTGTCATTAATATAAAATGAAGTGGCATGTTATAATATGCCCAACAACCTTTATTTACATAACTATGGGATGTTAATGCCTCCATGCACATCATCTAAAACATATTCAATATGACTTGTTTAATTTAATATTCCCTAAATGTCATGGAACATAAATGACTCTTCTGCATAATTCTACATTTCACATATATTGTAGTGTCAGAATGTTGGAGAGATGAAACATTACCCACAGTTGAACCCACAATGTTGACATGTTTTCATTCACATTTGACTCAACATTTTTTGGTATTGGGATGGAAGCCCAGAAGATTTGCATTCACATACTATTAAATTTTATTGATTTTATATCAAACCAAATCATTTTTTCAATTATTTTATTATGTAATGTATATATGTGACATATTTATATTTCCCTGCTTTCAACATTTTATGGATTATGTAAGCACCCAATAAATGTTTCCACACACAAGTGATTTTTTGGATGGAAAGGGATTAAAAATTTATATAATCAAAGGAACCAATATGTTATTAGGTGTATTTAATATGCATCAAATGGCCATGTTAGAGTACACTTTTTATTCTTAAATTGCATTACAATGTTATGTTAATCATGTTCAGTGTGCCATGTAAAAATAACACTTATTCACAATAAATGTTGGATGGAAGATGATTGAACCCAATGTAATTATATATATAATGCATTATTTAATAGATATTTTATCTTCTCCAAATTTGAGGGATGAGATTTTGAATTCCTTGAATAACCTATAAATATGTCATGTGTTACTGGACATTTATTGGTATGTGGATGGAATCCTTGGAGGTTTCATACACATACTAGTAAATGTTATTATATTTGTATCAAAATTAATATTTTATATCACATAATAGAAAATGTTGTTTTGTATGTGTCAAATCAAATACTTTTATGATTTCATGTTGTTGTATTATTGATATGTTGTTGTGAATTGATGACGTTGTGTTATTCATTCACATTTTCAACATTAAAAAAATTATTTACCAAAGTTGCTGATATGTTTTCCATTCAGGTGGTTATGTTATTTATATCTATGACACATTTCTATTTCTCTACTTCCATCTTTCCATGGATTATGTAAGCACACAATAAACGTTCCCACACATGAATGCTTATTTGGATGGAAATGGATTCGAACTTGTAATGGAAGATTAAACATTTATTGATATGTGATTGGAATACTAAACATTTAATAGTATGATAATACAATCCCTAAGGGTTTTTATTAACATGCTAATATATTATATTTTATTTCTATCCAATTTTTTTCACTCACATACCAATAAATGTTCAACCAATTGAATTAAACCAAATCATTTTTCCAATTCATGTTGTTGTGTTATTTATATGTTGTTATGAATTCATGTTGTTGTGTTATTCATCAACATTTTCAAAATTACAGATAACACATTTTCAAAATTACAGATATTCTTTGCCATAGGTATTATTGATATGTTTTCCATTCTATTGTCAATTCATTTATTCACACTTATATGCTTATGATTGAAGTTTAGTTTCCATAAAAGGTATATTTTCTAGGATGTTCAAAGTTATATAATTTGTGTTTTTTTTTACAAACATTATGTTTCTTAACACTATTTATGTTTTCAAAGATTGTACTAATTTTTCCTTTTTTATATTATGTCTGCGAACACATTTTTATGTTTTCAAAATTTATAATGCTCTTAAATTTATTACATTTTTTTTTGCTAACATAGTTTATGTTTATAAGGTTTATAGTCCCATTAGTTTTATTTATTTTTTAATTAATAAATGCTTTTTGATGTTAAAAGTTGTATTACTTGTATTGGTTATTTTTTTATTGATGTTTGTTTCCTATGGGTGATGATGGTAAATTTAGAATTAAAGAGTGGATAAGAATAATGTGGAATTCATTTTCAAGTGAAGGTTACTTAAATTTCATTAAGTTTATGATAAATTTCCATGTTGAATGGTAAACAATAAGTGACTAGTTTATATAAATGAAACGTAATCATTACATAATATACTTTTATTGTATCATCACATATAAAAAGAATTAGTCTTGGGCACCCTAATTTAATTTTTTTTTTAAAAATATATATTTCATAAAATATTTATTTAAGGTTAATTAAAACTTATACCATCTAAGGTATACAAATTGAGATATGCCCTTCATTGCCTATATTCAAAGAAAGTGGTGTTGCAGTATGTCCTTCAATGGATTTATCCTTAGTGTGACTTGATACAATGTTAATATAACTAGGAGGAGGGATTCCACATGGATAGTTACAAGCAAATGAAGCAATTGGGGAAGGATTTGTATCATGTCTTTAAAAATGTGATGTTTATCGAGTAGAGGGTTGAATTGGTTACTTAAATGTCTTTTCCTCTGTAATTATTTTTTGACCTTCTCAAATTCCCTCTCTTTTATATCATTCTCTATTTTATTCCCTCTTTTATTTCTTTTTTATATCTTTTCCTTCTCATTTTACCTTTTTGTTTCATTTTGAATCTTCAATTGTTCCATTTTTTCCCTCTCATATTTTCTAAGGGATTTCCTCTTATTATCCTACTCTTTCTTCCTAACCTTAATTTCTTCAATCCCCTTCTTGCAGGACTCTTGTTATATAAACATTTTATAATAACCATATAATGTGAGTATTTTATATTATTTTCTTGAGTGCATTATTTCTATATTTCTTAGCAACCCTTTCCATTGGAAATTTAAAAAATGATGATATTAAATTTATTTTTACATTCATTTCTACTTGGCTGTAATTTGGATCTTAGACTACATTTTCTACTATGTCCTCATTCTCACCTAAATCTAACATTTCATCTTCCATGACTAATTTTAAATCTACAACATGGTAATGAACTATCTTAGGTGGGATAGAAAATGAAGGTGATGGCATTGACATTGACACATCTAATTCTATTAACCTATAATTATGGCCAAGATTTTATACTCCCTCTTTTAGATAATCTAGTGGGACTACTTGGGTAGGTAGACTTAACCCATCTTCTTTGAAAGTGAATGTTGCATCCATTTCATTGTAAGGGAAATTCAATGCATATTCAAATTATTGTTATTTTTGAGTGTGAGTAACATATTTCATGTGTTTTTTGGATTCCACATGTTTCTTGGCTGAAAACATATTTTGTATTTGTTTCATGCTCACCTTCAATAACATATGTTTTTTGAATTTACACCATATTTTGCATAATATCTTGAATCTCTTGCTCATCTATCCCTATGAACCTCATGATATTTTCAACAACACTAACTTCATCTTATTAAACATGGAATTATTCACTTAGATTCATGTCATTGGCTACTGCCTCAGGGTTTAGGGGACATATACCTATCCTTATAAATCCATATTTATATGTTCTCTAGAGTTTAGGTCCTCTTCAATGTTATACCACCTGAATTAACCAATTATTGTCTTTTGATCTCAATACCATGATGCTTATTTGTCCATGATGTCTTATCACTCTTAAAGTTATATTTAAATGGACCAAACAGACTTACATCTAATGGATGAAATTTGTGGCTATTGTGTGTAGGTAATGTAAGTAAGTCAATCCGCAAAGTTCTTTCTTCTCAAATTATTGATAGTGAAACATGGTTCTGATTCCCATCAAATATGATAAAATATCTATTTTTAGGTGAAACTTCTTCTAGTATAATTATGGATAAATGATGTAGCTAGTTCATAAATAATTCTTTCATCATCCATGTATGGGGTTGGGTAGCCATACATGCCCCTACTTCATGGCCTAAAATGAAATTTTACAATTTTCTTCTTATTTTGGAGAGGTATGAATCTAGGATACTTTGACAAGCTACATTCACACATGCTAAAATTTTGATCCATTATTTAATTTTAGACATTATTTGTGGTACATTCCTTGACACTTTTTGGTGATGACTCTTATGCCACATTTCATTCTATCTTGTTATCTCATCTCAGCAAAATTACATATTTTTTGAGGTCCGTGATGGTTTCTAGCATACACAATTCTTAAGTTGTTATAAAAACTATCACTATGGATATGTTTAGCATAATAATCCTATATCTATTCGCTCCTTCTAATGTTCTTGTAGATAAATTAGGATGCCTTTTTTTAATCCTATCCACCATGACTTATTGAGGATCCCATCATTGAAAGGGTTGGGTCTGGGTTTAGATATGTGGGTAACATGTGCCTTCAAATACGATATGTCGAAACCATGGAACATGTCAAATAAGTATTTACACCACTACATGATATCACATTCTTTTGGATTTGATAAAATAGTGTGTGGCCTCCTCTTGTTAGTTAGTAAAATTACTTTCAACTAATTAGACAAAGTGCTTTGTTTCATGCCCCACTTTATTGAAACAAAATTTGTTGAGTAACCATTATTCTCCACATCTCATATTTCACTTTCCATATCATTCATTGTCCACTCTCTATGGAATGAACCCTTTTTAGTGGCTGCAATAGTTTTTCTCACTTAATTTTCTCATTGGTTAGAAGGGGGTTGGTTTTGAACAAATCCATTCTCTTTCTACATGGTAATGGGTTATTCTTCAATAACTTCCCTTTCTTATTTATTGGTAGTGTGTTTATCTTCATTAACTTCTTCATCAACAATATCAGCAAATTTCACTCATTTATTCTTCATTATTTCACATGGATATTATCTAAAAATTGCATCCTCTTTTTAAAATTCCTCATACTGAACTACAACAATCAATAAAAAAAATTAAATTTAAAAAAATAATGGAAAACATATCAACAATAGCTATGAGAAATAATATTTTTAATGTTGAAAATTTGAATTAATAATATAACAACATGAATTAACATCAATATATCAATAATAGAACAACATGAATTAACAAAAGGATTTGGGTTGACACACCTAAATCAAAATTTATTGGTATGCGAATGAAAATTATAACTTTGATACAAAGATAATAATATTTACTAGTAAGTGAATGAAAATATTTAGGAATTCGCTCTGCATAACATTAAATGTTCAGTCATATGGACACATGTATGTCTTCTAATATGTCCATTTGTTACATATTAATGACCCATATTAACTAGATAATAATCCTCATTACATACATTTTTAAACCAAGACAAAAAAAATCATTTGTTTCTATTTTATTAGTGGTCAATTTTTTTTAAAAAAATTCAACATATTAGTTTGATTAATTAGTCATGCATAAAAAATAAATTGAAATGACACATTTCCCTCAAAATGGTATCATGGATTCAAACATAGTCAAACTTCTTCTTAGGTGGTTTAAGTCTTCCTTCTCAGGTAAACCCACCAGATTAGCTAAAGGAGGGAACAACCAACCTTGGCCTTAATTTTAAAATCATTAGACAATATACATTTTGGTGCTAGGGAAATAGAAATGTGTTGCAAATAAAAATAACATAACATAAATTCAGAAAATGATTTAGTTTGATACAAAAATAATAATGTTCACTCGTATGTGAATGTAACCCTTCATGATTGTAATCCACCTACTAGTAAAAGTTTAGTAACACATGAAACATTTATAGGGTATTTAAGGCATGTAACATTTTATCCCTCCACCATGTTGAAGTTACAATATTTGTTGAAAAATTCATTATTTAAAAAATTCCATTGGGTTGTACATCTCCATTCATCTCACATTTACTATCATTCCCTAACATTTTAACATGACACTTTAATGAAATTTAATACTAGTAGGCATCTTCGAACATTGTCTTTTGTTGATATTAAATACACCTAATAAGACATCAATGCTCCTCATTGCATAAATTTTAATGAAAAATTAGAGACAGGGAAATAGAAATACATCTTAGATATAAATAACATAATAATATGAATTGAAAAATGATTTGGTTTGATACAAAAATAATAACATTTATTGGTATATGAATCAAAACTTTAATTTTAATACAAAAAATATCTATTTGTATGTGAATGAAGACCTTTAGGTCTTCCATCTATGTACTAGTAAATATTCAATCTTCCATCCCAATTTCTAACTCCTTTCCATCCAAACAAGCATTTATGTGTGGAAACATTTAGTGAGTGTCTGCAAAATCCATGGAAAGTTGGAGGTAGGGAAAAACAAATGTGTCATTGACATAATTTTTTTTACTTGTATGCGATTAAAAATTGTAGGGGCTCCATCTAAATATGATGTTTTTTGAGTTAGATGTGAATGAAAATGTGCCAATGTTTTGGGTTCAATTATGGGCAAGATTTCATCCTCCCAACATGTCGATGCTAAAATATTTGTCAAATATTGCATTTTATAAAAGAGGCATTTGGGCTACAAGGCATTTAGGGAAGAGTGCCTTGAATAAGACATGTTGAATAGGTTACATATGGAGTCCATTGTGGCATTAATATGACATATTATGGCATTACAAATCCACATTAATGGAAATAAAGGTTTTCAATCATATTCAAAAATGACCTTTCATTGCATATTAATGAGACAAGTGTCTTCCAACATGGCCCTTCATTGCATGTTAATAATACACGCATCTTCCGATATGGCCATTGAATTCAAAAAAATATAGAATTTAGTCCAAAATAATAATACATGAATAAATAAATTAATATTAGATTGGAAAACATTTCAACAACAACTATGACAAAGAATATTTATAATGTTGAAGATGCAAATGAATAACACAACAACATTAATTGACAATAATATATCAATAACACTACAACTTGAATTCATAAAACAATTTGGTTAGATAGTAAAATAATAATATGACTAGTATGTCAATGAAAAACTTAAGTATGCTTCGTTGTAACATGATATTTCAAATGCTATAGATGTGGAGATAATTACAATGCTTCCAAACTACAAAAATTCAAAAATGTTATTCACTCTGAAATTCAAACATTGGTTGGTCTATAATTTTCTATTAATAGATAAATTGTATGTCAACAACAAAATTTGAATTTTGAAATTCAAAATTTTAATTTTGTGGGAATGGCAAGATTTAAAAATTGTATGAAACTTATATTTTGTAGGTGCATACAATTAATGTAGTAGGTTATATGTCGCAAATTTGAATAGTATAATATGTAGTAACTTTAAACTATCAGTTACACTTTTACATAATGTGAGATATTTAGAGATTGTGTCTTGTCAAACTTATAATCATATGTACAATAGTTATTTAAATATTGACTTTTTGGCACTTATATAATGAATGAAGTTGGTATTTTAAAATTATTTACAAATAAAAATATTAGAAAAAAAGATAATGTTTTGAAAAGTATATTTAAATTTAAATATGACATTTTTTTAATATAATATATTTTTTAAATTATAATATTTATTATATAATATTTTAAATATAATTTTTTTTTAATATTATTTATTCAAAAAATGATAAAATTAATAATAAAATATTAATATTAATACAATTAAAAAAATTAAAATTAGAATAAAATGTTATAAACTAATCACAAGTGTTATGCATAATTAAATAAATATACATTAATTATAACTGAAAATAGCATAATAACTATTATACCTATTCGATAATTGATTCCTTTCCCCTATTTTTATTACAATTTAAGATGGAGAATCCGTCACGGATGGAGAGGAATTGAAATTATAGATCCATTGCTTATAATCTAAATTTTCCATTTGAAAAAAAAAAAAAAAGATGGAAAAATTAATAAGATCACGCCGAAAACAATCAGCTCTCAAATTTCCGAAGTAGTTACTCGAGAGAAAAATTAAGAAGGCAGGTGGATGCGACCTTGCTGGTAAGGGAAACGAGTTAATTAAATTCGCACAATGGTGAAATGCAACGCTAATATTGTGCCAGTGGTCGATACAACACCAAAAAAGAAACATAAAATATGTAGTGAGCATCAAACAGCTCAATGATTTGCCCTCTGCGTTCTAACTCTTCAAATTATAATAAATAATGAGAGTTAAAGATTGATTACTCATGGAAAAGGCAAGCTTAGCGCTTTCCCCTCAATTCCACATGACACGGCACTTTTATTTAATTATTGCTTAGAATGTAGGGAAAGATGCCTTCGACAGTGACATATGCTGATATTGATAATACATGTAGGACGATGACGTTAAGTAGGTAGAAGATCAACGTTTCGGAGGGTTTGCCGGACAAAGACGTCCTTATCTGCACACAACTCGAACAAAAAATCACTTAGTTTGGCCTTTTATGGCAAATAGTCGCCCAAAAATAATTCGACTCGTAGTTTACCCAAAAAAAAATAACATTGAATTCGGCTGTAAAATTCTAAAAAATCTCTCGAAATTTCCCTTCATTTCGTATGTTATCCGGAAATGTTCGTCCTATTCACTCGACATCTGCCATAAAATTTAGACCTAAAAATGTCGATCGCATCTTTTAAAAAGATCAATGCATTTACAGCCGAATACTTACATCTTTACCGCAAGTAGCTATTGATGTCGATGTCGAAGCAAGGATCGAGGGTTGCCAGCTTCATCGACAGAAACTGCTCAACGAATATGAAAAATATCATGTAAGTTACGGTGGAGACTATGTGCCGCAGCTTTGTTTAGGAAAAGATTTTTTAGTGTACCTCAACTTGATGCTGCAGAGACAGAACGTGGTTGATGATTTCGTCCAGCATCAATTCTTTGCCTGTGATCTGAACGATAATCAAACTACATAAATAAATGACATCACAAGACAGAATTAAAGTTGCTGATTTAAGTTTTGCTAAGCTATAGATGCAACTTACCTTATTGCATCCGGGAACCATATCCTGCAAAAGCTTCATCCGTTCGCTGATTTTTTCCCTTCGCACCTGCGGCAACGGATACATCACAACAGTTAAGCTCGCAAAAATAAGGGTTTTACTGATAGCTAACAACAATTTAAGCTTTGTTGCACCGTAAATTCTATGGCAAGAAGTTACATGCGACTAAGCTTACTCTTTCCGCTAGGCTGTGCCTATCAGTGGCTTCACCTCGCCGTGCCCTGACATAAACATAATTCTGCTTCTCAATCGTTGCCGGAAAAGTCTTTGCGTTATTTTCTTCCTCTGTTTTTTCCACGCAATTATCAATATTTCTCGGCTTCGCTTTGACTTTCAAACTTTTCAAGCGCTTTCTTTCCAGCGGATCGGAAATCGCTTCCTGTACATCACATTCCATCCGTATTCGAAGAAAAAGGAGACAGTGAAAGAATAACTAAAATCAGTTCAGTTATTGAAAGCCTCGCCGAACAACGCGGTTCGATCTCTTACTCTACAATTAAATGATTAAAGTGAGAAACCTTTTGGACGGCTTTCCGCTTCTTGAGACGGCTATGCTTCACATCGTTTCGGGACAACACAAATTCAATAGCTTTTGCTTTGCTTTTGCCACTTGAAACTGTTTCTGCAGTAGAAGACGCTGATCCCTCGGGAATTATACAATATTCCTCCGCAAAAGACGAGTATTTAGCCGCTTGTTCTGCAAACGCCAGGTCCGAAAGAAACGACGGCAAGACACAGGTTATAGGTTCGAGTCTGGCAAAATTATAGTTGCTGCAGCTCGCCATTGCAGAATAATTCTGCTGCGGTACATTTTGCCCAGCCACAAGGCAGTTCTGTAAATCGCTTGCGAAATTAACATTTGCATCGCCAAAAATCTGGGAGCCGCCAATGTGAGTAGTCTGCTGGGGCGATTTAGTGGGAAGAGCGAACGAAGAAGTAGAAGAATTGTCCTCCATTGAGCCGTTGGCGAACAAATTCACTGACAACAATGTCTGCATTTCTTGGTTGGCAAGGAATTGCAACCATTTCAAATCGGAATCCGCTTCTATATGATTATGCCCGGCCATTACGAGAATAACCTTTGAGGGGCACCCGCTATATTTTAAAGGAGGTATGACTGTTATGCTTTTAAAGAACCTATGAACTTGACTTTTTAAAAAAAAAATATATATATTACCGACCCACAGGAAGAGTGTTGTGTTTGAACGGATGTGAGCAGAAAATGAGTGCCCCACAGCCGGTATCTGTAGAGTTGTGAAGGGGATAATCCACGGTATTCGACAAAACTGTCTATCACATGCACAAAAATCTCAGTACGAATAAATTTATTTTCCAATCCAGCTCGATACCCCTGACAAATTTAATGCTCTCATCGTATTCACGTCGAAACGTGGTCAGACACAAAATACTAATAGATGGAAGCAATTCGTATGGACAACATTCGAATATGTACAGAATTTTCATTTCTCACCATTCAAATAAGTTTAGGTTTTATTGAGATTATATATTAGATTATTATTGAGATTATATATTAGATTATAATATTTTGATTATGAAAATTAATTATTTTATTTTATTAAAATGTTAGAATGTATGGTATATTTTTTTAATTTTATTATTAAATATTATTAATTTTTAATTGATAAATATTATTTATATATATATATTTCTTTTAAATTGTAGTTATATCATTAAGATAGTATTATTTTTAATTATAAAAATTAGTATAGATATCTTAAATATATTTATATAAAAGGCGTCGAGAGATATCAATTTCGAGGTGTCTATATTGTGATGTAGATTAGATAGGTGTCTTAAGATTGATATTTCTCGACGTATTTTAGATAGATGTATTTAAGATATCTATACTAGTAACACTCGTAAGTGTGGTATGTATAATTCTCAATGAATGTAAATTAATGCAACATTTCATGATCATCCAAATAAAAAATATATATCACATTCAATGATAATTAAAGAAAATAATTTCATATACATCAAAATGTGAAAATAAGTATAATTTATGTGATATTAAATATGTAACAATATTGTAGTTATAAGGACTTGAATCTCTCCTCAACTTTTTGTTTGGAAATTTATTTTCATGTTTTCAACTTTTCATATTTGTCATATGAAAATGGAGACGGGATCCTGAGTCCTTCCAAAGATTTGTCTATGGATAATCCCCAAGCCAATATTAAGAGTAGTTATCATGTTCGTCCCCTTTGTATTGGTGTAATTGGAATTATATACGAAGCTGCATTTACAAATGGCATTTCAAAGTAACTGTCAAACTCCACCATAACATATGTAGGTGGCTCTAGTGGGGAACTTTCGAGTTTGTATATTATAATTAGAATATATCTTAGAGATCCATTTACAAGTCATGTTTCTATCCATATGTTTGAGGTTAACATCACCTTTGAATCCTTAACAATTAATAACTCCACATCTAATTCATCGTTTTGACCTCCTGATGGGTTGGTAATACTTGTTCTGGTTGCAATGCTTCATGCAATCGATCATTTTAATTATTTCATTTTCACTCTGTTATGGTTTTTCACATTATCATTTGTTGTAAATAAATGAATAACATTGTCAAAACTTCCTTGATGCTTGGATGTAACCTACTATTTGTTCTTGACATCAATAATTTTCAATCATTAATTGTCAGATGTGCATCTACAAGATTTGTGAGTAGTTGTCTTTCTCCTTTTTGTCTGAATAACTTATCTGGAGTAACAAATATTTTAAATTCTCCTTGTAATATTTTTCCATTTCTATTACTATAGTACAATGCTACTAATTATATATTATTTTCCTATTACTATTGTTACTTGAATTATCATGCATAATGATGTTGCATTTTAGTTTGATGAAAATGAGTCATGATTATATCAATTGCATTTTTTCGTTAGGCGCCTATTATTTTATATAAATACTTCTAATTATATTATTTGGTATGAATAATCTATTATATTTCATCATGCTTATGATTTTCATCGCTGAAACAATATATTCTCCTCCACAATATTCATGATTCCAATATACTTGTCTATCAAGATCTCTTCTTCTCAACATATCAATTTCATATATTTCTATAATTTTCTCATGATATAACTTTTAAAAATCTCCCACTAATATTTTATTATATTTTGATGAATAACTTAAATATTATCATCTTCATCATCAATTTTATTTTCATAATAATTTGTAAAACAATAATTATAAGTGACAAAAATTATTCCATTTTTTTAACTAAATAAATATAAAAATGTATACTGAGAAAATTTATATACATCACTTATGAAAATTGTGTGCTCTAAACCTAAATATAATATCGATATATTATTTAAAGTCCTTAAACATATCAAATTTTAAGACCCCATTTTGCGGAAGAGCGGAATAAAACTTAGTTTTCTCCTTTTTAAAAAAAAGGCCAAAGCAAATAATGAGATTATCAATGATTGCCGAAAAGGAAAGGAAAAAGGCCCCAAAATTAAAACCATGTAAAGAGTTTTGAAAATAATATCCATTTTTATTTTATGCATCTATTTTTTAATTGAAAAGAATATATATTGAATATGATGACTTAAAAATTGAGGTCTCTTCTAAAACACGTTAAATTTTTATGAGAAAATTAATCTAACCAAGATGGGTGTGAAAAATAAATGAAAATGAAGATCGGAATTTAGATATAAATTTTATTAATGAAAAACTAATCTTTATTTAAAAAAAAGAAATACTTAATTATTATTTTAATGTAATTTTATTTAATTTAGATATAATTTCATCAATAAATATAAATACTTAATTTTATATATTTATTATCTTTAATAATTTAAAATTTAATTTAATTATATTAACAGGTATTTTATAAATGATAATAGTGATATGAAGTTGGGTAGAATATAATAGACTATAGTAAAATGTAATGGAGTGAGTTGTTCATTTTTATGTTTAATTTTAAATTTCACATATCTTTGATTGTTATATGAAAATTTTAATCAAATATTAATCATTTTTTTTTGGTTTAAAGAATGAGAAAAATTAATCTTAAATTTTTATCTTTGATTTTTCACATACTACATTGAAATTCCTTTTTAACAATCAAATAGATGTCAAATTTAAAATCAAATTTAAAAATAAACAACTCTCCCCATTATACTCTACCCCACCGTTACCATTATAAAACACATACTCACTCACTACCACTCCCCTCCTCTATTTTATTTATTAAATGTAAACATCTCCTTAATAGTAAATTTATAAAAACATTTATAATTATAATCATATTATAATTTTAAAAAATATTAAATATAGAAACAATTTAACCTTATAAAATCTTAACATATATCATATTTGCAAGATAATGTCTTTCCAAAACTATAGCATATCAATTACATTTCATCTTTAAAACTGATATTCATTAAAATTTCATAAAAAGAATATTCATTAGTTGTTTTTTATTTTGTTTTTTTAATAATAAACTCTCTAATATAACCATTTTATAAAAAAAAATAACTTGTATGCATCAATTTAAAAAAAAGACAACAATCATTGCAATGACTAATTAATCAAAGCATGCGATTTTAAATATTAAATTTAAAAGTATATATTTGTATTTCTAACAATGTTGTCTTATGGTGCAAAATGTGGGATGGGACTTAAACCTGAAGTAAGCCTTATTAAATTGGCTGCATAATTTAGAGAGAGGCCAACTAATTATTTGTAAGGTTGGAAGAAACGAAAAGAGCTACCTAATGCATTAGCTTGGTGTTGTTGGAATTGAGGTCATCAGTGCCTTATTCCTTGATAGAATGAATCTCTGCTCTTCTCCCACAAATAACATCAAATCAATGAGCTTACATTTTTTGGATGGAGAAATATGATATGAGATGGTGGTATGTTCGGCCTCCGTATACCTTAAGCGCCCCCGCGAAGTCTTCAACTACCTCATTTCATGTTCTCTTATTTTATACTACAAATACCGCGCCCATCTTTAGAGATGATTTTTTTTCCAATTACTCCTCCTTAACACCTTTATTTATATCTGAAAATAAACCTATAACAACAGCATTCATTTGCTCTGAGAGGACATATTGCTAATTTTATTTTTATTGTTGTTTGACATATAGGGTGGAATAGTGCAGCGCAAGGCAATGCTTATGAAAATGGCAGCAGCACTAATGTTTGAGGATATTATACTTATAACAACAGGGTGCATACATGATATATAAAATAAATAAATAAATTTGAAAGGAATATTTTTGAAGAGTGATAGTTTACTTGTGATATTCTACAAAAATTTATTCTTTCTTCTCTTCATTTCTCTTGGCTTGGATAATCTCTGCACTTATGTATTCTGGTTTTTATTTTCTTAATATTTTACATTTTTTCTCTTTATTTCTCTCAGCTTGGATAATCTCTGCACTTTTGTATTGCGGTTTTTATTTCCTTAATATTTTACATTTGTTATTTATTTTTTTAAGGAATTTTTTAATATATATTTTTTTAAAAAGAAATTAATTTTTTTTTTGAATATATCAGTTTAAAATAATAAAATTGAATCATTTATGCCATTATACTCTTTGGCTATCACTATAGATTATGCTTTTCGACATAATAAAATAAAATTACTAAATTACATAATTATTAAAATTGTATATTATTATTTGAAATTATATGATTAACTTGACAAATACCATTATTAAAATAATAATAAAAATAAAATAATATGAACAATCATTTAATCATTATTAAAATAATTAAAAAATAAATAAAATAATATGAATAATCATTCAATTATTATAAAATAGTGTTAATTATTAGGTATATGTATAGAATTGTTATCCAATAAAGTTTAGAAAAATTAATACAAATATTTTCACCAAGAATTATGTATATGAGGTTACTATCATTTTGATCATGAAAGAGTCATGTTATTTAAAAAGGGTTATCATTGTTGACAATGACACCATTAAATATTTGTATATTTTGTATTAAAAAAATATTTGCAACATCAAATATTAAGATTGATTTTAAATTAAGATAAAAAATAATTTAAAATATTAAACTATTTGTGTGTTTATACATATAATTCATTAGAATTGAATGAATATAGGTAAAATGTACAATAAAGTGTTTATAAATAAATTAAATGATGTCAACAAAAAATTTATATGTTATTTATAAATAATTTTTTTAAATAATTAATTAAGCATTTAATATATTTTAACTAATTATATAATATGAATTAATATATTTTTAATATATACATAAACATGTTTATGTTATTGAGAAATAATATTTAAGTTATTAAGCTTAAGTTCAAGAAGAAGTTATTTTTTTATAGATATTAAAATTTTGTATTAGATATTTGATAGTTTCAATTTTGACCTACCTTTACCATATATGATTTGTGTATATGTATGTACATTCATGCATGCACATGCATACACACACACACAAACATCTTGTTTTTTTAATTCTATTATATCCACATGTTAATTATGAGTCCAATACTTTAATGTTACTTTCAATGACCTATAAGAATTCCCTCAGTCTGTGCAAACCTAATTATATATATATATATATATGAATTAGATCCATATTATTATATCCCAAACAAAACTATGAAACGAAGGCACCATTTACATATCATAATTTTTCCCTTCTCCCAACAATAGTTAAATTATACAATTAGGTCATTCTTATGGGCCAACCTATTTTTATAACATGTCACTGGCATGATAAATTAAAAAATAGCCACTTTTAAATAAAAATAAAGTGTTTATTTATTAGTCATCTAATACCTCTCTATCAAACTACTACACATTATTGCACATTAAGAAAAATTATTACATTCTTTCCAAAATCCAAATCTGTCACTAAGAGCAGTAATCATCAGTGTCTACATCAACTAATAAAAATAAATATTTACAAGTGTTAAGGGTAAATATACATCATTAAATGCAATCATATATAAAATAAGTATAATTTCACTTTCA
>JARHVA010004405.1:1330000-1575127 GCA_037957365.1 Torreya grandis
CTACACAAACAAATTGAATATTATTTTTATTATCATAGAATGCATGGGCATCACATGTATAAGTTTTTGAAATTGAAGATTAAAATAGAAAATCAAGATAAATAATAAAGTTTACCTATGAAATAGGTCCCTAATAAATAAGGTTAAAATGAGAAAAAGGAATCTAAGATATCATATTTGTCAAATAAATTGGTTCCTAAGAAGGAGGTTCAACAATAATATGTTAAAATAAAATACTAATGCTACTATAGATAGTAAAATATGGTATAAAGTACTTGAAAATGATAAAATTGACACACATTTACCATTGACAACTTGAGTGAATAAATAATGTCCTAATCCTCCATTATCTCACACTTGCATTTTATCTTATGAGTTGACCATTTTTTCTAGTGTTACACAACTACAAGTAACTGATTTTTTTTCAAACTTGCTATATATTCAACATAGACATATCCAAATCTTTAGTTCATTCTACTTGTACACATTTTGGTTTGTTATATTCACTTAGTATATCTATTTAATACACCTGATCTAGTTAGAATTGAATTTCTCCCAACAATGGTTTCTTTTTAAAATAAAAATTTTCCTTAGCACATACCAATTTTCTTAACGTGTTGTTGGAAAGATAAATTACCCAATTAGACTGATATATTTAATAAAACAAAGTCTCATTTAAAAGGGACTTTGAAATTATATTGTACACATATATACAATATTGCACATTAATAAAATATACAATATTAATCGAAATTATGAATTTATACTAGGATTAGTCACTACACAAGTTAGAAGCATACTTAATCCATGTCAAAGTAAACATTATAAATTACCAAAGTCAAATTAGTAGCTACATGCATATAGTGAAGAATCACAATTGCATAATTACACTAGGTGGGAGATCTACATGTTATTATATTTACATACTCACAATATAAAATACATAGGTAACATTTAATTATCAAATGAGGATGATTGGCGTTAGATCAACCAATTGCACTTTCAAATTTTTAACGTTTCTATCCCTCACAACCAAAATTAGGGTTTCAAGGTGAAAGAGAATGATTTTTGGAGCTAAGCACATAATTAGGTTTAGGATCACACATACATAGAATATATAAATAGGTGAAGGTGATAATATAGTCACAATACCTTAGTTTTTCAAAGTTTAGTACCAACCAACATAGGCAAGTATCAATTAATGATAGTGACCCATATTAAATGAAATTTACCTTGTGTAGATAGATTTATAGTTATTGGTCCAGATGAATCACATACCTTATTTTATTTTACATCCACTTAAAAAATATACCATACATTCATGTGGAAAATCTAAGTACTCCTCCCTTTTTTGCACTTAATATATTTAGAATATGCCACTTGTCAAATCATTGAAATCATTTTTCATATTTGACATTTAGATATATGTTTGAATATCATATATTAATATTTGAATTAAATTTAAAATTTATATATTTTTAGGGTTTTTAAAAAATTAGGGTAAAACATATTAATGAACTCATACACATATCAAATCATGCGAAAACCTAGCTTTCCATTAGGGTTTTCTTCTTATAGGAAGGTCCTTTAAATTTTAGCCTTATTATTTTATTTTTATATTTTATTTCTAATTTAAATTTTCCCTCTACAAAAACTAAAAAATATATATTTTCCCCTAGGTTTTCACACTCATTATCCTAATAAAGTTTCCTCTATTTGTGTTATTCCTTGATTGGGTGATTTGTGAATAAAAATCAAATTTATTTTTCAAATTCTTCGAGGTTCGTAATATCCATTTTGCATTGATAAAAAACACTTTTTCTCCCAAAAATTTTAAGCATTTTCCAAATTTTTTATTTACTATTTTTATAAAATTTGTCCTAAAGGACGAAGGGTGAACATATTTTCAAAATATTTTTTGATTTTTGTCTATCTACTCTTTTTTATTATAGTTTTACTGGATTGGTGAGTTCTATATTTGACCCTTATTAATACACTACTTCTACTCTTGCATTCCTATTACGAGTAGGATTTGTGTTTTTATTACTTTATCTATTATGGTTTGGTAAAGTAAAAATAGAGAGCCAATTATAAAACCCTGACTACTCTCCTAATATGAGTTATTATATGACCATCTATTGTCTAACTAATGGATAAAATCTGACCCAATATGATTTTATATTTATAAATTTACAAAAATGAGGATACATGGTAAATGAATTACAATAATATGACCAAGGTATTATTTCATCTATTTTGGTGACTACACAAAACTTTCAACAAGGCCTTAGTTAAATTATAAATTATGAAATGATTATGGATAAAATTAATAATGAACAATTCCAATCCTTCCTAAAATGATATTGTTTTGTCATCTAATCTAAGTTTCCATTTTTTACCACTAGATGCCACAAAGCATGTATGAATCCTTTTGTTCATCCTCCTACTAGACCTCAAGGTTTTAATTGATATAATATGTATCCCATTATTCTATTATAGATTATATTATGTCTTGGATTCCATGTTGTTAGTAACAAGAAAGGAAGGGCACTTGAAAAAAGAGGTAGTCAACATGTTCCTCATCAATCTCTTCCACCTCTTGAATATAATCTGAGAAAACTTTATACGATTATAAAATATATAAATGTTTATAATATTTAATATTATATATGTACTAAAACCCTGACCAATATTGATGATACACATTAGATATCTAACCAAGTTATGGGAGGAACATAATGCTTATAATATATTTCCATGCCTATTCATACATAGGAAACCTTTACCCCTCCCATGATGACTACACATGTTCCATCACTAACCTTTACTATTGCATATTAGTGATTGTATTATTAAATTTGTGCATGTTAAGGTGTTGCAGATAGATAAAATTGAATCTAGAGCTAGTCATGAATTCACATGCTTTACTTCATGACCCCTTATCCCTTGAGATGGTAGCTTATCTTTTACTGAAAATATTTGTGTCTCCAAATATTCAATTCTATAAAGTTAAATATGATCCATAATAACACCTTAGATCATTCCATACAACATTATTTGACCATGCATATAATTTCAAATTATTGACAAAGTTATTTCCAAAAAGCCTTAATGAATAGGCTTTGCGATGGTTCTATGATATCCCCCTCCAATCCATGAGAGAATTTAACCCTTTGGTAGATTAATTTATAACCCATTTAAATATCAACAACGATGGAAATTTATATTATGCTCAAAATTTCAAGAATATGGAAGAACCCAATGAACCTATCTATGATTATATCATTCATTATGGAAATTCTTACCAAGATGAAAAATCCTATGCTTAAAAAATAATTACAAAATATGTTAACAATTTTTTTTATTGATACTTTATATGAATCCATCATGTTAAATCAACTTCAATGTTTTGACCTTTTATTCCACATAATCAAAGAGTGTGAAATTAAGCTCAATTTGCAATGACCAAACTTCACTATAGTGCATAGTGTCAACATAAGAAATATTTGAAGTATAAATGGAGTGATATTAAATATATGGTACAAGAAATGGTTAATATAGTGGCTCAAAAATATAGAGATGCTCAATTTGAGTTCTTATTTCAATCTTTCCAAGACCATAATATGGAAAAATAAAAGAGTAATAAAAAAGTATACATGAATTATAATGATTTTAATTTCAACAAGAATTTTATAAATATTGTATCTCCCCAACCTATAGTTTTTAGTGTAACTATTTTGGATCGAATAAACATCATTGAAATATATTTAGAAAAAATATGTCTAAGGATAACATAAATTGAAATCAAATTGTACATACCAAAAATTATAGGCATACTAGTGTAAATTACATATCTGGTTCTCCACTCACTTTATTTTGAATGTGGGTCAAAAAGAAATAAAAAATATTCAATTAGTCAATCAAATTATTCTCAAAAGGCAAATATTTCTCCAATTTAAATTATAAGAAACCTAATTCACAATGAGAGGATCACATTACCTCATCCATATCCTACATGAAAATACAAATATTATTTTCCTTATCATAGAATGTCTGGACATCATACATATAGTTTTTGGACCTTAAAAAACAAGATACAAATTATAGATAAGTAAAAAATATTACCTAAGAAGGAAATCTTAGGGTAGTATGCTCCTAAAATGATTAATGGTAAAAATGTGACTTATAAATATTCAAATATTGTATTTTATACATGCATTGAGGATAATAAAAATAAAAATACTAAAAAATCTATGAGTTCATCCTCTAGTAAAGAGTTAAAAGAGGAAACCATTTGTCTCATTGGCACTCAAGTGGTCATGCCTAATCTTTATACAATATGAAATAAAATGCAAGATTTTGATAATGTGAACATATAGAAGAGAATTATAAGAAATAAAAATCAATTTAATAGTACAAAATGGTTGGTTCTACATTTACTAATATTGATATAAATGATAATATGAATGACATGTCAATTTCACAATCCCAAGATGATGGTTATAGAGACAATCTTAATTACTATAATCCTAAGAACTAGTAAAATTATGATGAATTGAATGAAGATGAATTAAATGATATTATGAATAATTATGAAACATCATATTCAACTAATAGAGAACATGAAAGGTGACTTCAAGATATAGGACTTACATATTGGCATCTCATCGATCTATTTGACTACAAACTTGGTCTAGTATAATAAATATCTTAAGGTTTTATTGATTTTATAAATGTGAAAAATATTCAAATAATACAAAAAATTCACAAAAAGTAAGAAAATAAATAAACATCCAAATAATAAAAAATAAAATAGAACAAGGGTATGACATAATTACTAGATTACACTATTTACATATATTATTTATTACATTTGGTAGATGGAATATTGTTTTCATACACATGAATTTCATGATATATTAGTGTAATGTAGGACATAGAGGTTACACATAGATGTATAAATGTTATACTTTCCTCTACATAGTATCTATGCTGATAGTGTGGGCATATTATTCCACAAGCTTCACTATTACAGGTCATATCTTTCTATGACATTTTTTTACCATGTTGAAGTACCTAAATTTATCACACATGTATTTATAGTTACCCATATCTTACACAATACTAAATGGATATATGATATATAATACTATGATGTGACATTGATAAATATAGATGGTGTGACTATTTTCTATTGTATGCTCCATTGATGTTTTTACTCTCTTACATGATAGGTGACTTTATGCTTATCTATTGTGTGTGGTATTATGGCCATGTTTGCCAAATATTTTAGTCATTTTAGTGTTTCCCTTTCCATTATTTTTTGTGACATATTCATGTCCCTTCTATGCCACCCTTAGAATTATGTGTAACACTAACATATGATCTTGTTATTCTTGTTTAGCTTATTGACACTAAGTGGTGACATGATCCAAATCACACACTTTTACTACATAGTATTATTAAGTTATCTATACATTTCATGCTTCACTTATACATCTATCAATACATGAGGCTTATATACCCTACATTACATATGTTACATGCATGCATTGATCAACATATACATTATGATGATAACATATTATTCACATGTTCAAATGGTATTACATTATGTTATATTTATACATGACATTATATCATTAATTTTTATTTTGAGATGAGTGTCTTATAGGACAAACCTAGAATGTCAAAGTGAGGGGGTTAGAGTGGGCTTGGTATGGATACATAAGCCTACATTCTTAAAAAAAAATAGACAGGAGTACATAATTTAGAGATTAATAATATTTCATATCAAATGGTTATGTTGTGTGACAAATATTATCACAACAATACAAATTATGGGGGCATTTTCCATGTATATTCAGTCACTTTATATATATTTTGGCAAATATTCACACATACATGGGTGGATATGCATGATAATGTGTACACAATCTATAGTAACAAGAATTACATGTTTTCAAATACACATGTACATTTGATATACATGTTATCAAATTTTACATATATATGTAAAACATTATATATCATTTGGTACATATTCAAAAGGCATGCTATTGATTCATGAACATATAAATATATTCATATTCATGAGGAATGATACTAGTTCATCCATATATGTAATAACATAGGTTATAGTTGGATGGAAGATAGTTGTCATTTAATTCACACTTATTATATATGTGGTAAGGATGAGAAATTCAACATTATTCATTCCATTTTAAAAATGTATTTATTATACATTGAGAATAAATGAGATAAATTATTCAATCAAACTTGCGTTCAATATGAGGGCATGAACATTATTCATTCCATTTTGATCATGCACTTTTTTAAACATAGAGTGAAATTGACTTAATATGAGTGAAACTATAAAATTGAATTTATAATCCATCTACAGTTGTTGATTTATTTTTCTTTGATATAACCCACCAAATGTTATATATCTTACTTGTGTAGTTATTTGGGATAATAAATTTCTTACATTAAGTAATTTTGGTACATATTTCCTTCCTATGGTAAAATATTGTATAATTACACAAATTTGGGGCATAGTCACCCCAACTCTCCATGTGATTGAAAAAATAAGAAAGCATTACCCAATGCTTCAATAAGGAAGCATCATCTTAGAAAAATGGCAATAGAAACATTATTTTCACTAACACACTTGTGTTCCAATATTTTATCATTAAAAATTACAAAAAATAGTTTCATATAAAATTTTCAATCTATGGACATTCAAAACACATGATTGTAGGTTTTTATAATGAGCGTCTTTCATAATTTAAGCTTCATAATAAATAAAAAATGTGTTATACAAATTCATGTGTATATTTATCCTTTTAATCTAGCAATTGCATTACCATAATAAAAGGTAGGCATTTTTAGATATTAAAATCTGATATTAATTAATTGATAATGATAAGTTTTGCACACATTTACCACACATTTATTGAGCACATAAAGAAGATCCTAATATTCCATTATACCAAACCTTAATGTTATTTTATGAGTTGACCATTTCATTATACTATTACACACATATTATTTTAACCTTTTATGGTTTAGCTTATGCAAATCTTATGTGGGATTAAAGGGTTGAGTAGTCTAAATTGGTGAAATAATATGCAAAAAATAACAACTGATTTGTTAAATTTTTTTACTAGCTTTGAATTTCTAAAAATAGTGATAAATATGTGCAAATAAAGACTTATCTAGAAAACACTTAATATAGAAGATTTGAGTGCTAAAAACTGAGATACAAATAGGTTTGAATGTTGTTAATTAGATCCCTATGTCAGATCCTCTCTTGAATAGTAGCACCACACTTGGACAGTAACACCATGTGGCTTTATTATCCTAAAAATGGTGATAATGCCCTCTATGTAGGACTATTCTAAAACTCTGTGTGCACTTGCAACCATGTTTCTGGGTTTGTTCCTATGTTCATGAAGTATGAAACTATGTATTATACTTATAATAGTTGATTTATGATGCAAACCCTAATATTCATTTCATGTAATGTATAAGATGAAAAGTGTGTTTGTTAATAAGATAGGTTGGACATCGTCAAAACCCCATTGTGAAGAGAGTTGCATACATACCAATACTCTGAGGATGGATAAATACCAATGTAATTATCTACACCTAAGTGCTGATGCAAGTGTAAGTGATGATAGAATGTAAATGGTATTGAATTCCTTGAGTGTGCCTAAGATTTAAAATCTAGAAAATATGAGCTTAGGGAAACTATAGATGGTAGTATGTAGAAATAAGGTAGAATAGGGATTAATAACCTTGATTTTACTCAACTTGTTTTGTGTTTGAATAGGTATTTTTCATATAATTTTTCATTTAGTGGATAGAGGTCTAAAAATCATGTATTTATAATGTTATATAGATTTTGCATACAATAAAATATGATTAGGTCAACCTTAAGAGGGTTTTACCTTTGAAAATATGTTCATTTGAAAGATATAGGGTAAAAGACATCAGTGCCATTTTGAGGACACTAGACCACCATGTGGCTCTAGTGTCCTTAATGTGGCACTAATATCCATTTGATAGGCTACTAGGCATGAAGCACTAAGATCAGGTAATGAGGGCCAAAGATTGTGTTTAAGATGATTAGGGATGTATGTAGTCCCTAAAAAAGCTATAAAAGTGTGATAAAAGCTCTAGGATAGGTTTAGGGACAAGTTATGAATAGTTTGTTTCAAGTAGAACTTTTAACACTCAAATACCACATGTAGGTGATTATATTTTCCCTAAAAATTAAGCAAAGTGAAATTATTAGTATAAAGGAAAAAGAAGGATACCTGGACTTATCTAGGAAGTGAAACTGGGTATGCATATGTGAAGCATGATCCAAAGCATGACCTATAAATGAAAATTACATAAATCAATCCTTACTTAAGAGATATCAAAATCAAAAGACTATGATAAGTAATGAAGTAACTGAGTAAAACTAAGTAAAGAGATGGGAAAGATGAAATAAAAAAATATACCTCATTGGGTATGTAAACCAATGCATGAACCTAGTGACAAATTATGTGTGTGCTTGTATATAGTGATCAAATCATTGAATATCTTGGACTGAGTTGATAACTTATGCAATACTCATGTGTGGGTGGCTTAAGAACTCAATCTAGTTTTGACTCTATCATTGCTCATCCCTTCTTGATGGATCATGACCTATGAATATCTTGGATTGAACTAATAGTGTATCCAACCCTCTCATGTGGGTGGATCAATAACTCAAGTAGGATATCACTCCATCATTGACCACCCATGTGTAATAGATGCATTTGAAACTAAACTATGCAAAGTGCTATAAATATCTAAGTATAACTAACCATGTACGTTGGATCCATGGCCACTTGAGTACATTAGGTAGCTCTGGGTTGCTCAAAATGGCAACCACTATAAATGGAGTAAGGCATGAAACTAGTGAAAACCTATAATTTTATGTCAACTGTATACAATGTAAATAATGGCATGGATTTTACAGTTCCATTTGATCACCCTGTGTGTAGTTGAGCATATGGAAACAATATGTCACACACATGCCCTCAATTCGATATCTAAGTATATTGATTCTAGATCGAGTTTTAATGATTGTATATAAGTATTTAAACTAAATATGGGAATGATCATGATGCATACGATACCCCTATATGAGTAACTAACATGGATCTAAGCTGAGCTGATGTGAATCTTAGAAAAATATGAGCACAATTATCAAATCTATAGTTGTCTCTATACAAACCTATACTATACTTAGTGAAATATTTTGGCTAATATAAATTATACTAAAACTAGGGCTACTAGATAGTAGCACCATGTGAAACTAGTTTTCCTATTTGGATGCTAATGTTTGTCTAGTTTGAAATCTAATTCACTATACTAATTTATAATTCCCAAATTTTCCTATGTTTGATTTTATGAAACTAAGCTTGTGTGTTGAAAACTATTTTGTGAATGCAATGTAGGATCCTGATCTCTATATCAAACCCCTATGAATACCCCTAATTTTAGGTTAGTTATTGAACCTATGCAAGAACTATCCTCAAAATAAATAGATTTGCAAAATGTGTGTTAGTAAGAGCATATATGATAACTATGTGATAATCCAATATAATGCCCAAACATAACATTATAATGTTAGATAATCTGAGCATAAGTATGTGATATAAGATGTATATTGTGTCTAAAATTTGCATAAGGGTGTCAAGATATATTTAATCAATGTATGTAACAATGAACCTAAGTAGTTACCTAGGGAAATGGGGCATTATGTCCATCACAACTCCCAAATAGGAAGTGTAGATGCATGAGGTCCCTCATGGCATAAAAAATTGGTATGTGTAACAAGAAAAGATAAGTGTCATGACCATTATGCATACAAGAAAGCATACATAAAAACACATGAGGCACACAAAATAGCCCAAGAAGATACAATACAAGGGACATAACCACATGCTACTAAATTTAATAAAATAATACATACAAGGACATTTTCAAATTTCCATGTATACAAAAAATAAGCAAGTTGGATTAACAACACATAAAGAGATATATTCAAATGTCCACATACATAATCAAAAAATCACATGCAAGGTATATAGGTGCATGTTTAAGGAATACATATTGTGAATAGAAGTGGCATAGAGAAAAATATCAATGGCATATTCAAATGCCCTCAAATAGAATAAAAATAAAAAATACAATCAATTCTAGACTATGAAATCTATAAATGAAAACATGCATGAATGTAGTAGAAATCTATGTAAGATCTAAGATGTACATATGTTGAGTCTAAAGTAGTGATAGTCAGCAAAAAATCTAAGTATAAGAAGAAATGATGAATATCAAGATATATCAATGTGAAACTAGAATGTAAAGAATGTAAGGATAGAACCTAATAACAAAAACTATGTATAATATGCCCCCAAGTGGGTAAATGTATCAAATCAATAACCTCGAATTGGTGTTTATGCCCCTAGTGGGTAAATTATAACACATTTAGATCAATGTAGTGGACATGATTCTTATAAGCAATGTACAAGCACTTGAAAAGAACAAGTGAAGCATCTATGTATGATTAAATCAACTATAATAAGATTGATAACATATGTAGTGCTTAGGAAATATAAGAAATGTAAAAAAAATAATGCATATAATCTATAAATTTTGTGTTTCTAAGTAATTTGAATGTCTTTATTTTTTGGCATGTTATATTATTTTTATATTTTTTGGATATAATCTATGTAAAACTAACTAAAAATAAATGTATGTAAAAGGAGTAAGAGAAAATAAAGTATGTACAAGAGGTTAAGAACCATACTAACCAATGAGTCTCATGGGAGACTCACTATCACTATGAACTATGTCAAATAAGGGAACTGGGATCATGCATGTTGTGTGAAATGGAAACTATGATCTCATAATCTATTATGGTGAGTAATCTATGTCTGTATCTACCTATGTAGTGGTACTAGGAATCTGTGGCCTTGAATGTGGTACCCTATGAACTTTAGGCATCTTAGGAACCCATATAGTAGAAGAGGTTGTAGGTGACATGGGTGCCCTATGATGAGAACCTCAAAAACCTAATAATATTGATATCAATATAAATCAAGTGTAAGAAGGTCCTATAAAATTTGTGACATATCTCTGATATAGGGGTCTCTCTAATAATGTTATTCATGGGAGACTATGCGTACATGTCAAAATGTAAGATTAGACCTTTCCTACATTAGTGGCTCTATTGAACTTTGTGATATATGTATAAGAATTGTATTCTAAGTTGTAACTAATAATTGTCTTATATTTGGTAATGGTGATGGAATTGTAACTGATGGTTGTGTTATAACTACTTGTGGGAAAGGTAGAGGATACTCATATTCGATAACCTCAACTTTGACCACCTTATTTATGTGTATGTATTTCAAGAATCTATACACTATATATGGGATGGATTATAGCTATTTTAACCATGGTCTACCTAATACCATATCAAACATGCCTTCATTAGGTACTATTAGGAATTGAGTGGCTATATGTACTAGTCTAACCTAAAATAGAAGCATAATCTCCCCATTAGAGCTATGAATATGACCACTAAAACCACTATTGATTATGTATTTTTGGAATATATCTTACTATGAGTACCACAAATGTAATAAAAGTGTCATAGTGCACATGCTAATGCTTGACCTATTGTTAACCATAAAACTCTAGATATGATGATGATCTATGTATGCTCATATAAAGAGTGCATGCAAATTTGTATCATCATCAACAAAGTATTTCTCTAAGAATGTGATGGGTTTTATAGGTATAACTATAGTATGGTACATTCCAATGATTTTATACAATGGGTGTGTCTCCTATATAATAGTATGATATGAATTTGGTGGTGGGTGTGCTGATATGTGTAATAAACACCTGATGTGCTCCCCACCTTATTCATTATGTGATTTGGAAATAGGTTTGAGAATATATTTAAATCTTTAGATTCTATTTTTTGTGATTTTGGTGCCTTCATGGGTGTTCCCACATCAATAATAATAGCCTCAATCAAATCTTATATCTTATGTTCTTGGCTTATGCATTATTTTTTGTATAACCTGGTGCCTATGATATTCTTAAAATGCATTAGAATTGTATTTATTTGGAAGAGGGTGTGTCATATTAACCTATTTAATGGGAGGGAAAGTTATTCCATTGTAATCTAAGAACTACTATAAAACTTATGCTGGTGACTCTAGATGGTTAGTGAATATTCATCATTGACAAATGGATAAAACCAATCTAGGAGATTGCTCAAAAGTTGCATTGACTATGGCCTCTTGATCACTCTTATTCTCAATGTTCCTTACCTTGTATCAAGGATTATTTTAACTCTTAATAGTTGATTCTAATCTATTGGTATATTTTAGTTTGCCCATTGATATAAGCTTAACCTCACTTTATTTTACTTTGTGTCACAAATCTGTGAATGTATGAAACTTTTTAAATAAGATAGCTTCATGTAATGTTGGTAAAAGACTTTATTTAAAGATGTCCTGAATCTTTGTCTTCCATGGGGCTAGTCAATTTGGCTAATATAGACTTTTATCGTAAGCCATAGTCTATGATAGGTTCATTTGATTTTTGTTTCAACTGTGACACTTGGGAATATGATATCTTGTCATTGATATTGATAGAGAATTTTGGTAAAAACATGTCAACCAAAGGATTAAATTCAATGATATATTGATTGTGTAAGTCATAAAAACACTTTTGGGTATAATCCTTTAAACTGTGTGTAAACAACTTCATGAGAATCTAATAGTTGGACACCTAGTCCAAATATGTTGTGTGAAAAGCTCTAAGAGTTTTGGGTCACCATTTCCATCATATAATGTAAGTTTAGGTGCCATGAAACTAGATGGAAAAAGAGTTTCAACTATGTGATTTTCCAAAGGTTTATGTAAGAGAATATTAGAATCCAAGACATGTGATGGCCTAGTGGTTCCCTTCTCAATATGTAACACCTTATCTTTCCGAGTATGAATCTCATGCATAAGGGATTGTATATTTGGAGTGAAGGAACTAACCACAAGAGATGTATTTGTCACTATAAGTTGTTGAATTACAATTTTAGGTTATGTTAGATGAGTTGGACCCAATATAGGTGTAACATTGTTCTTATCTAGCGGATTTGAAGATTGACCATTATTTGTTTTGTTCTTGATTTCCATTATGGCTTGTAGGATTTTTGCATGACCAAGGGATTGTTCAAAAATTATACCTTTGAAGATCTGTAATATCTCATTTTTATTGATAATTATGTCATCATTGTTAAGTGGAAGCAGAGTGTGTCAATTTTTAGTTTTTATATCATGTTGTTCTTGATTGTATCATTCATCTTTGGATGTATTATCATTAAAATACACATAATTAGGGTGTGAAGGATGAATAAAAAGTTATGATAGTTCCATTATCTATGTTATACACTCGAATAGTAGGAATTTGAATTTGTTATATAGGATTATCACATAATATAACACTTCTTAATAGAAGAGAGATCTTTTTGAGATGGCATATAGTAAACAAATTGGAATAGATCTACTAAGATAGAATATATGAAATTTGAAAAAATTAAAGAAACTAATGAAAATAGTGAAAATAAGGATAGAAGCCCTAAGAGCATATAGGGTAGGGTTTTCAATTAGGGTTGCTTTGCAAAGATTTAAATTATATTTAAATAAATGAAACCCTAATGTGAGATTGATTAAATAAATTAGGTTTTTCCCACACACACACACACACACACACACACACACACACACACACACACACACACACACACACACACACACACACATATATATATAAGTTTGTAAATGTAATTTAGTACACAAATTTTTTGAGAAGGTAAACCCTATATATAACTAGGGTTTTAAGCAATATTTGAAGTAATTCAGGTTTACCAAATGTTTTAACATTTTAGTGTTTAGATTATGTAAATCCTATATTTGAGTAAAAGGATGGGTAGTATAAATAAATGAAATAATTTGAAATAAATAACCAATGATTTATCATGGATTTTGACTAGATTTAACTATCAAATAATAGTAATAAATATGTGTAAATAAAGACTTATCTATAAAACCCCTGATAGGGAAGACCTAAGTTGTGAAAACTAAGATACAAATAGGTCTAAGTGTCATTAACTAGATCCCTATATTAGATATTGTCCTGAATAGTAGTGCCACACTTGGACAATGACATCATGTGGCTCTAGTGTCCTAAAAATGGTGCTAGTCTCTTATATTCAAGACTATTTTGAATCTCTACGTGAACTTATGACTGTGCTCCTCGGTTAGGTTCATGCATGTCTGAAGTATGAAACTTTGTATTGTGCCTATAATAGCTGATTTATGATGCAAAACCTATTCTTATTTTCAAGTAAGGCATGATTTGAAAAGTGTGTTCATTAGTAGGATATACTAAATATCCTAAATACCCCATTATGAAGAGAGTTGCACAAATACCAATACTCTGAGGAGGGATCAACCCTGATTTAGTTCTCCCCATATGAGTATTTGTGCAAGAGTAAGTGATGCTAGAATGATAATGTTATTGAATAAATTGAGTGTGATTATGATTGAAAATTTAGAAAATATGAGCTTAGGGTAGCTGTAGATGGTAGTATGTAAAATTAGGGAAGAATAGGGATTAATAACCTTGATTTTACACAACTTATTTCATGTTTGAATATGCATTTTGCATCTAATTTCCATCTAGTGGATATAGGTGTAAAAGTCATGTATTTATAGTGTTAACTAGATTTTATGGACAATAAAAGATGATTAGGCCAACCTTAAGAGGTTTTTACCTTTGAAAATATATTTATCCAGGAAAGTAGGGTAAAGGACATTAGTGCCATTTTGGGGACACTAGCACCACATGGCTCTAGTTTCCTTAATGTGGCACTAACATAAAATTGGAAAACTATTGGGCATGAAGGGATAGGATTAGGAAATGAGGGTGTGAGACTATGTTTAAGCTAACTAGGAATGCTTGAAGTCTACACAAAGGCTAAATAAGTGTGATAAAAGGATCTAGGATAGGTATAGGGATAAGATATGAATAGGTTATCTTAAGTAGCACTCTTAGAACTTAAATACCACTTTTAGGTGATTACACATACATGAACCTCAATATCTATTTAAAAATTATAAAATATATTACATAAATATCTCTAGACCTATAGTTTAATCTACCTTTACATAAGTGATTTTTGTCAATGTCAGTTAATATTGCCAATAGATATTGACCTAATTTAGTTAGAACCAACCCTTTACAAAAAATTCATATATTTTAAAATAAAAAATGTCTTTAGTGTTGACCCATTTTCCTAGTGTGTTAATGCATGAAAAATTACCCATTTTGAATTATATATAAAAAATCAATGTCTCATTCAAAATAGACCTAGGAATTATAAGGTACATGTGTAGAATGAGAAATGCAACAAATCTAAAAAGCAATCCTATATCAGATAAGATAGATCCTACTAACACTCCCGATTGGGAATACATTAGATAATCAAGGTCATGACCAATATTGATCCACTAAACCTAGCCAAGGGATATCTTACCATAATAATAACACTAGGGAGGGTTACAAAGCCTTCAGTCAATAAAAACTACACAATAATCCTAACTATGTCCTATGTTTTCATATTTAGTAAATTAATAAAAATTAAAGCAAAGTCTAATCTAGTGCTCACAAAAGCTTGTGGCACAATATGGGTTAGTAAACATAAATTAAACATACATAAGAGAATCCTATTTAATCTATGTATAGGTAATACCATAATATGTGGAGAGATTAGTTTTATTTAAAAGACATTACTTATGCTACTTCTATCTACTAAAGAGAGCAAAAAAGTTATAGGTACTTAACTATAAGATGAACCCATCGAGACTCAATCTCTCCCTTGGCCAAAGATGTTATGAAAGAGTTTTTTTTGGTTTTTAAGGATCACTAAGAAAGGATAAAGCATCCAAGACTTCTCCAAAATACTAGATTCTTCTCCAAATAGAAACCTTAAAAATAAGAATCCTCAATTATAATGGCAGAAGAGAAAATTATAAAGAAGTGAAAATGAATAATAACTTATGTTGTCTCTCTAAGAATAGAGAAATGGATGTGTTTATATAGGCTAATTTAACCCTAAACCCTTCCAAAAAATTTAGTCGACAAGATCGATCTGATCGACCAAGTATTGTAACTAATAAATAACATAATAGATAATGAACTAGTCATCCATGGCCGACTTAGTTCTTAGTAAGCCTTTTAATAACAATACATAGTCAATGTGGCTGACATAGTCATGTAAACTAACAAAAAGGGATTTAGGTTATGGAAAGGGTTAATGAATATGGTAAATGACTAGAGGAGGGTGAAAATAGGAGGCAAAAATTAGGGGAATGTTTTTAGGAGTTGGTTGGATTGGTAACAAGTGGTAAGAAAGGATAAAAATCCTATAAAGCACTAATAGTTGGCCCACCCCTTTCTTGATACACCCTTAGGGTGTGCACTTAGAGAGATTGCGACTCGATAGGTTATTATAAGTTAAAAGACATCAATAATTGATAAAGTTTGAAAATATTATGTGTATACATGTGCCCCGCTTGAAGCTTATCACATCTCACTCAGGTGCAATAGGGGATGGTGCTTTGAGAAAGAACATAGTAACACACAATGTTGAAGTATAAAAAAGGTTATCATATTTTAAATAAAAAATAATTGAAAGTAAATGAATAAAATGGAAATAACTAAAAATTAAATGTGTGCATACCTTGACTTACCTTTATCGTTAAAATTTTGTCTTTTGTGTTTGTAGTTTTTATCACGGAGGGCCTTAAGACTGCTTTTGCCAAACCCAAGGATACAAAACTAAAGATAAAAAATAAAAAAATACATGAAATCCAAGGTAAATAGTGCTATGTGAATGGGACTTACTTATAAATTTGACAAGATGGGGTGATAAGTGTTATGTTAGACCAAATTACAAAGTCAAAATTTAGACTAAATAAAATAACAAAAAATCTCAGGCTTCTAAAGACTAAAAAATTCAAAAAATTAAACCTTAAGTAAGAAATCTAAACTCACAAAGTCAAACCAAGGATACATGTCAAAAAAATGGTAAAAAAACTTCAATGTGAAAGTAATAAAAATCCTTATTTAAGAAAAGATGGGCAAGAAAAAATGGTGAAATAATTTTGATGAATTAGTAATAATCCTTACTCAATCATCAATTGAAAAAGGTGCATAAAAGAGAAAATAACATTGATGATTGAGAAGTAACAAGCCAACCTTACTCAAAAATGGAGAAAATACATAAAATTAGAAATAGACTCAGGTGTCTACAAAAAGGGTGGTACAACAATGACAAATGGTAAAAAGAAATCAAGGCATATCTAGAAATTTAGATCCATGGTGTAAAGAAAATAATCCATAGTTTCTCAATCTACTAGCCTACCATACCCGAATGGACCTTAGCTCTAGCATGAGGCTAACTGTGGAGTTTGAGATTCAACTAGAGATAGGAGATGTGCTTATAATACCATCTTTTAGTGTGATTTTGACTTTTGAAAATTTTATGTTGCCTTTTATATATCATTACCTTTTATTTTAAATCAATTGGATTTTAACAGTCTTGATAGATTTTTCTATTCCTCCTCTATAAATATTTGGAGAACCAAACAAGGGTGCTAAAGATGACTTTCATTTGAATACTTGGGAATTGATTGCTAAGAGAGAGAACTTAGAGAGCATGGTGTCTAAGAGTCTCATAAATTTAGGTGAAATAAAAGTTTTATCTTGAATTCGACCTTTTTTAATCCAATGTGGAGTGAAAGGAAAAGAAATAAAGAGGGGAATGAAACATGAAATAATTTAAATTCCTTTAAATCATAAAAAATATGAAAATAGGTGAAAAAGGGATACAATAATAGTAAAGTGTGATTCTTTTTAATAAGAATGAGGGAAATGTAAGAAAACTTTCTAACATAGGTTGTTATAAAAATTTCATCTATCAAAAGAAGAAAAATATAAAGTTAAGAACAAGGATAAAAAACTCGTAACCATTGCAAAAGACATCTCAGAAAAGAAATGAAAAGATGGTGATTCTATGAGGAAGGCTAGGTCCTATCCATGTATTACACTGCAACTCATAAAAGAGAAACCCAAGGGGGTAAACAAAGCACATGAAAAATAAATGAGATAAGAAAAATATGGTATTTCTGAGGAAGGTTAGGTCCTATGCATGGTCTTACACTATAATTCACAAAGATAAACTCAATGGGTGCCAAAAAGTGTGTAAAAAGTATGAAAATAAAGAGGACAAAATTATAACATGAGGAAGATTGGGTCCTATCTATGGTTTTATAATGCAATTCATGAGGAAAAGGGAAACTAAAAGAACAAAAGGAAGGACTAAGGTTTGTGAAAATATAGAATTGTTGTGGAGGGTGAGACCTATGCAAGTATCTTATAAAAAGTGTTAGATAGATAACATATAATAAAGCATGAAAAATGGAAGTATTATGAAAAATACTTCTTGAGGAATTGTGCATTGGTGAGCTCTTGAAATATGGCCTTCATCAGTTTGAAGGTGATATGTACTTGGACCAAGAATATATTTGACTAAATAGGGGTCCCATCATTTTTGGGTGTATTTACCTTCTTTGTCTTGAGTGTAGTCTAATTTCAGGACAAGATCACCAACATTAAATGTATGAACTTTAACTCATTTTTTACGTTGTTTAGAAATATGAGCCTTGTATTGGTGATTGTGTTGCAAAGCAAAAAGATAGTTTTCATCAAGGAGATCAAGAGCATGAAGGCAAGATTCGCATAATTATTCATTGGGTATGATACCATGAAAAGATATATAGAGAGAGGGAATCTCAAATTCTAATGGAAGGACTAATTTAGAACCATATACTAGAAAGAATAACATTTCCCTAGTGGAAGTCTGTATGCTAATGTGATAGGCCCAAAGAGAAGGATAGAGAACAAATCACCAATCCATGCGGGTTTCATGAATTATCTTTTGGATAATTTTATTAAGAATTTTTTTGGTGGCCTCGGCTTGCCCATTACATTATGGATGATAGGGTGTAGATAATTTGTGATTGATTTTAAATTTAGCACATATTTATTTGACATCTTGTTTTTGAAATTACCACCATTATCTGAAGTGATAATATGAGGGACACCAAAGTGGAAAATTATTTGATTAAGGATGAATTTAGAGATGGTGGTACCAGTGACATTAACAAGGGGCATAGATTCAAACCATTTGGTAAAATATTTTATGGATGTGATTATAAATACATGCCCATCTTGAGATTGAGGTAATTTGCCTATGAGATCTAACACCCACATAGATAATGGCTAGGGAGATTATATAGTTTGAAGCTCAATTAGAGGTGAATGAATTAAATAATCATGAATTTGGCAAGGAGTATTCTTTTACAAAATTTTATGGCATCCTTTTCAAAAGTGGTCCAAAAGTATCCCATATATAAACATTTATAGGCTGTAGCATGTCCTCTATAGTGGCCATCATAAATGCCCCCATGTGTTTATTCAAGAAGAGGAGGAAAATCATCTATCATAACATAGTGGAGTAAGGTACCTTAAAAATTACAATAATATAAGATGTTATATCTAAATACATACCTAAAATCTTGATTGTGAATGTGAGTCTTTTCATGGGAATCTAGGTTGGGAGGATAATTTTGGTGTTCTAGAAATTGAATGATGTCTTTCTACCAAAGGCTTTATTGAATAGTGATGGCCTCAGCATGGAAGATAAATGAATCATGTGTTTGAGTAGAATATGGATATTTTATTATTTGGATAAGAAAAGTGGGATCGAGAAGAACTAGATGTAGATGAAAAAGAGATGTTTAAGAAGCAAGGGAATCAACAATAGAATTTTTATCTTAAAGGATAGGCTCGAAGGTGAAAGAAATGAAATATTTGGTGAGATTAGTTACAATTTGATGATAGGAAATGAAATTATCCTTTTTTAATTGGTAATTACCAATGATTTGGTGGAAAATGAGTTTGGAATATCCTAAAGCATACAGGTATTGGATATCTAAATCAAGGGTAGCTCTCATGCCTAAGATTAAAGCTTCATACTCTACCATGTTTTTAATGACATAAAATTTTAAGCTAGAATATAAAGGTATGATTTTTCCAAGAGGGCTCATAAGGATATAACCTACCCTAGCTCCTTCAAGGCATTTGGTACCACTAAAATGAAGGGTATAAGTATCCTCATGTAAATTGACATTAATTTTAAAAATTTATTCAACAAATACTTTTGGTTTAGTAGTATCAAAGAGGATAATGGAATAATTAAGATTACTTGCTTCAAGATCATTAGTGAAGTTATGGAATTAATCTATATGGGATATGGCTTTGTTGATACCTTTAATATAGATAATATTGTCATCAATAAGATGATCTTGAAGGTGGTTATGGGTATCAGAGCTGTGGCAAGTTGATAAATAATGCTTTATTGTTTGATAACTTTTTGAGTAATAATTTTGAGATTAAATTCCATGAGAAGGACCATCCATTTACCAATTCTATCTCTAGGAAGAATGGATTTGGAGAAGAAGTGATAAAGGTGATCAGAATGGATGATAACATAAGTGGTCTGATAAATCATACAATGTTAAAGGTTTTTAGCTACAAAATACATGGAGATGAAATCATGTTTGAATTTTTTGTAATGTTTCTCATAATCAATGAGGCCTCGACTAATATAGTAGATGCCATATTCTCTTCTAGTATCATCTTTTTGGGAAAGCATTGCCACAACTAATATGGGTGTGGAATAGGTATATATGATCAAAGGTGGATCATTTTAAGGGCGACAAAGAGTATGTGGGTGATGAAATTATTATTTCATACTATGAAATTCTTTTTTATAGGGATCCATCCACTCTAAATAATTACCTTTCTTAAGAATAAAATTGACAAAATAGATACAATAAGCCATTTTGGGGATGAATCATCTAATTTCCCCAAGTTTACCAAGATAAGTGTGAATATCTAGAATGGATTGAGGGATGGGCATGTTGATGATAATATTAATATTGGTAGGGTTAACACTAATTACATAGATAAAAACTAAGAATCCTACCAGTTTGCCAGATGTGACACTGAAGACACATTTTAAAGGATTTAGTCTAATTTTTTATTTAAGAAAGCAATCAAAGATGATGGAAAGATGAGTCTTGTAAAATTTAGACTTAATAATGAGGTCATCCACATAGGTTTATACAGTTTTTTGAATAAGATCATGAAAGATATGATTCATTACCTGTTGATATGTAACTCTAGAATTTTTGAGGTTGAATGGCATTTTAACATAATAATAGGTGCCCCATTTTGTGGTAAGAGTTATCATATGTTGGTCTTCAAGGGTAATGTGAATTTGGAATAAGAAACCATCCATAAGAGACAACATTTCATAACCATTTTTATAATCGATAATGGTATCTATTGAAGGTAGAGGAAAATTATCCTTCGGACAAACAAGATTAAGATTACAAAAATCAATGCAATGCAAATGCAAATGACCATATTGACATTGTTTTGGATGGGGATTAAAAATAGTCCACCGAATTGATAAACTTATCATCAAGAAGTTTTATAATTTATTTATGGCATAAGGTGGAAACTTGGGGTGGAAATTTCTATTGATTTTGGTGCACAGGTTTGGCATCGAGATAAGTGATGACATTGTGAACCACAATGCTAGGGTTAATACCAGGCATGATCTCATATGAATAGGCACATATCTGATTATATTTATCAAAAAAAGGATAAATTTATCATATTTAATAGTTATGATCTCATGAGAAACTATAATTGGTCAAGGGCATGATGGAACACCATATTAAATACAAGAAGTTTCTTTAATAAGCATAGTATTTCCATATTGGAATTGATATGGTGTATTTGGTAAAGAATAAATTGGATTAGATTTATGATTAATTCTATAAATGAATTTGTTTAAAAAATGGGTTTTATTTATGAAACTCCCAAGTTTGTGATGTTGCTAAGGAAGTTGAGGTTATCGGGCATGAAGTAATTCAAGAATAACTTCATCACTAGACAAAGTGGGAAGAGGGACATAATAATTAACATCTACTTCAAGATCAATAATTTGATTAACATGGTGATCATATTCAAAATGTATTTGATGTAAATTTGTGGCCTTGTAATCTAATGTAATCTCTAGAGTAGGAGGAGTAGATTGATCTAGAGAGATTGGTGTATTGTTAGTTTATTTGATCAAGAAAGAATTAGATGTAATGATGGGATCTATAGGTGGTAGAGAAGACACAAGAATCTTCAGAGGTTAATAAGGTAGGATTCATTCGAACACCCAAGGAGTATCAAGAAGTGGATTATTAGTGGAGGTAAATGACCTTTACGAGCTAATTTGAAATCCATCGAAATGGTGTCAACATCCTTGTTGAAATAATGTATTAGATATAAAGTTTTCTAATAATTTTGAGCATCCCAGTCTTGAGATTGATCTTGGGCTATGTAGTTATCATCATAGGTTGGATAAATGGTACATGATTGACATTTAGTGGGAGTTTAATAAGGTGAAATTTTGAGGTCATTAAAATTACATGGAGACATGATTAGAGGATCTTGGAGTGATTTTTCCATTCCATAATCATTGCTTACGAAATCATCTTCTAGGCAAGAAGGTTATTGAGCATTGCATGAGGGGGAAATCAATGACCTCATTAATGAGAGGAATAGTGAAATCATGAGGTAATAAAGAGGGAGGAAGCCACTCTAAGATATAAAGAGGTATATTAATAGTGTTTCAAGTATGTTGCAAATCATTACGTTCATCATCATCTGAATCAGTAAGAGTGACCTATAAGTTTGGATTGATGTTAATGATTTTAGGCTAGGGAACACTATTGATGGTAGGAATGGTAGGAATATGATATTGATATTTCAGATTAAGAAGTTGAATAATCTAAGGGTTGGGATCATCTTCATGCTTATACCATTTTCCATTATGTAGGAATTTGATGCATTAGCTATTGAAAGAAGTAATGGCCCTCATTCTATGAGTCCAAGGGTGACCAAGGAGTATGCTATAAGATAGAGGAAAATCAAAGACCATAAGTTTAGCTCAAATAGTCTTAGGTCTAATTTTTAGGGGAATCCAAATAAAACCAAGTGAATTTTTATTAGTTTTATCAAATCCATGATAGGTGCAGTGGATTTTCTTGAGATGATTCTTATTATAACCGATTTGTTGGATGAGCCACAAAGATGTCACATTAATACTTGAACCTTTGTCAACTAACACTTTATGAATAAGGGTAGTATAAATGTCTATTATAATAAATAGTGGTGGATTATCAACATAAAGAAGGATCTCATCATTAATCATGTCCTCTTTAAGAAATTCAATGAACAGTTTGGAATAAGGACAAATGGATTCAATGGTATACATGTTGGTAGGTTGAGGATTAATAAAGGGTGGTTATTCATATATAGAATATAGATATTTAATTTATTATAATTTTTGAATAAGTAATTTGTGATGATAATGGGAAGTAAGAACTAAATCCATAAGTGAAATCTTGCAAGACATGGAGTTAAGTTATATGAGAAAGTTTCAATGGGATTTAGATGAAGAATCAGTGTGAGGTTTAGAAGGTATGGTAGATTTAAAGGAATGGAAGTTGTTGGGGGTTGAATATAAGGAAGTGGTTCCTCATGGGCTTTTGAAGTTAAATTAGTGGTTGCATTATCTTTAAAAAGTTTTTATTCCAAATATGGTTTCTTAGGTTTTGTGATAGGATATTTAGGAGTTAGTTTACGATGATAGTTAACCTTAGAAACATTATCATATTGAGAATTTATGTAATATTGATCATAGTAGGCATAAATATCATAAACATCCTTGGTATTTTTTTGATGATTAGATGTGGAAAAATATTTTTGGTTATTATAAGAAGCTTTGGGAGCTTGTCATTTTTGAGAAGCAATGTTGTACTCTTGATGATGGAATTGGATCATGGATTCATGACTGAAGGAATCACCAAAAATGTAGGAGATAACAAATTTGGTAAGCCCTAGACAAGTTTCATTAGAATTATCAATTTTAGTGTGTAACCAAAATTTTTTTATTAGGGTCATATCATTTAGGAGGATTATTATGATAAGTAAAGGGTTTAGAGGGTGGTAATAATTATTTCATTTGTTTCATAGTTATTGGTATGTGATAAGATGGGGGATTGCTAGCTTTGGCAACTCTTGGTTTATATAGAGGAGTATTTTTGGAGATGACATTAGTAGAAGTTTTAAAACATCCTTTAAGGAATTTGGTATTAGGTTCAAATTGTTTCATGAAGAAGTCTTGACATTTGGCTTGGTCAAGAGCTTTGTTAACCATTTGAAGAGCAAAAGTTTAAACCTTATATTGAAGTGAAGGAGTTAAAACAATTATAAAGAGTTTGAACAAATTGTCATGATTCATGTTATGGTCAGCCTTATGGGTGAGAGATTTCCACTATTTGATAGAATAATGAGCTGATTCAGTGGAAGATTACTTAACATTGATGAAATGGCTAAGGAAATTTTTGGGAAGGTCTTTATGTTGAAACTATTTAACTAAAGGATTGGATAAATCCTAAAGTTTTTCAAATAAAATGTTGGAGAAGTTGGTTTTACCATTCCAATACATCGCTAGTGAAGGTTTTAACTAGAAGTTTAGTTGTGGTGAAAGTATTAGTTTGGATCCACTCTTTATAAATATTGACAAAGGTTTTGAGAAAGGATGCAAGGTATTTATTCCCATCATAGTTGGATATATATTATCAATATCAACAGACATGATGAAAGGAGATAAAGGCTAATTTTGGATATTTTGGAGAATTTTTTTATTCATGATATGTTGAGGAATAAAATTTCTTGAGGCATCTTTAAGAGGTGGAGGAATGAAATTTATATTGTCTTGAGGATTGAGAACCAAAGGTTGATTAGCCATATTGATCAAATGAAATTATAATTGCATCATTTGAGAGGTGTTAGAAGTTTACATTACATTTATTTGTTATATGAATTATGAAAGAAGTTGAGTCATATCAATTTATGGGTTGGTGTTTGTAGGAGAAATCCCCAAATTGGTATTAGGAGGAGGGTTTTGGGAAGGTGGATTACCAGTGGGATGGTTGGATAAACTTGTATCAATTGTACCCACAATATGTTGAAAATATTTAAGATGATTTTTTTTTGATAGATACAAAAAGGATCAGATCTACATACTTCATATTGAGGTGTGATGTGAACCATGTTATTATCCATAGATTAAGGAGGGGAAGAGGTGCTCCAAGAGTGAGGGTTCTTTTGGGAGGTAAAGAGAGGGAGAAAATAATGTCCCATATAATGTCTAAATGGAATTAGGTTGTCCAAAAATATTTTGATAGGGTATTTCATGATGTTTTGAGGAAGGAATTGAAAGATAATCAAGAAGAATGAGAGGTAGAGACAAAGAACTAAGTCAGATAGAAAAACAACTAAGTCAGACAGATAGTATGATAAAGGAAACAATAAGAGTACAGAGTCAATCAGGTCATATTAGTACTATTGGACAAAAGTTAAAAGAGTAAAAAGTCAAATAGGTTAAATTAATACTATAAATAGGGAGAAAGATAGCTTGATAAGGATACAAAGTCGACTAGGTCAACTTAGTATTGTAACCTGATTGGTAAAAAAGAGTACTAGGTCAACCAAGTTGACTTAGTACTATAGACAAGGAAAAATACAAATTGATAAAGATACAGAGTCAATGACATAGACTTAGTTCTATAACTTTATTGGTAGAAAGGAGTAGTAGGTTGACCAAGTCAACTTAGTACTATAGTCAGGGAAAATGATGGTCTATAAGAGACTATGTCAAATAACACAATATTGTGCTAAAAATAGGGAAATTTTTTTCAATGCAATAAAATAAATCAATATAAGAAAACATATAAACAATTGTACTAATGAGAATGATCTAATTGACACAAAATACAAAACCTTGTACCAACACTAGCTAGTTTAAATTTTTGCAATACAACATAAAATGAGTAGAGAGAAAGTAGTCAACTAAAAATTAAATGATGAGTGATCATCTTGAGTGTTGTTAGATTATTATAAAGTGTCATTTTAAGTTTGATAGGGAAATTGGCTTAAAATAAGTAACTATAAATAAATATATGGATGGTTTAAGATGTTTAGGCTAAAATAGATCTATGTTGGCAATGGTACTATCTTGGTATTGGGCCCTACCACCTCACTTCACAATCCTACAATGATAAGGGTGTTGTATTCTTTTCCAATATATACCGTTAACCACATGTTCATACTTTCTATAAAACCAAGTCAGCTTCCTGCTTGGTGATGAAATCAAAGTAGGTAGGCTTTGGGAAGATAAATGTTAAATGCATTTTGAATATTATGTGATTTGGTAGTGTGTTTAAAAAGAGCAAAATAGTGAAACTAATCAACAATTTAAAATACCACCTAATTATACTATGTGAGCTATTATAAGCATGAAAATAGGTGAAAATTAAAGTGTGAATTAATTACTAGAATATAGTTATTAATTCCCAAATTAATAATGGCACATAATTGATTTAGACAACATTGTATGAAAACATTACAGATCAAAGTCAAATGGGTCACTACTACTCTGTATAAGAAAGAGTCTTTAAAAACTTAGTCAACTAGGTTGACTTAGTCTTTTAAACAAAATATAGGATATAAAACTAAGTCAATCAAGTTAACTTAGTTTGTTATAGGAATGCAATTTTGAAGACTACAAATGTGCATAAAATATAATTGTAATGAAGTACTAGATTGATAGAGAGAGAGAGAGGAACCTTGGTAGATTGGAAGATGATTAGGATTGAAAATTTTTTATTGTAGTTCTTTGAATGCTATTTACAATTTCTACTAAATAAGTCAAATGGTTTGACATAGTTCTATGATACCTTGTTTACTAAAGCCTGATAAGATGATTAAATTGAACTTCATGACTTAGTTTGTTATATGGATGTTGATTTTAAGACTAAGTAGACTTTCATGATTTAGTTTGTTATCTATAATTGAATAATAACAATGTGTCAACCTATTTTATTTATTAACCTATATCTGATATGACTATGTGTCAAACCTATGCATAGAAGTTGTAACTATACTAGCTTGGTCGACCTAGTTTAAAAAATAAAAAATAATAATAGAATGATATAAATGAAAATCATTAAATAAAACCTTCAAGGGTTATATTCATGTTAGGTTCACCAAAATGTATGCAATGAGAAATGTAGTAGATCTACAAATCAATCATAGCTTAGAGAAGATAGATCCTATTTACACTATTGATTGGGGATACATTAGATAATTGGGGTCATGACCAATATGGATCCATTAGACCTATCCAATCAATATCTTACCATAATAATATCACTAGGGAGGGTTCCAAAGCCCCCAATCAAGTAAAACTATGCAATAAACCTAACTAGGTCCTATATTTTCATATTCACTAGACTAATAATAAATAAAGAAAAGTCTAATGTAGTGCTCACTAAATATTGCGGCACAATATGGGGTTAGTAAACTTAAAATTAAACATGAATAAGATAATCCTATTTAAACTATGTATAGCTAATACCCTAATGCATGGAGAGAACAATATTATTCAAAATCCATTACTTATATTACTTCCATCTACTAAAAAGAAGAACAAAGTTAGAGATACTTACCTGGAAGATGAACCCATCGAGACTCAATATCTACCTTGGCCAAAGGTCCTTCACAAGAGATTATTATGGTTTTTAAGGATCACTAATAAAGGCCAAAGTATCCAAGACTTCTCCATAACACTAGATTCTTCTCCAAGTAGAAACCCTAAACTAAGACTCCTCAAGTATAATGGTAGAAGGGAAAATTGTAAAGAAGCACAAATAAATAATAAATTTTGATGTCTCTCTAAGAATCACTAAATAGATATGTTTATATAGGTGGATTTAACCCTAAACCCTTCTGAAAGTTTAAACCAATGAGGTCAACTCAGTCGACCTAGTATTATAATTGGCAAAACAACATACTAGATAATGAACTATGTCAGCCATGGCCAACTTAGTTCTTAGTAAGATCTATTAATAATAATATAGGGTTGATGTGGCTAACATAGTCATGTAAACTACCAAAAATGGGTTTAGGTTAGGTAAAAGGCTAATACATATGGTAAATGACTAGAAGATGGTGTAAAATAGGAGGTAAAGCTTAGGAGAATGTTTTTAGGATATGGTTGATCAGTAACAAGTCGTAATAAGGGGCAAAAATCCTATGAATCACTAATGGTCTACCCACCCATTTCTTGTTTCACCCCTACACTTAGAGAGATTGAGACTCAATAAGTTTTTATAATAAAGAAAGCATTGATAATTGATAATGTTTGAAAATATTATGTGTATATAATACACATCTATACACCATTTCACATTAATATAATTTGTTCTATTCTTCCCTAATTTTAAATCTATCACTAGGAAAAATCATAAAGAGGTTCTAAATCATATTAAATCTAAGTCAAAGGAATTTTTTTCAAGTATAAATGAAACACAATTTCATAATAAAAATAGGTGTGAGAACTACGTGTGGTTTTATTTCCCTCATCATAGTATCAAATATATGTGTAGTGGTTGATCAACAAATAGGGGTTATTGGATTTATCTTATCCCATTATAATTTCTTGAATTTATAGGTTTGTAGATATTAAAAACCTAATTAGGGTTTAAATGTTAAGGAAAATAATTTATAGATTTATGTCAATAATTAGTGTTCAATATCTCACCTAAAAAATTACTGATACTAAAATATGGTCTTTAGATCTTGAAAATGACAAGATTGACACACATTTACCTTGCATGATGTGAGTGCATAACAATCTCACAATGCCCCATTATTTGACAATTTCATATTATCTTATTAGTGAACACTTTTATTTTTGTTACACACCTAGACAAATCTAACAGTCTATTTAAATTATGCTAAATATCATACATAGACATATCCAAACTCTTGTTTTAATTCACATGTATGTAGGTCAATTTTTCTAGATTCAATCATTATCAATCATTGATATTGAATTTATATATCAATACCAACACACTCAAAAAATGTCTATTTTTTAAAATCAAACCTCTCCTTAGGGTTTTCCCATTTTTATATCATGTTTATGGCAACAAAAATTATCCGAATGGACTCATATATAAACACATCAATGTCTCATTAAAAATGTAATTGACACTTATTTATAAGAAATTTATACACTTTTTACATTTATAAAATATTACCCAGTACTCCCAAATTTAAATTCTATCACTAGGAGCAATCATAATCCAAATATGAATCACTCTAAATCCATGTAATAACAAGAATTGTCAAGTATCAAAGCTGAATCAATAACTGCATACATATAGAGAAGGATTATAATTTCAAATCAAATTAAGTGGGATAACTACATGTGTTTTATTTCCATCCTTGAATTATTAGATAAATAGGTAGTGTTCAATCATCAAACATTAGTGATTCAGTTCAACTCATCCCATTATACTTTCCTAGTTCTTACAAGTTTCTATCTCTCAAAAGAACACCTAGGGTTTTAAGGAAAATGAGATTGATTTATTTATCCACACATATCTTCATGGTATAAGATCATTAATATAGAGAAAATAGAGATATCATAATTTTTTTTTTAGTATTGATAAAATAATATTTTAACAGGGACTACCCTATATAAGGATAAAATGAGATAAAAATAATAAAAGCTCAATGAGATTCCTCTACTAGTGGAAAAATAAGGTGTATAAATGTTAAGAACATATTTTAAACCTATTTCAATGCACAAAATAAACTAAAATAAACTATAACTCTCTCATAATATTTTATTTTTGAGACTTAAGAGTCATATTCAATGGTTCTATATCCATCTTACCCTTTCCTCTTCTTTTATTTCTTACCATCTTCCATTCTCCCCTTCCTCAAATCTAGAAATAAGGGAATGGAGACTTCTAGTACATCAATTGGGTTTTTATTCAACACAGAGACAACAAATATTTCACTTTAAAAATTGGTTGAATGAATGTGCATTAAAGGAATCTGATCCCTTGAGCCTTCACCAAAATCAAGAATTCTATTTTTATTTTCTAACATAGATTCATTCTTAAGAAAAGTTGTAAACTCCTTAGCTGAAGACTCAACACAATGATCTATACTTATGAGAAGGATCCAATACTTCCATAGAGGTTTCTAATACCACATCAAGTACCTTCACTTTCATCCTCACTTTGAATAATGGATTTAACATCTTTATGTTCAATCCTAGCTTCCTTCCACCAAATATTATCTTTTTTATGCTTAATACTTGGACAATCATTGACTAAATGCCTTATTTTAAAACATCTTATACATCTAAATGGTACTCAAAATTCAAGTCTTTTAATCCAATATATGTCCATAATGTTCAACTCCACCTATGCATATTCATTTTTCCTCATTTCCTAATATGTCATTATTTATGAACAAAGGCCAGTATCGACTAGTGATACTAACCTAATCCTATGGAGCCAACCCTACAAAGACTAATAATTAGTTTTAGAATTAAACAAACCACATGGTAAATTTATCCTAATTTTCAATTCCATAATATGATCAAATTTAGAGATTAACTCTAAAAATCTAAGTATTCATCCCATTTTTATTATTATATTTAGCATATTCCACTTATTAGATAAGTATAATAATTTTTAGTCTTATAAATTTATAGGTATGCCTAAATGCCATATCTTAATATCTGAATTACATTACAAAGTTATATCTTAATGAGATTGAGTAACACATTAATATAAATTAGGATAAAACATATTGGTGAACCCATACATATATTAATTAGTGACAAAATCTAGGTTTCCATTAGGGATTTATCTTTTTAAGGTTTCATATTTTTTGTTTTTTGGTTTAAAATTTCATTTCTAACATATTTGCACAAAAAATCTTTCTCAGTTTCTTTCCAATTATTTCATTGGTCCATTTTTTTATTTCCATACAAAAATAATATTTTCACCATTTGGTTTATCATCTTATATACTTTCATGATCCCATTGTATACTAGATAAAAAGGCTATCTCCCTTGTACCTATAATATGAAATACTAGAATAATTGTGGCCCATATAGGCATAATCAAATTACTTCTAATTTATATAAAATGAATATAATTGATTTTTATTCATCTTTCTATGATGCAATTATTCTTTAATATATGAAAAACTTATTTTTTTTATAGGCCTCCATTTCAAAATGATAATAAATATAATCAAAGTCAACATAATGATCAAGACAATTATAAGGGCATAAATATAATTAATCCTAGTGAACTTAATAAAGTGGATTGCAACCAAGTTCAATCATTATCCACAATTTCTTAAGGAATCTATCAATTCCCTAGAGACATGTGTAGAGTTTCCCAGATTATCCTACAATCTAAGGGCACACACCAATATAACCATTCCACATTTAAATTACACCAAAAAATCCCTTTACCATTATCATTAAAACCTTTCAAACTAGTACTTATAAACTAGGTGTTCAAACATCTCTTATTGGTATTATCCATATGGTTACTCCTCTAGTGACTTATGTGATATACACCAAAAGTTTATTGAAAAGACAAGGACTCAAAAAAAATTATATTCTTATTCCTATGCATGTTCCATCACCAACCATTACTATTACACATTCCCTTAAGGAGACTATTACAACTCTTCACAATAAGGTGTTGCACATAGATAATGGTGAATCTATAGGCCTCCATTCCATGACTTTTCATGATTTTATTCATAACGCATTATCCATTCATATATAATATTACCCTTTACCAATAGGTTTCATATATTATATAGTAAAATAAATCTAGTCACCAATCATTATCATGCCTCTTTTACCCATTTTAACATGTGCACTTAATTAGTATATATTTTTATAATTTATCATATCATAAGCACAAGAGAGGACCTATTATATCTTAATATTAACATATATTCAATATAAAAATGCTATGATATCTACAAAAACCTCTATGCATTTTTATGCCTTAGCCCAAACCCAATGTCCAACTCTTTTCCCTATGGGCATGATTACCTAATAAGGACAATAATTGTTTACCATTATTATCCCTATCCAACGTTACTATCCTTTTGATTTCAATAGTAAAAAATATCAAATTGAACCATATTTTATGTCATCCTATATGTTTTTAGGCTTCCTATCATGTTTTCATCCATTTTGAATTGTTATAAATTCACAGTTAACTCACTTATTACATAATGTGATTATTTTCAATTCAAATTCTTATTTACACAATTTCACATTGGAAAAGTGTTTCTTATTCTTCAAAATTTAGGTTATAATAATTTAAATAAACCATCTACTAAGTATTAGTCCAATTTTATATAACCCTAATCCAACATGATCAAATAATCAATTTGATTTTAGATGCATTCATACATTTAAAGGAGAAAAATTGCATAAAACACATATGTGGGATAACTACATTATTAATGATTTCCCTCATTAGAGTATTGGATATGTATAAAATGTTTACTCATAATAGGGGTGATTAGGGTTATCTCAGCTTAACTACACTCCTCTTATTCATACTTTCAAGTCATTCAATCATTGTATTCCCTACTAGGATTTTAAACTTAAATAAGATATCCACAATCCTTCTGCACACTTTCCAAAGATAAAAGTTCACACACATGCCTAATTCCAATTTTTTTAACTAACTATGATTTAAATTCTTGATTTTATTCAAAGGATAAAAACATTGATTATGGATAAAAATGTTTGTCCTTATATATTTATCATGTCTTTCTTTAGTTTCAACTCTAACTTCTATGTATTTTTTTGGGTTTTTTCTTTTTTTCCTATTTATGCATTTTTCTAGACAATATAATCAATCAAATGGACATAAAAAACTAATTTTATCTTTCATTTTCATAGTTGGCCTTATTCAAAATAATCTTATTCTATCTATTTTAGTCATTTACTTTTAGTTTTTTTATTACAAGTGTATTTATGCCACCATGAATTATTCTATTCTAGTTATCTGACATAGGATTAAGAACCACATAATTTTAATTCATCACATTAATTAAATTCAATAGAACACATTTGATGAACATAATTATTTTATCATTGTCAAAACCGAGGTCTTCCTTAGGGTTTCAACATTTTGTGGTTTCAATTTTTTTGTCATGGATGACATAATATTTGTCTTACATCCTCTTAATGGAATTATTATGAAAACATATCAGGATAAAATCTATGAATCTAAAGTTGTTAAATTTTTTTTTTGATCATGTGGTTGCAATATAATTTAGTCAATACCTTTACACTCATTTGGATGACATTGAATATTTAATATTTGTGGAACAATAGAAACATAAAAATAATATTATATCTCATGAAACAAATGATTCTTCTGAATAACCCATTATAAATCCTATAATAGGTGTTTTTACTAATAATGTTGACACTATTATTCCATCCACATATTTAGGTTTTAGGGAAACACATTGTTTAAAATAAGTTTTTATGCCTATTCCTAGTCAAGTGATCCATATAGCTATACACACTATATGAAATACCTTGCCTAATTAAAATCCCTTGAGCATGTAGTTACTTTTATATAAGTTAAGGTGTTGAAATTAGATCAAGGTATCCTTAAAGCTATACAATCATTAGATTCACAAGATTTAATTCATAATACTATAACATGATATATTTCATCCTACCCTCTACCTAAAATATTTTTATCTTCTAATATTTTTTATATAAAGGTAAAGGAGATCTAGAAGAACATCTAAAATATTTCCACGCAATATGTTTGGATTATGGTTTGAATGATAAATTGTTAACCCAAATATTTCCAAGAATCTTAAAATATTATGATTTGTGTTGGTTTTATGATCTACCTACTCAATTTTAAAATAATTTAATGCATTAGAAGATTTATTTCTCAAACACTTTTATATCAAAATTGATGAGAAAATATTGTATGAAAAAATTGATGAGTTCAAATAAGAAATTAATAAACCTTAAGTTATTATGTGTTTTGTTATAATATGATTAGGTTGGATAAAATAAATAATTCATTGAAAGATAGTGATCTATAATATATTTTCAAACAAAAATTAATTGCATCCTAGCTCAATTAATTATATTAAAAAAAAATTAATCATTTGAAGAGTTTTGGTGTACCATAAGAGAAAGAGATGTTAATCCTCATTTGAGAAAGCTTAAGAATAAACCTACATATACTTCTAATTATACATCCAAGTTTCAAATAAAACCATCTTACTAAGCTAAGATGAATGATACTAAAGTAGATGAAAATTTACATGTTAATGTTATTTCTCAATATGTTAACAAAATCATTTTATCATATCAACGAAGAAGGATATTTTATTGATTACCATAACCACATTAAAATTGTTACAAATATTGATTTAAATTAATTTAGTCACTTTTCCTCCTCCATTTGAAATTGAGATGAATAAAATTCAAGGCAAATATTATGATAATAATACATTTTTTTACTACCATAAATTTAAAGGTGAATTATAATAGGTGTTTCAAGATCAAAAATATAATTTAGGTTATTATTGATAACAATGGTATTGAGATATACATTCCTATAGTGGAATAAAATCCTAAAAAAATGACAATGTTAAATTGAATATTTTTAGTGATTCATTTCCTAATCATGATACTAAAAAAGATAGTTTAGATGTGCATCATACTTAAAATGTTGTTCAACCTCTAGAATCATATGATCATTACTTGAATGTAATTATCAATATATTTACTCTAAATAATAAACCACATCATATCATTAATTTTTATGATAGTGATATAGTTTATGATGATTCTAATTTACATGATTTGTTTATAAGAGATCATATTGATCAAAAATATATTCATAGTATGCTATTTGATAACATATCAAGTGAAAATGCATGCACAATCACATTTATTTAATCATTATGATACACACAAAGTGACATATAAAAAACTACTAAAAATTATAATAAATTCAATGGTAAGAAATAAACCACTTTAATACATTATTTTTCCTCTCAAATAAGTCATGTTATACTATCTACTCCTTTTCTAGTTCTTACACATAATGTGATATTTGACATGATATTGAGATGCCCATGGTTGAAAAAGTTTTTTTATGTAGCTTATACAATACATATATGTCTAAAGTAAAACATTTTAAAAAATTTGTTACACTTTTGGGAATGAAATATGAGTATCCTATACAATCCATGGTATCTCCTCCTCCTCATCCACTATCACAATTTAATGATAAAATAATGTAAAAAAAGGCATGTTACATATATTGAATCTAAGAAAAAGGTTTATAATCAAACAACTTAGAATGAGATATAAAAGGATCAAAATAAAACAAATCAAAAACAAGTTTATAGGAAAATGGTATATAATTTTAAACAAGCACAAGAAATTTCAATACCTTCTAAATTGGTTATTCATATAACTCAACATGTGCCTAAAAAGGCTCAATAATTAGCATAATATTATATAAACTCTCAAGTAATTTCACATAATCTTGTATCTCCTATAATTTCTTATTCTTCACAATATTATACAAGAATAAATCTAGATAATTTTATTTCTCCATATGATACATGTTGTGACTATGATATGGGCACATTTGATACATTCCATTCAAAAAATATAAGAAGTTTGTTTCTAATAACTAATTTATTTGATTCTAAAATGAATGGAATAATTGGGTATCTTGTTTCATCTTCAAATATTTTTGAAAATTCAAAAAAATTAAAATAATTTAAAAAAGTAAGATTATGATTGTACATTGCTTCTAAACTATTGCATCTTTTTCCTCTATTTTCTTGCATGTGTTATTTGATCAGTTCCTCTATATCCTTATATTTTGATGATGTATTGGCATATTATCCATTTTATTTCACTTTACACATATAAACAACTTTAACTATTGACCAATCTTACTATAAAAATCCATTTCTCTCTCTTATCACACAATTTACACTAAAATGTTATCATTTTTCATATAGGACAAAATCATCCAAAACATGACATATTTTTTACCATTACTATCCTATTTGGCCAATCATGTCCATTGTCTTTTTTACCTATAAACTACATTTATAGAATAAATATCTTTAATTATTCCAAATTTTATATTACTCATTTAGTTTTATTATGCCAATCATTATTGTTTATGTAAAATTTATCTCTTTTCAACTTATTTATTTATAGTGACATGTTTTTACAAGTGCACATTTAAATACATTAGAATATAAAATCAATGTTATGTACATTATTTCTATTCCTTCATTAGTCTAAATGTTACAATGGGGGAATTTTTTTTGCATGTGTATATACAAACCATTTGTTTGATGTGGGTTTCATACACACCAAAAAATATTATGAGGTAGTCTTCAACATTTTAGGATTGGTGAAGAAACTTCACTCCAAAGAAAGAGTTGTAGGGTAATAGATTATGTAAATACCCTAGTGGTAGAATAGTGGTGAATAATGGGTTATTTACCTCAGATGGTTTGGATACACACACACACACACACACACACACACACACACACACACACACACACACACACACACACACACACACACACACACACACACACACACACACACACACACACACACACACACACACTTACACACTTGAGATAACTAGGTGGATACTAACTTAATGTGAACTAGATAAAAAGTGTAAAAAGAGGAAAAGGTAGAATAGGAGCAAAAGTTTGTGAAATAAAGGTGTATTAAACCCTTCTAAACTGAATATCCTATTATGTGTTGAACAAGTGATTAGAGAAATAATAATTACTACAAGTTAATTTTAACACATAGGAAAAAATTAGATAGGATTCAAAGGGATCTAGACACAATAAACTTTAATGCACATAATCATAGGTTGTTGCATTTGTGAGACTAAAATAACACATATACAAAATGAAATTATGATTATTAAACACAAATCATTCAAATTTTCTAGTAAAAACATGAATAAGAATATCAAATAAAACTTCTACAAAAACCAGAGGCTAAAATATAATAATACAGAACTTCTTGAATGGATCATAGATTTGGAGAAGAATAGAAGATTGCACATCTAGAAAAACTTGGAAAACAATCTATAAGATTTAATATTTATCTTTATTTCCAAATATTTTCCTCCCTTTAAAATAGGGAGGATAAAAGTATATATAGCCTGGGGAGGGGTTTCCTCATCCTCTAAGATGAATCTAAATTTACATTTCCAATTTTATAAATCATGGACAATATACATGTACAAGATATAAATAAAATAGATGGACTAAATTACATAATTACAATATAAATACATATATTCTCAAAATAGAGTGAAGATATAACTATCCATAAAAATATAATGCATGCAAATATATATTCATATTTAAGTATTATTCCATCTTGGCACTATCCAAATAAGAAGGGGGTTGCATGCTTGATGTAGAAATTAAATTAGTATAAGGTAATGCATGTAAATAAGTAGTTGAATTATAAATTGATAGTGGGTTTATAGTAGTCATTACCTGAGTGTCACTAGTAGGCCCAATAGGAATATGTACCATTATAGTAACTACTAGCTAAGGCTAAATGGCTATAGGTAGCATTTGTTGTGTTCCATGCGTTATAGGCTCCTTCAATAACTTTTACTCCTTTATATAATACATATGTTTAATTAAATTCAATATTTATTACCTCAATATTAAGTATGGGTAACTTCAATATCCATAAGATTTCATCTATCGACCTTTTATGCTCAACCTCTGAAGATCTAAATTCTAATATGAAGGTTTATAAATTTATCATTTTATCTTTTTCAAAATTTATCAACTATAAAATATCTTCACTAGTATTATATACAATCCTCTCAAATTTTGCTTTAAATCTATTAGTAGTTGCCTAGAGTAACCCTTCAAAATTTATCATATTGAGCAATTTCCCTATTGGAGTAATCACATTGATAACCCTCATGTCTCTCAAAATTTCAATTGCCTCTATTTTATGGTGTGTGAACTAAGTTATCAAGGCTTCATTTATTGGTGCCATATGCATGCATCATCTATGTCAAGAATCATATAGTTTAGGTTCCATGTAGCTTTTGGGGCTATCATTAGGCTCAGATGGTTGTATGCACTATGTACTTCACACTGTACTAAGAATTTAATCCTTATTTGAAATTATTTTAACTTATTCCTAAAGGTGATATGTTTTCTTGATGAGGTTGAAATAAAATCTTGATGATATTATTTTGCTTATGATATCATATAGTCTCTTAGTTGTACTTTATATATTGTCCATAATTTCCATTCAAGCTTAAATGATTTGTTCTTTTATAAATCTTTTGCTTGGATTTTTCTTGAATCCTATACATTTATTTCATTACCTCCCTTGTCATATCCATAGATGAATAAAATTATTATTCATATAAATTGGGGTCATTGGGATTCATCTTAAATTTATTAGTCAAGGGAAACAAATTTTCCATTTGTTCTAATATTATTTCTTCCCCTTGCTTGTCCACTCCTTTTCTTTCACTTACCCTCTGTATGTGTCTAATATTTTTCAAAGCATGAAATTATCATTGGTAATTATATAATAACTAAGCCTATTATATCTATATTTTGTTCTCGAGACTCTTTAATCCAATCTACGATGATGATTTCTCTATACTCCTTAGGTTATCCAGTCTCTACAGAGGTGGAAGGTGGCAAGGATCCTAGTGTAAACACTAAACCACTTATTTAAATGGAAATATAGGAAAATATGGGAATGACCCTACTCTAATTTAAGGTGTCTCTTTGTGGTGTGTTTTACACCACATACATTTTCTTTCCTTGATTATTTTTAATTGTCATAATGAGATACTCAATTTTAGTGGACTGGTGAATAGACATACCCAATTGGGTAGAGGGTTTCAAGGGTATAGGTGGTTTTCAAAGATTAAAAATGGAAATAATTACTAAGTACTCAAAATTAAGCTTCCTTATAGAGTCTTGGGGATTGACCATTATTAGGACTTTTGTTGAAATAATTAAATAATTGGAATAATCGAAAGTTGGTTGCTCACCCTCCTCAACAATAACCTAAGGATATAATGACTTAGTCTATGAAAAATATTATTTTACTAACTCATAAGGAGAGATTGGGGTGATAATTATAATAATGGATGGAATATTGACTATACAAAAATATACAACTATAAAGAGGAGGCAAGAGAATACACTACCTAATCCCACCTTTCTCCATTAGTAAGAATATCCTTTCTTTAGCCAACAACTGGTATCTCTACTAGAGTAGATGATTCTATAGTAGTAACTTTAGGGGAGAGGCTTGAAATTGAGGTTGTAAGTGTTTGAGTAAGTTCTATAGTAGGGACTTCTTGAAATGTATATTTTGCATCTATCTGTAATGACTTGTATTCATGTTCTTTTTCTTCTTCTAATAATTTAGTGTCAATTGAATTAGTATTTTTTTTCTTGATTTTTGCATCTATTATTTCAATTTCTACTTTCTTTTCCACTTCTTATTCTTCTCTTAATATATCTATGTCTGTTAGCTGAGTTTCCACTTCTCATATTCATTTTCATCATCATTTGTTGTTTCATTAAATGATTTTTTTCATCATGCTTGGTGTCTATTTTAGACAAATATTTTTTTTGGGACCAACATACCCCATTTTTTCTACTTTGACAAATAGGGACCCTTGTAAATGTCTCAAAATATTTGTATCCTGGTATGGCTTTCGTGAGTTTATTCTTTTTCAGAATTTGAAGATCATCCACCTTAAAAGGGATAGGTCCTTGTATGTTTAATTATGCTTTATGAGCTAACCCTACTGATGATTACCCTTGGATGGCTAAGTGCAAGTTTCATGGGGAAAGGTAGGGTTCTCAAGAAAAAACCCTAAGGGTTCAAATTCAAATTTTTGTGAGGAAAATTTAGTGGGAATTAGTCCTTTATAAAAATGACCCTAAGTTTAATTTTACATTAAGGCTCGGTTATGTTTTCAAACATGCCCAACCCTTGACATAAAATTATACTTAAGTTCCTTTTATGTTCCTTCCCCATTTTAAATCCCTCCTAACCTCATTAAATGTTATGGCCACAATCCCCTTTTCATCCTAGACTAAGACCTTATCAACATTTAGCTTAAGTTTTAATCCTAAAATGTCTTAGTGTTTTTTTAACATGGATAATACCTCGAGGAACCTAAACTTTATTCTAAATAACTACACATGTCATGCTATAATTTAATGTATTAACATGGATGTAGATCTAATGGTCCTCATTTCCTCAAAGGCCCAATCCAATGGTGTTAGATCATCCTAAGATGGACTATACAATAAACCCTACTCGCTATAAAAGTTTCAATGACATTTATTTTGATGACCTTGTTCTCATTATTTGATGTTCATGAGGACTCTTTGACATTAGCAAGGCCTTCAAAATAAACCCCATCCAAAATTTTATCCTTATTCCAAAATGAGACCTTATAAACATTTAAACCTTAGGATTATCACATTAAAAATTAGACCATAGTGTGTTTTAATGTTATTAATCTAAGGTTAACCCCTTAGCTTAAGCTTATGTGCATCATGGACTAACTTAATGTTCACACATCTTATAGGATCTAACTATCTATGTTCACTCGGTGACTTGGATCCAATGGTGTGAGATAAAATATCCCTTAAAGCTAACCTAATAGAAGAAAACCTCTTAGATCATGATCAATGGTTCACATTCATCACCTATCTTGATCTAACAGACCACATCGACCTAAAGTTCTGAGAGCACTAAGAATGTGATGCATGACATGCTATCATTCGACCAAAACAACCTTATAAGATTAAATTTGACAGTCACACTCCCATCATTTGATGTTCATGAGGACATATTTGACATTAACAAGATCATTAAACTTAACCACAACTGACCTCTCAACTAATCAACTTTAAACTCATGGATCATGATCAATGGTTCTCACTCCATCATTGATCTTGATCCAAAAGTGCAAAGTGAAGGTAGACTTTTCAACCAAGGACCCCAGAGCCCAATATCTCAACATGTGGATGAACCACATCTAACCATTTCCCAAGGAAGCTAGAATGCACCACTTGGCATAATTGGGTCATCTAGGATCTGAACAAATAATAAAAAAGGACCTCCAAGATCTTAGTCAAAGGCTCAAGTTTATCTTAGAATCCCAATCTAATGGAGTGACATAAAAGGCCTTATTTAAAATCCAATGACTAATTTTAAAATGGATTCCCATGGGATTACCATAGGAACATGCTTAAGGAGGTCCATGTAAGTGCCATGTAAACACTAAAGGACAATATTAAGATTTGGTGCACCCAAAAGATAGGATTTGCATAAGTGGTGACATCCATAAGATCTAAGATAGGAATAAATTTATGAAATCCATCACCTTCACCATTAAAGCCTCATAAACCCTACCAGAATAATTTAAATCCCTAAACCTCAACTTAAAGCCTCAAAACGTGACTGTTAAGGACATAATTGCAGCAATCAAGCTTGAAGTGTCATCTTGAGCTTTAAGACTAGTCATATTTCAAGGAAATTTAGATCATGATAGTGGCAAGGTAACATCAGAAAGAAGAGATAGACATGTATCAATCTAAAGACCATGAATGGAGGTTCTTTAAATAAACTAAATTAGACATAAGAGCATTGGCCAATGGCATGAAGAATTAGTTTGAGATTTTCTTTACAATTAAAAATATATAACCTTTATCATCTAGTGAGAAAAGGGTGGTAGTCACCAATAAAAATTTGGAGGACATAGTTACAATTCAAATGACAAGTCTTCATCAAGTTTTTATTAAACCTAAGGTATTACATTACATTGACATCCTTCCACCCTTATTTATCAATTGTAGAATAGATAATGACTATATCATCAAAGAATGAGGGTCAAGTAGAATTGCCTATATTTCTCCAGTAGATTTTTAAGGCTAATATAAGCTCCCTATAACTCACATAGACCTCCCCTCCATCAAATAATGGACTACCCATCATAATTTAGATGCTATCTTGAGACCTTGGTTAATCTAAGGAACTCATGCAGCTTGGAACCATAATGGTAAAATACCTATCATTAAATTTAGAGAAGGGATTAGGATCATTATGACCCTATTATGTAGAGCTTCAGGGGAAACCACCACAACCTATGTCGACCCTAGATGGGTTTCCTACATATATTTCATGGTGGAAGAGAAGCTCACTCCACCTATTAGAGAGTTGATTACCATCCACTTGGGGAGACAATTTTATGGAATTAATAAAATGAAAATCCAACAATTCACCATGATGTCCTATTTTTTGGACTCATTAATGGCATCCACTCATATTCCCAAGTTCAAGAATTGGTTCTCCCATAGCAAAATTACCATTTCCCATCACTATACAAAGTTGCACATCTTTAAGTACATAGTTTATATGCAATTCATTTATGATTTCATATACCCTAATTTGGTCAAGAATATCATAGGGAACCCCATGCCTAGGATACACCCTCTTGTCAAGAAGTATGTTGAACTTATGAGAGATATTTGGTAATATCCAAACTACACCATTATCAAAATAGAAGGGATCATGACCCAACTATTAAGGTTGTCTATCTATGTCCCCCTCAAGTTGGCTGAGTAAGAAAGTACTTTCCAAATGTTCCAAGGAATTGATAATGTTTGCATGGAGAAGAGGAAGGGCATTCTGCATCCCTTCCCATTCTTGATTTGGAGAACTGTGATCTAGGACTATAAATAATTGGACATCATGTCCATATATAGGGATGCCTTCAGCTTTCAAAAGGATGACCTAAAGGAATGGAACCCCAATAACAAGGTTGTCCCTCATTTTTAGTCAAAGCAACTAACCAAAGTAACCTATGATCATAGGTTTGGTCCATATGACCATTTTACACCAAAGTTGAAGACTATGAAGAAGTCCTTGTTAGGTATAAGTAGTATGGTTTCAAGCTTGAACACATACTACAAATATAGGAGAAACTAGTGAAGATGACATGGAAAATGAACCCATTACAGTATCATCTACTACCTTCCACTTCTAGTGAACCTCCAAGTCAGTGACAACATCAAGCACTCTAAATTTAAGGACCTAGTGAGAATAAACTAGAAGAAAGGCTAGGAGAAGGCCCTTGATCATTAGCCTAGTATCCAAAACCATCTTCCCCAATGGAATTATTTTATATGGTTTCCCTAGAACCATATGAGATGGTGGAAAAATTCTTAAAGGAACTTATAAAAACCTATGGGTTTGATCAAGAAGATAAGGGAACCATAACTGAGGTGGCACAAATTGAAGGACATCAAATAAGTGAGGATGAGAAGGGAAAAGAAGTGGCATTGGAATTGGTCCCTGACACACAAAAGAAGAGGGAAGCTCAGTTGGTCCTTGTACCAATGTCCTCCAAAATACCAAAGGTGATATGGACCCATCCCACTAATGAAGTAATTTTGTTCAGTGATGAGCTCACCATACATGGAACTATCATTCTTAAATGGTTCATATATGGGAAAATCCAAAATTTTCCTTCCTAATCACACTCACTGGCAATTACGAGCTCTGCAAGTGGAAATCCCTTTGACAATGTCAAGCCCTGGATCAAGGAGCTCATGAAGGAGTAAGAGGAAAGAATAATTATTCAAGTAGCTAAAGAAAGTGTAAATAAAATAAAATATCTAAGAGATTTAAGTTAAACTAGGATTTAAACCCTAGAGACACCCAAACTCTCTAAACCAGTGGCCACTATCATGTATAATCTAGATACAACATGGTTTGAAAGTGTGACAACCAAGAAAGCCACCATTGACACTAAGGAGTTCACCTTTCAAAAGGTAGAACTATTTATAGGTCTAACTCCTATACAAGGGTAGGTAATAGGGGAGTATCCCATCCATCAAGAGGATGTGGAAAATTTTGTGGTGGCCCAATCAACAATGACCTTGGTTAGAATCTAGGGGATACAACAGAAGATCACCAATCTAGAAAAAGAGAAGAAAGACTTGGAAGCACATGTTACATTTCCAATCCCTGAGGATATAATGAAACTACTAAACATCTTCCTTTGACACATTTAAAGGCTTAAAGGCCCTAAATCTTAGATCAAATACCTTGACCCATAAAATTAGGAAAGCATAGACTTTAATCACTCAATGGTAGAAATCTAGAGATCAGGAAACCAAATTGATTAATGTCCATAACACCAAGCAAGTATAAGGAATCAATATCATCAATTTGAAGCATTTGCATGCCCTCCTAGGTGTCATTAAAGATAAGATATTGGACCTAAAAAATTGGTCTGAAAATGTCAATATCTTCATATAGGAGGACAAAGGCTTGATATCAAGGATGGAGAAGATCTTAAAGGGACTATTGGTAAACCCTTCTAAGACCAATGCCACAGGCCTGATGGATGATGAAGAGTTCAATAAAAGGGTCAGTATCTTCATCTAAAATATCAATGACACCCAAGGCTAGCTTTTGAAATATAATTAGAAGGTCCTTGATATCATCATTACATCAAGGAAGAAGATTGCAAAGGATCAATGCATTCAAGAACTTAAAGCCAAGTGTGATAAATAATTTAACACATTGGCAGGTCAAGAAGATGATTGTTTGATGAATCCTATAGTATATTTTAATTTAATCAAAAATATATATACTAAGGTGAATAACATCTTCAAGTAGTAACTAAGGGGACCCACCAATGTAACATAAAATATTATTATTTTCTAATATATGCTAGTCTATTAGCATATATTAGTCTTTTTGTCAAAATTGGTTTAGAAAGCATTTTACATTGTGATATTTGTATTAAGGATAGTTGTCCTTATCACACACATGGATATTTTGAAAACATAATTGGTATACTACCTATGTTTCCTATAAATAGGCAAAGGTTACCATTTTGTAAAGGGAGAGACTCTGAACAATTTGTATACAAAAGATCATTTAATATAACTAAGGAATTCTAAAAAGATTATCTGAATAGTTTGTTGAAAGCTAATGCTATCTCTCAATTGCATTATATTATCTTAAATTTGAATGATTATCTAAATTTTGAGCTATGTTTTATATCATAGGGATGTTAACTTGTTGTAATGATATATTAACTAAAAATATCTTAGTTATACCTCATTTTATTTTCTCTTCATTTGGATGTGCATATGCTATTCAAGTTAAAATAGCAAACTTTTAAAGTAATCTTGGTTCTTACTTATGGTTTATATATCTCCTTTGAATCTTTCCTAGTTTGTGATGCAACCTAATTTTATACTATTTTACACCATCAATTGGTTCATGTATGCTCAAAGCAATTATAAATTTATCATAATATTTGAGAGGGGAATTTGCAATCACATTCTCTTTTTTGCCTTACCCTTCATTTTTCTAATTTGTTTATCAAAACTCACCTATTCTAAATATCATTGTTAATATCCATTTAGATTAACTCATTGGCTAGAAATATCATAAATATCTAGACCCTGGTGGCTCTAAACCACCTTATTAAATAAATATTATGGATAGCTCCCATACTCTACTTCTATTCCACCACAGACATCATAGAATTATTACAAACTGCAACTCATGCCTTGGATTATTTGAATCCTAAAATGAGAAGTGTTCATCAACACTGAAGAGCACCTATGAGGTAATTAGAAGCATCAACAATTTCCTTTTTCATTTTCTAACTTTTTGTCTTCTTCATCACTATCATAGACTTGAATTAGATCTTTTATTTCTTCTTTAAATTTTTATCTCCCTTTTTCCTCCTCAGATTCCTCATATAACCAAACGCCTCTATTGAATATACCTTATGTAGATAGATTTATTATAGTTATACATTTGAAGATGAAACTAGAGGAGTATTTGGATTCATTTTATAAGTGACAATGTATGTCTTATTAGTTTTGGAGACTTTACATAAAGTGGATATAATGGAATATGAATAGACTTCAATAGTGGAAGGTGGAAGTGAAGTAGAAATAAAATGAGAATTAGGAGGTGAAGGCATAGTTATTATATAAGGCATTGGAGGAGATGATAGGGGTGTTGAGGTTATAATTTAAATTTTAATTATTATAATAGAACTTTTCAAGATTATATGGAGACGTACATGTTGAACAATAGTCAATAGGGGAAAAGGTGCCAAAGAAAATACCCATGCTGGTGTATTTTTAGGATGTTGTATCTATGCAGTTGATATAGGGATTTAATTATTTCCTTAAATTAGGGTGTTGGGATTCCCTTAATAATTTTGTTTCTTATTTAAGGATTTGTATCCCTTCGACATGCATATCTCTCTAATAAGCCATATTCTTATTATTATGAAGAGGAAGGATGAACATGCTCTACAGATGATGGGGCTTACAAATGGGGCCATTAATAGATTAAAAATTTAATTACTTCTTATAAAATTTGATTTGACCATTCCTTTTTAATTGAGGGGTCATATTAAATTATCTAGGCTAATACCATTGGCATTTTACATTGATTTATGCAGATGTAAACCTATGAATCATATGAAACATCAATAAGTATTAGATCATGTTCATAACTCATGTGACCATAATACATAGGGATTCCCTTCATTATAAGGTAATTTAGGTATTTATTGACTGTATTTTTTGGGTTCCAATCCCAAAACTATGTTAGTTCTAGGTCATAATGGTCCTTGATGTTTTCAACTAATTTGGTATGCCTTCTATTGGATTTGGCCAATGCTCAGAGGGATTTTTTGATAGTAGAATTAGTGTTTATCAATAATGTATTCATCCATATTTTTCTATATTTGGTTTCAAATCTCCTACTTTACTAACTTTTCAAGAAATAATGTGGCTTATATAGAGGAGATGCCCTATTTCCTTCTATCCTGATTATAATAAAATATAGATAGAACCAGTAGTCTCCCATACCTGAAATTCTTCTCCTTATATTTTTAGAGAGCCTAGGCATAGAATGCCCATAAATGAGCTATTATACTTGTGGGTATATGTCCTTTTTAATTTTATTTATTTCATTCATGAACATATATACATGTAACATGTGACAGTAATCACATACCATGTTGTTTACATATTATTTAGATGGTACCAAAGAATACCCAAGGGTTGTGTGTATTCTTACCATAATTTAATCTACTACATAATACATCATATATAAATTCCCATCAGATAGACTCTCATAAATTTTGAATATTTTATCCTTGAACTTAACACTAATGAACTCATCGAGTGCTAAAATTTTATCAGAAGTTAGAATGAAGTCCAACAATGGCACCCATTCCTTATGCACATGTGTAGTTTTAGAAAATCCATAAAATCTATTAATTAATTCCATGGTGATTTTAATTCTTGGCCTAAATCTTACTATAAGAACTGAGAAAATTGAACTTTAAATATTCAATTTCTCACCTTTCTTCAGCCACTATTTTAGTTTACTTTTTTTATGCTCTAAGCATGCATTGGCATAAACTTAGTTATATGTTATTTTAAGAATTAAAAGGTTTGATTACCTCTTAAATGCATCCCTAAAATTATATTCTAATGCATTTATATGGAGTATAAAGTGCAAACTATCCCTAGTATTAGTGCCATTCAAAACAAATATCGATGTAGGTTCATACAATGGATTACCTCATATTTAGTCTCTACATTGTACAATCCAATTATTTTGATTGGTATTAAATAATTCATGTATTACTTCTTATCTTCATCCAATTGATCCTATAATGAATATGGTTCTATGTTTTCCACCTCATCCCAAAGTGCAGAGTAATTAGGAAAATCTAATACCCCTTTATCATAGTATATGAATAAATACTAGGTTCCTTCTATGATAGAATATTAAGAGGGAATATGTCTAGATACTCAAGCTGATGAATCTATTTTTATATCATATAACTCTATAGGAATTTTTTAGGTCAAATAAAAATATTTCAAAAATTCATTAGAAAATCTAGGGATTTTGATAGTTTTTTAAATCTCAAATTCATATTTTTCAGTGCATTGATCAATGGCAATGTGATTTGATTTGTTTTAATATGTTGACTATATTATTTAGATTTTAAGACTTGAATGCATAGTTTATGAAAATTCAATGCAACAATGGATTTTGGATCTATTTTTATTTTGATTTGAATTTGCTAGTCAGCTTTGGTGGGTCATTTTATGTCATGTGTCAAGTTTTTTTAACTCTAAATACTTAGTCATCACCTTCAAATAGGTGTCCATTTATAATTTATTAGCCTTTCACCTAGCTATCAAATCTTTCACTTACATCTTAGTTGCATATTTTTTGGTTTGTAACCATTGTCTTCATTTTACTTACCTAGGGTCTTTAGATTTATAGTTTTACTTTGTATAATCTGTGAGTTACATGTAAATGATACTTAACCATTTTTCATGATTTTGGGGATTCATGGACTTTTGAATATCAACTATGTACTTCCTCCCACAAACTCTAGGTGGTTGAGATGTTTCCATGTGGAGTGATCTCATTAATCTCAAAGCTCTGGGTCTATTCTATGTTTATCCTTTGTAACTTCCTCTGATAAGTTCCATGCTTTTGATATGATGAAATGTGGATGGTCCTTGAGGATCTAGAATAAACATAACTCTAAAAATGTACCTTTCTCTATAAAGTTTTGAGTTAATGGTATCTCACCACCTAGATGGATCTCATTAAATTAGAAGATTTATAACTTGTAGTAGTTTACCTACAATTGATAGGACATAAGTGAATGGGATTATGCCACATGTCATGTTCTCTACTACTCAATAAATTTGAATACATTGAAATTCTTTAATTTTAATAGTTTCAAGTTAATGGGAATATGCCATATGATATGATATCTGAACACAAGGAACTCAAGAGAATTAGAATGTTATGAATATTGGTTGTATCATGAGTGAATGGGATTGTAACACTTATATGGCTCTCAAAGATCTAGGTTTATTTGAATATTGACTATGTGTTTTTTCCTAATAGTTCTCAAGCTTGTGAGTTAACATGATTTCACCATTTATCTTAAATTCATGAATTTGGGGAATATGGTGAAGAAAACATGCCTAAGTGTTGACATAAATACTATGGGTAGTTGGGTTGTCAACACATAGCATGATCTTGGGAACTTGAAGGACTTTGATGAACTTTGGTTTGGTAATGTGATGTGAACACGTAGTCTATAATTTAGCTCATGACCTAGTATAGATAACTATAAGTCTTAAAAGTAGCCTTGTATTCATATGAAAGCTAAGATGGACTAGGATACCACTTTTTTAGATTCATTATTCAATTAAATTTATAAATTTAACTTGGAATAAGTATTCAAAATGAAAATCAAATGTGATAAATAGAACCACTTAATAGGATGCCCAAGCTTTAACCTTCATTTTGAAATGAAAAATTACACCTAAGAGAACCTTAGATTGTGTGGATCAACACAATATTGGAATTATAAGGTTCATTTGGACCATTAGTTTATGATAATAATGGGTCCCTATTTGAAATTTTGAAAATGGCGGTGGGGTGTTGGGACATGACAAATAGAGACTCAACTAGGAAATACTCCTAAGTATTTTAGAACTTGAATCTCCATTAATGCACTATAAAAAAAATTAAGATCATAAGAGAATAATTATACCAGATAAATAAATGAGACTCCAACTCACCCATGTAACATGCTAGCCCTCTTTAATTTCTGGGATCTGTGTGATTTTGTAGAATTCATTTAGCCCTTATTATGAGAGTTTTGATAGAGATATAGGTAAACATTGTATGTATCATTTCAATTTATTGATTTCATAAAAATAGTAATGGAAGCATAGACATTTTTATACTATTATCTAGTCATCTTGATGAAGAGGGATAGAGTTTTCTCTTCAAAATTCAAGTTTCTTGAATTATGCCTAGTTTCCTTGTAACCCTCAATATAAACAAAGCTAGTAGGTTTAAAAAATACATAGATATTAAAAATAAACTAAACATAGTTTTGGATACCCATTATGACCTTACTACATCATACAAATTTTCAAATCTGAGCTCTCAAGGGTAGTCTACTAATTTTCACAAGCCTTTCTGTAATTAGGTGTCAATTAGGTCTCCATTACTAGTCTAACTAAGTTTTTGATGTAGAACATTCCACACGTGTAAAACTTCAATAAAAATATTAAATATGTTTAATAATAATTAATATATATATAATCAAAAATTGGATTCTTCACGAGGCTTCTAGAGTGCACAAACATAATTTTTCTCCTAAACCCTAGATAGGGTTTTACACGAGTTGAGAGAGTGAAATTAAGGTTTTAAAACTCAATTAAATGTTTAAAATACTCAAAACACCAAGGTTAGGTCTATAAAAATAATTTTAAATTGTAAAAACTGAAATAAAATCCAAACATAATGGAAATTGACTCATAAATACTATTTACCTCTTTGATTATGCATAGAATAACAATATATAGAACTATATAGGATGAGTTTTAATATTCTTCTTCTTAACAAATAAAAGAGACTATATATCAATTTAAACTGGTAAATAATAAATCCAATAATTCTCCACCAAAATTAAACATAAAACTAAGCTTGTAGTTTTATTGGCATTCATCAAATATGTATACAAACCCTATTCTTGAACACAGTCTAGTTTGCACAGCCACATAATTCTCTATCTTGCATAAGGAAACAACCTCTAAAATTGTTTTAACCAAATTTTTATAATGTTATTTAAATTCATAACTACCTAATGCATGCATAATAACCATGGTTTAATGATCTAACTCACTTAACCCTGGACTAACATGTGAGAGGGGGTAGAGTTAGTTATGATATCATTAAACATTACATGAAAATATTAAAAACATGGTGTAAAAACCTAATAAAGACCCTTAACAATGTGATAAGTCCTAAAACATCATGACAAGACTCAAATACAATATCAACCAAGCCAAAATTGATCAAAAGACAAGATTCTAGTTTAGAAAATTCAAATTCAAAAATGGGTAGGAAAATGTTAAATAAACCAAAATTCAAATTTTATGCAAAAATAATACCTATAACCAATGAAATGCACTCCATTAGACATACTAACATGAAATAAGACACAAAATTTAATGAAAAATACTTATTAGGTGATGCTCATGCATAATACTCCATAGGAATATAAAAATTTACTCATGAACTCTTGTTCATGAGGTATTCAAGAGTATGTCCATTCTTGATGATGTCTGATTCAGTCATTCAAGTGGCATCCTCTAAAAAATAATTATTCCACTTCACCAAGTATTAGTAATACTCTTTTCCTCTATTTATTTTGATAACTTTATTGTCCAATATGAATTAATTTCCTCTTTATTGGCTTATGATAATTAATTTTCCCATTCTTAGACTATTGTTTCTATATTTCTAAATGGTTGAGCAATTTCATCTCCTTATTTAAATGGATACAAGTCTAAAACATTAAATATATTATCAAACCACTGGATAATTATATCTCATATTCAATGTTGGATAAATTCCTAATGACCTTTCAAGGGCTAATCTTGTTCATTTTCAATTTGTTATACTTACCTTTTGAAAACCTTTTCTTCCTCAAATGAGCTAACACCATGTCTCAAACCTGAAAACTAAATTCTCTTATCTTAATATCTACATGTTAATTTTAATTTTCCACACTAAACTCAAATTTCTTCTTAGCTTTCTCAATTACCTCTTGCATATCAATAGTTAACTTTTCTCCCTCAATAATTCTTTTTTCCATCTTACCTAGGTCTCCTAACTCAAATACTCCTCTTGGGTGCTACTGATATTTTTTCCCCAAAACTATCACTACATCTAATACCCTAAGGGATACCCCCTTTATTTTCTTAGGAATAACCCTAAACCCCCCAAAAAAACCCATCTTTTTCTTTTTGCTTTGCAAAATCCATAACTCTGGATGCAATTTTAACTAATACAAATTACTTCACATATTCTAGATCCTATGAAGCACCCATTTTACAAAATAGTTAAACTATGGAAATCATCAAGCACTTTTCAAGTTTTCATAGTGTGCAAAATTCATGGTAGGCTTTGAATCCCACTATGCACCTAGCTAACAAAATCCAAAACTTGACATGCACTTTACACATTTTCACAATGTGCAAAGTGCATGATGGGCTCTAGATCCTACTAAAATTATAACCCCCCCTCCGCATTTACATAAAAATAATAAATCTAGGTGCACATTACATGTTGTGAAATGTGCAAATTTCATGATAGGTTATGCCTTCCACCATACTACCAAACTATGGGATGTAAAACTCCAAGTGCACTTTACACATTTACAATGTATAAAGTACCCCATCAGTTCCACCTTATGCTGAACCTATAATTCATTCTAGTAGAAAGTGGACATGATTTAAGAAGGTCCAACCTCTACCATCAACCACCATAACTACAATTAATGTATGTGTTTTTTATTTAAAAACTAGGTCATTTTATGAATTATTTATCATTTGTAAAATTGCTATGTGTGTCCTGAGACTCTCACAAACTCTTAAGCCTTTAGATAAAGTGGACATAACTCAAGCACCTTACACTTATATTATAGATATGATGTGCTTAACACACCATGGAGGCTTGACATGCTTCCATCACCTCTTAGTTCTGCTAGAATGTTTACTTACTTGAAACACCTTCAAGTTTCGTCAGAGAATTTAGCTACTCAGAACACCTACAAATATTGCCAGCTTTCATAGTTGGTTTCTTGTGATAAATAAATTCAATATCCATACCTCCTAAGGAAATGAAGTTAAAATCCAAGGGAAATAAGATTATTTCAAAAATAAATGGATCACAATGAAATAATCAAAGATAAAAGGAAAATCTTGGAGGAATAAATCAATAGATATGAATGAGAGAATTATTTGATGTTCAAGAAGATTGTGTAGAGTCTAATATCTACTCTTGCAAGCCCAATATAGAATTAGTATAATATATTTTTAGATCCTTTGATTCATATATAGAGAAATTTTAGGTTGAGAATGATAAGAAAGATAAATAAGTTCTGGATCTTGATTAATCTTTCCTCTCTATTGAATGCTTTTAGATTAAATATTTTAAGTTGTAATTTAATTACAAAGGTAAAGCTATATTTTTTATAACTCTTCTTAATAAAGAGAAAAAATTATTTTACACTTTATATTTTTGATAATGTGAAACTTGAAAAAATCACAAGTGCAAATTGCACTTTCCATTTTGACAAGTATGAATTGATAAAAGTGTAAAAGCATGAGGTTCAAATTTCATGGTTCATTTTAGCAAAAGTGATAAAGACTTAAAAATTTGTAAAAGTCTCACTTGATTTTTTAAATTTAAGGTTTTTTGCATGGAAAATTAACTTTGAATTATTTTCAAATTTATGTTTTATTTGAAAAGACTAGTTCTATTTTCGGTGCCTCTTTTTGCACTATCAGATGAAGAAGAGTTGCATGGAGATCTTCAGTTCTAGCCATGCCATACCATGCCATGCTATGCCAAATATCATGCCCAGATCATGCATGGCATGTTTTAGCCATTCCATAAGTCCAAGACACTAGAAATAGAATAACTCACCTCTTTTGCATGAGGGGTTTTAGATTTACATGATTTTCTTTATTGGGCATTCAAGTTTTATCAAACTACATCTCATGTATGAGAGATTTTGTATAAATATGGGAAGACCCCATGGAATAATCTATCATTTTGATTTTAATTATATTTTTTTATTTTGAATGTATTTACTAAAATTTATAACCTTTGGAGTGAAATAAAAATAAACATTTGCTTCTCTTATCTGTGGAATCTCTATATTTGTGAGTTATTTGATGATTCATGGAAGCTTTGTCTCTTTGTTTCAATTTTAATAAATTCATGTATGGTATTTTACCCTCTTTAAAGTATTATTTGGATTAAATATCCTTTTCCCTTTTATGAAAAATAGCTGAAATATTATATATGATTTATCATCCATGTAAGTTTGTGTTAAAATAAATTTAATATAATTTCTGCTCTATTGTGTTTGTCAAGAAAGAATTAAAGTCCACTATAAAATATTTGGTAAAATCATCATATTTTAAATTTTATATAAATTTTAATTCTTCAATCCTTTTCCCAGTCAAAACCCTAGTTTAACATTAAAAATCACTAAAGTGCAAGATTTCCACAAAACTAGTATTTTGTCAATTTGCATCAAATTTAGTGAAAGGAAGACAAACTTCTCTGGAGATTAACCTCAATTCACCAAATTCTCATGAATTTTTAGGTTTTTCCATTTTATCATTAAGCACTTGAAAAACAAGTTATAAAACCAAGATAGGTGCAATCTTTTGTGATAATAGTTTTTGGCATGCCTGATGAAACCTTACTATGTTATACACCTCACTGAGAGTTTTTGGTGTTGACTTTCTGTGAAATCAGCCTTAGGAAGCACATTTTCAAACACCAATTCTGAATCCACTATGAACATTAGTTTTTATGAGCGTCTAAAGTTCCTAATCACCATCATTTGGTATGTATCATCACCCATTTGATTAAAATGCATGTTCCTTCATTATTTATCCTTCATATCAAGTTAGCAATGTTCATGGCTTCAACCCAAGTGACCCTCAAGGTTCAATGTATCAAACTTATCATAATTTACCTCTCCCTAGTCAACCTAAAATGAGCCATAAGGAGATGATGCTTGATTTTGAGAAAAAAATTAGAGAAGTTGATAAGGAGGAATATTATTATAGGTAAAAGTAGAATCTTGAATAGAAAGCTTATTTTCAAGAGTGTGAATTGAGGTTTCAAGAGAAATGTTTGGTTAGGAAAGAAAATAATATGATTATAAGTTGTTTCTAAGAATAGGATCAACCAGCCCTAAACCCCAATTTCCCTCTCCTACTCATGTTCATGCTCAAACCCAACTCCCTAATAAATCTTGCCAAATCTCACCCTTATAAAATAAATAACATGAAACCATCCCATCTTATATCCTCTCCTATGATAATGACCCTAACTATGTCATACCCTCTCTTGTGAAACCACCCTCTCCCACACTCATTTAGTAAAAGAAGGAGGTGGCCAAATATTACACATTTCCCTCATGGAAATCGATCAAGGAGGGCACAAAGTAGAAAGGGGAAGTTCTAGTTGAGGTATTTATCTCATCTTAATGAGATTACCCTACCAAAGTTTCAATACTCTCCCTCCCTTCCCCAAGAACCATCTAAAAATGCCTTCAAGGTCCTTAGTTGGAAGGATACTCTCTTGAGATGCAAGCAAGGTGAACTTATTTACCCTCCCACCATCTCCCTCATGAAGGAAGAACTTGTTTTTATAAATAATAGAGGAGGAGATTGGAGTCAAAGTTGAGCCTGCATATAAAAACACAAGTTTCTATGATGAAGAGATCATGATAGGCAGTCCACTTCATTCAAAAAGGGATGAGCCAAGTTTTGATTAGACTCCTTAGCATGGTTTTGATTAATTAGAGCCTGAACGAATTACTAATGCCTTCATATTTAAATAGGTATGCATTTAGGTTACAACTAATATAAAATGGGATTTTGATTTATTCTAAGAGTTTCTATTTGGTGTGGTTGTAGATGAAGATGACCAAGATATAGAGATTGGCATAGTCAATCAGTTAGCTAAAGAAGATAAGGAAATAAAGAAAAAGGAAGATCAGTATAATGTATGGTAATAGTTTTACCATGACTTCATGGACTAAGTAGATGTTCTAAACTAGCCTATGCCTCCTCTAGAACATGAAGATGAATTTGACAATCAAGTTGAAGATGCTGACCAATCTCAAGATGAATTGTGCATTAAAGTTAGTATTAATGTCTTAAATAATGAAGAAGAATGGTTAGATCAAGAGCCAAAATAACATGACATTTTGGGCCTTAGGTGGATTGATGAAATACTATATGGCTCCTTTTAGAGTAAGTAAAACAAAGATGGTGTTAAAGCTAGCATTGTCTTAGATGACCAAGGGGAAACTACCTTTTTGGATGACTTATATATTTTATGCCTAAGCTTAGACAATCAAAAAAGCATTAGTTCAAAGGATCCATCATATGTTGTGCTTAATTTATAACACAAATTCGAGCCATCAAATGATGAGGTTACATGATCCTCGACAGTCCAATTTAGAGCAAGCCTTGAAGAAATAGACCAATATGTCTACATTTTAGATATGTTTGTCCCATTTCATCTAATTTAAATCATGTTAAGAGAATCAAAAATCAAGCATTTCAACTCACCTATCTTGAACTCTCAAAAGTAAGGTGTTTTCAACTTGGTGTATCACAACTAAGTGATGTTAAATCTTTCCCATTTAACCCAGGTGGAAAGTACTTGAAATTACAGACTTGTACATATTAGAATAGTTTTCATGTTTTCCTATAAGTGCCTTTGTGCACATTTGTTTAGTAGGTTGTGTTTTTCAATAAGTGATTTTGTATAGTTTAAAATCATTAGGATTTTTTCCCTTAGGTCATATTGTTTTTCCTATTATGTTTGTCTATTTTTTTTCCTATTTTGTTCATGTCTAGACAAATCCCAGTTTGTTCTCCCCTAGGTTTGAGTTTGTTAGAATTAAAATTTACTCCATGCCCAATGTCTTAGAAGGATACTAGATTGAACATCATTATCATGTAATCATCTTACAGAGGTTTCCAAAAATTCTTATATTTTTTTGTCCCAAAAGTATCATTACATATAATACCCTAAGGGAGACCACCATTGGTTTTTAAGGAAGAACCCTGAAACCCCTAGAAAAACCCATCTTCCCTTTTTGATTTATAGAATCTAAAACTTTGAATGTAATTTTCACTAGTAAAAATTACTTCATAGGTTTTGGATCCCATGATGTAACCATTTTATAAAACTAGTAGGATCTATAACTCACCATACACTTTGCATTTTTTCACAATGTGCAAAATGCATGGTGGACTCTGGATCTTGCCACACACCCAGTCGGTGGAATATGAAACTCAATGTGAAATTTACACATTTTCATAATATATAAAGTGCATGATAGGCTTTGGATCCCGCGAAGCCTATAACCCCACTTTTCATAAAACCTAAAACTCTAGGTGCACATCTCACATTGTGCATGATAGTCTACGCCTTTGGCTAGACTACCAAACCATGGTATGCAAAACTTTGAGTGCACTTTACATGTTTGAAAATGTGCAAAGTTCCCCATGGGTTCTACTTTCTTCCTAACCTATCATTAATTCCCATAGAGAGTGGACTTTATTTAATTAGGTATAACCTCCACCATTAACCTCCATAGTTGCAATTAATGTAGGGGTTTTTCCTATAAAAATAGGTATTTTTATGAATTGTTTATCACTTATAATATTCTTATGTGCATCTTGAGACTCCCAAAAAATATTAAGCCTTCATAAAAAGTGGACCTACCTCAATCACTTTCCACTTTTTATAGAGATCTGATGTTCTTTAAACACCATGGAGGCCCAACATGCTTCTATCATCTCCTAGTTCTACTAGAATTTTTACCTGATAGAAACACCTTCAAGTTCTATCAGAGAATTTAATTGCTCAAAACACCTACAAATCCTATCAACTTTCACGATTGGTTTATCACAATAAATAACTTCAATCTCCATATATCCTAATGAAATGAATTTCAAATCTAAGGGAAATAAGGTTATTGCAATAATAAATGGATCACTATGAAATAATCAGAGACAAAAGGAAAATCTTGAAAGAATAAATCAATAAATATGAAGGAGAGAATTATTTGATGTTCAAGTAGATTATGCAGCTTCTAATATATACTCTTTCAATCCCAATCCAAAATGAGTACAAGATATTTTAAAATCCTTTTATGCATATACAGAGAAAATGTAGGCCACGAATGACAAGAAAGTTGAAGAAGTTATGGACACTGATTAATCTTTCCTCTCTATTGAATGTTTTCAAATGAAACATTGTAAGTTATAATTTCATTACAAAGGTATGACTATATTTTTTATAACTCTTTTTAAGAAAGTGAAAAACATATTTTATGCTTTATATTTTTGATAATGTGAAACTTGTAAAAATCACAAGTGCAAATTACACTTTCCATTTTGACAAGTATGAATTGATAGAAGTGTAAAAGCATGAGGTGCAAATTGCATGATTCATTTTGGCAAAAGTGATAAAAACATAAAAATTTGTAAAAGTCTCACTTGATTTTTTCAAGATAGGAAATTTTTAATAGAAAAGTAACTTGGAATTATTTTTAAATTTATCTTTTATTTTGAAAGAGTGGTTTTATTTTGGGTGCCTCTTTATGCATGAGGAAGCTATTTTCAACCACTATCAGATAGAAAAGCATTGCATGGAGATCTTTAGTCCTAGCCACACCATACCATGCCATGTTATGCCCAACTCATGCATGTTATTTTTTATCCATTCCACAAGTCCAAGATGCTAGAAATAGAATAACTCACCTCTTTTACATGAGGGGTTTCAGATTTTCATGATTTTATTTACTAAGCATTCAAGTTTTATCAAAGTACATCTCATCTATGAGATATTTTTTATAAAAATGGGTAGACCCTATTTCCCAATCTATATTTTTATTGTTGTTTATATTTTTTTCATTTTGAATATGGGTACTACAAACTGTAACCTTTAGAGAAAAATAAATTTGAAGATTTGCCTCTCTTGTCTATGAAATCTTTGTGTAAGAGTTATTTGATTATTTTTGGAAGCATTGTTTTTTTGTTTGAGTTTCAATAATTTCATCTATGGTATTTTACCCTCTTGAAAATATTATTTTAAATAAATATCCTTTTCCCTTTTGTGAAAAATAGATAAAATATTACCTCTGATTTCTCATTTGTATAAGTTTGTGCTAAAATAAATTCAATATAATTTTTTTTCTTTTTTGTTTGTCAAGAAAAAAATAAGGTCCACTATAAAAAAGTTGGTGCAATCACCATGCAATCACCATATTTTAAAATTTTCAATTCTTCAACCCTTTTCCCAATTAAAACCTAAGTTTAGGATTAAAAATCACTAAAGAGTGAGATTTCCATTAAATTGGTATTTTATCAGTTTGCATCAGATTTAGTGAAAGGAAGCTGGTCTTCTCCTAATATTAACCTCAATTTTCCAAAGCTTCAAAGCTTTGGATATTTTTATATTGTATCATTAGGAACTTGCACAATAAGCTATAGAATCAAGACAAGTGCAATCCTATGTGATAACAGATGCATACCATATACAACTTGAAATGGACTCATTCTTGAACTTCTATTCAATGAGTCATTATAAGAAATTTCTACTTGTGGTAAGACTAAGTACCACTATTTATGACTCTCTCTTATTAGACACCTCAACAAATTACCCAAACCTTTATTAACCACCTCAATTTATCTATCAGATTGAGCATGGTAGGTTGAAATAAAATTCAAGTTTTGTTAGAAAATTTAGTGTTTATGTGGGCTAATTTAGACCCTTATCATAATTTGTTTTATTAATAAATAATAAAATATTATGATTTATTATTAATCAATTAATTTAAATGATTCTCAAGAAGGATGGTCCCATTAGTTATAATGGTCACCTCCCCTCACATTTATTATAAATAGGGTATTACCCTTATTGTAATATTCACAAAAAATACACTCGATGAATTTAATATTTATGTGTGTCAAATATTTACAAAGGTTATATGAAGGCTTATGTGAAGAAGTGAGAAGGAAATATTTTGTATTGGGGTTTAGAGTTTCCCAACTATTGAATATCATCTTCATAATTTTTTTACGTCTTGGAGGTTTTCCCACTTTAAATTCTTGTGTACTGTGTTAATTTTATGTGCTCTTTTCCATCATTTATTCATCTAGATCTAATTTATATTGCATATCAATTTTACATTATATTGGTTTTATCATGGTATCAGAGACATGTAATGATTGAGTGATTGGCAAGAGTTTTTTATTTGAAGATTCAAAGCTTTGTCAAAAAAAATTTTAATTTATGTGATTCGAAGGTGCCATAACTAGCCTAGAAAACTCAAAATATTGTTTTTTTAGTCAAAATTTAATTTTGTAAATTCCTTCTTCATTTAAAAAAAATTATGGAACATTGGAACATATTTAAAGTTTTTTGGGTGCCTATACAAGTTTATGAGCTCTCTGAAGCATTTACATGGGTGCCATACTTCAGCCTAGGGAATTCAAAATATTGAATTCTTGATCAAAATATTTATTTTGAGTGTCTAGTTGTGTTTATCAAATAAAAATGGGAGGGTTGCTAAATTTTCAAACTAATTTAAGACCTATACAAAGAGATATGAGCTCTTGAAATTCTACAGGGGAGCCATTGTGAAGCTAGAGGTATGTAGCTTATTTTATATAGTTTTAGAAATTATTTATTAAATAATTTTCTATTTAAACATCAAATTATCTATGTAGACTTGTGGCCTCCACTTTCTTTGTCTTTTGCTATAACAGTTAAAAGAAATTAATTGTTGTTTATTGGTAATTTTACATGCACAATAGATATTTTTTTATATTTTTTTATTATTAAAAATTTAATTAAAAAATTTAAATATCAATTAATGCATGTCAATATTTAATTACATTCATAGATAAGTTGGTGATCCTAATTTTATCAAAACTTACAACTAAGAAGATTTCAAGTTTAAAACCCCTTAAAAACTTATTTTATCTTCTTGGTTGTCTTGGTAAAATTAATTGTAATTTAATTTAAATTTAATTCTATTTTTAATTTGTATGCCAATGTTTTACATGTCTAAAACCTTAGTTGACCTATTAAATCTGTTTCAACTTTTGACCTAGTGAATATTTTGATAAACATATTCATGTAACCAGTCGATCTCTAAGTTTTGGCACCTTAAAAACACATTTACATGGTCCATTTTATATTTTAAAACTTCATACTATTAATTTTATAACTTTATAAATAATAGTGTTTAGGTGGTCTTTCTAAGTGAAACTCTTTCAGCACCTAGTTTTGTGCAATTCTAAATCAAAATTTTGTATTATTTGGCATCTAAATTATGTAATTAAGTATAGTTGCATGTGTAATTAACTTTATTTTAAAAATAGTTTAGAAAAATCATTTAAAATAGTTTCTTTTTAAGTATTTGCTTATTATCCTATTTAAAGGGAAGTTATAGTTTTACCTTAATTTTCATTAAATAAATCCCAAATGATTAATAAAAATAACTATAATATATGGAAAATTCATATTAAATCTAAATTTATGACCTAAAAGTTGTGTAAAGTTGTCATTGGGACTCAAAAATTTCCTTTTGGATGACATGTAACCTTTGATTTTACCAATGTATTTCAACAGGAATCATAGGAAGCTATGTCCATTATCTTGAGGAGTGTTAAGGATGAATTATTTATCCACATTGGTAATCAAGATCCTCCTAGCGATGCTTGAAAAATTCTTGAATCTATGTATGAGGGCACTCATCTCTAAAAGATTATTAAGTAAATCTTTGAATTGCTAACTACACCTATGAAAGGTGATGAGAAAGTTTTGAATTTTATTGATAAAATTAAAAACATTAAATCTCAAATAAATGGATGCAATTGTAATTTGATTTAGGATTAATTGATTCATTTTATCATTTAATTAAATATTCATGAAAATTTTAAAATTTTAATTTCAATTTTGAATTCTAAGTATCAAAATGAGTAAGATATCTCTGATCTTACCAATTTATCTTCTCTCCTAATTCAAGAGGAGTAAGTTATGACTAATTTTAATTCTAAATAAAATGCCACTCAGGAAATTTTCACTTTAAATAATGTTTCTAATAACACTAAAAAATATGGGAATAAGAAATATGGTAATAAGAATCATACACCTAGGATTAAATGGAAAGTGCAATTAGTATGATAAATTTGGTCATAAAAAGGAAACATGTTATAAAAAAAAAGATATAATTAACAATAAATATTATTAAAATAACAAATATAATAAATCTAATCAAACTAAGTAGAATCATGAAAACTCCAATCAGAATAACAATAAAGATTCAAATGTGATTACTTTGTATACTATTTTTTTTGCTTCAAATGAAAATGAGTGGATTTGAGATATCGATGCATTGCACCATATATATATATATATATATATATATATATATATATATATATATATATATATATATATATATATATATATATATATATATATATATATATATATATATATATATATATATCTTAGGTACATAGAAAACATCATTTATAGTAACATTTGAAAACATTACCTTTCCCTGTTTAGTTGCATCTAAAAAGAAATTATCTATTAAGTAGATTATATATATATATAATCTACTTAATAGATAATTTCTTTTTAGATGCAACTAAACAGGGAAAGGTAATGTTTTCAAATGTTACTATAAATGATGTTTTCTATGTACCTAAGCTTAAAAATAATTTGCTATCTTGTTATTAATTTACAAATGATATTTTAATTATAATATTACTTAAATATATATGATACATTAAGAATCAATTCATTTCCTTGATTTTTGAAGGTTTTAAAAAGAAAATGGTTTATATATTTTTTCTCCTTCTTTTACATGTTTTCATTCATCTCATAGTAAGAATGAATCTCAATTATAGAATTAAATATTATGACATATTAATTTTATAATTTCATATGATATGTTTATAAATAATATTTTAGTTGGAGTTCCTTCTATCTCCTCTCATCGTGAAACTTGTGATAGTTGCTTATGTGGTAAACAACACACTAACCCGTTTACAAGAATCATGATGTGAATTCCTCATCCTTTATAATTGATTCATAATGATGTTGTAGGACCCATTTAATTTTTATATATTTATTTTTATTTGTATAATATATATTTTATTGATGATTACACTATAATTATTTAGTATTTTTTCATTAAAAAAAATCTGATATGTTGTTTAAATTCAAAGAATTTAAAGCTAGCATTGAAATTGCATTTGATTTTCCTATTAAAAGGTTAAGAATTGATAATGGTGGTGAATACATTAGTAAATAGTTTTATTATTCAAAGGGAACTAACAAATCCATATTACCCTTAGTAAAATGGTTGATGAAAGGAAAAACTGCACCATCATAAAAATGGCTAGAACAATGTTGAAATATTCAAATGTTCTTAAGTTTTTATGGGCCAAAGTCATGAATAATATTGTTCATATTATAAATATAGTCCCTACCAAAACCTTTCATTTTTCTACCCCTTTAGAAATGTGGAAAAAAAAAAATCTAGTATGGCTCATCTCATGATCTTTGGTATTCATACTTCTATCTTTATTCGTAAATTTAAAAGAAAGAAGCTCGAATCCACTTCCTATTATTGCATTTTTTTGGGTTATTGAAGTAATAAAAAAGGTTTAATAATTAATGATCCTTGAAAATGTCAGATCATTGAGAATAAAAATGTTCTTATTATTGAAAAATCCTTTTATGAGCCCTCTATGGAACATTCTCAATGTTCTTTTAATAATGAACCAGACTCTCATGTTTCTCATCATGATTAAATAGATGTTCTTAAGGAAGTTGATCCATTTTTGGATAACTTAGAGTCTGATGAACCCATAGAGGAAGTTCAATATAAAATACATAAATGGGCAAAATCCCTAATTTAATCTTCTAATATTGATAACCTTAATAAATAAACTAATATACATTTTTCAAAGAGTTAGGTTTTTCTAGCTACTATTAAGATAATGATCTCTTTGTTAAAGTTAAAAATGGTCATTTAATTATAATTATATTATATGTTTATGATTTTTTTATTGCTAGTGATCTATCTAGTTTAAATCATAAATATAAGGATAAACTAAGTAAAATGTTTGAAATGTCTGATTTAGGTATTCTACATCATTTTTTAGGAATGCCTATATTTCAAGATAAAAATTTAAATATTGTATCATAATATCAATATTCACATAATATTATTGTTAAGTTTAGCATGCTTGATTGTAAATCTACTTTTAATCTTATTGAAGTTGGTATTAAACTTGATCCTAACCCTGCATGTGACAAATTTAACCCTACTTTATATAAATAACTTTTTGGTAGTTTGATTTATCTAACCATTAATAGGATAGATATTTCATATGATGTTGATTTTGATTCTATATTTATGTAGGATCCATATTTAGATAATTGGAAAGTAGCTAAAGAAAATTTTAATTATATCAAAGTAATAATTAATTTTGTTTTTTTATTCTTCCATTTATAATGGTAAATTATATGGTTATTATGATGTTGACCATGATGGTGATATTATAGATCACAAAATTACATCTAGATATGTGTTTAAGTTTGGTACATGTACTATCACTTGGAGTAGTAAGAATAAACCTACTATCTCTATCTCTTTTATTGAAGTAGAGTAAAAAAGGGTTATGGAAAATGACAAAGAAGCCATGTGGCTATGAAGGTTGTTTGGAGAACTTTATTTGGATGTTTCTCATAGTACCATCATTCATTGTGATAACAAAATTTGTATAGCTATGATAAAAAATTTAGTGCATCATCAAAGAACTAAATATATTTAAGTTCATGTGCATTTTATCTATGAAAAAGTCCTCAATAGTGATATTGATGTAAATTTATGTCCTACATATGAATAAGTAACATACATCTTCATAAAACCACTTGAAGTTACCAAGTTTTATTATTTTTATTCAATGCTAGGCCTATTAGATTTGATATTGAGAGGAAGTGTGCATGACAATTCCACTTCCTAATGTCCTTGTGTTCTTTCTTCTTCTCTATACTTCTTATTGTAAAGCATTGTAAAATTCATGTAGAATTTATGTTATTTAAGTAAACTTGATGTGAAAGTTTAATTTTTATTCCCCAATACATAAACTAATACTTTTTAAAGGAGGTCCTTACATTATAAAAGGATCCAAATATGCTTAGATGATTATGCATAAGAAACTCTAAGATCTAGTCTCGTGATCATGCCAGCCTAAACTTAATTTAAAGTAGTTTATGGATTATAATTCCTTTTGTTTTAAAAACTAATGTTTGGCATGATTAATGTTTTTAAATCCTTCAATTGTGTACATAATGTAATTCATGTATTAACATGACTATGAAATTTATTCTCATTTAATATTGATGGGGAGTGTTAGAACATTTAATGTCTAAGTGGACTAATTTAAACCCTTAGCATACTTTGGTTTAATAGTAAATAATAATAATCTATTATTTATTAAATAAAAGGTAAAAAATTCATGTAAATAAATAATAAAATATTATGACTTATTATTAACTAATTAATTTAAATTATTCTCAGTAATGATAAATTTGTTAGTTACAATGGCTACCTCTCCTCACATTTATTATAAATAGGATATTACCCCTATTGTATTATTCATGGAAAATACACTCCATGAATTTAATATTTGCATGTGAAAAATATTTAAAAATATTCTGTGAAGGCTTATGTGAAGAAGTGAGAAGGGAAGTCTTTGTATTGGGGTGTAGAATTTCTCAATTAATGAATATCATATTTGTGGTTTTTAACCTCTTGGAGGTTTTTACACTTTAAATTATTGTGTAATGTGTCAATTATATCTACTCTTTTCCATCATTTATTCATCTAGATCCAATCTATATTCCATATATATTTTATATTCTATTGATTTTATCAAGTTTGCTCCCAATTTCTTACACAAGTTCTTCCATAAGTACCATACAAATTTAGTGTCTCTATCTAAGATAGTACTTAATGTAATTCCATGAAATATAACCACCTATTTGAAAAACAAGCTAGATACATGAGTAAAATCATTAGTTATATTTCAAGGTATGAAATGGGCCATATTTAAAAATTTGTCCACTACTACAAAAATAGATTCATACCCTCTTTGATTTCTTGGTAAATCCATTACAAAATCCATGATGATGGATTCCTAAAGTCTATTTGTAACTGGTGAGGGATGATAAATACCTAATTTAGTTCCCTTTCCTTTGTAAAATTAGCATAATTTACATCTTTATACAAATACCCTTACATATATTTTCATTCTAGACCAATAATACTGACTTCTTATCTGAACTAAAGTCTTGTTAAGACCAAAATGACCTGTTAAAATCCCACAATGATTTTATTTAACTAGATTCTATCTCATGAAACTCCTTGGCACACAAATATGAACTACTTTAAACAACAAACCATCATGTAACTTGTACTCCATCCAAGGATCTCTATTCCTAGTAGTTGGATGCTTGCAAGCCTCATATGCTTCTTATAAGTATAAATCAATTTAATACAACTACTTGAGTGCCTCTATTCCCCCACTCTCAATATAAATTTATCTTATGAGCAAATCCCTTCTACCTAAATCATTTTCTACCTTTTTAGTTTGACCCTTTTTGTGATTGATGATAAAAGTAAAGTTTTGCAAATACTCTACCCACTTCATATTCCTTTGACTTATTTTGGGTTAATTGGTTATTAACTAAAGCACATGATTGTATGTGAATACAAAAAACTCCTTTGGCATTAGATAGTGTCTCCACATATTTATGTCTTGAAACATAACACAAAATTCTATATCATAATTAAAGTACTTTTTCTTTTACTTATTTAAATTCTCACTTAAGTATGCTACATGTATACCTTTTTGACTTTGGATAGCTCCAATGGCCACCCCACTTGTATCACACTCAACTTAAAATACCTTGTTGAAATTAGGAAGTACCAAAACATGTTTCTATATAATTATTTTCTTCCAAAATTGAAAATTATTATCATCAAGTCTAGTCCACATAATTTTATTTTTATCCCCTCTTATGGTGGTAATGATGGGTCCACAAATCTGACTAATTTTTTTGATAAACTTCTTATAAAATATTTCTAAGCCATGGAAGATTCTTACCTCATAGGTTGTCTTGGGATTTGGCCAATGATGGATTTCACTTTGTCTTTGTCCATATTCAAAACACCTTTGGAAATCACAAAACAAAGATATACTAGTTGTTTTCATAAAAAAACACTTCTTAAGGTTAATCAATAACCTATCTTGTAATTTTTGCATCACCATTATTATATGATGAAGATCTTCTTATTTTATTGGGATGTAAATAAATATATCATCTAAATATACAATGACAAATTTACCAATGAAATACTTTAAGACTTTATTCATGAGTCTCATAAATGTATTTTAGGCATTCGTGTGACCAATTGGCATAACAAGCCATTCATACACCCCCTAATTAGTCTTATTGACAATTTTCCACTCATCTCCTTCCCTTATCCTTATATGATGATAACCAATCTTGAGATCAATCTGAGATAAATCATTATAACAAATCAAAAATACATAAAAATCTTCAATTCTTGGAAGAGGGGACCTATACCTTATTGTAATCTTGTTGATTGTTCTGGATTTAGTGCACATTTTCTAATATCCTCTCTTTTGTGGCACTAGTAAAATTGGTACTACACATAGCCTAAGACTCTCTTTGATTAATCATTTATCTAAGAGGTTTTTTATTTGATTCTTGATTTATACATTATCTTGAGGAGTCATCTTATAGGTAGATTTATTAGGTGAATTTTCACTTGGTATAAATTCAATATGATGAATGATACTCCTCATAGGTGGCAACTCATTGGGCTATTCATCCACCACAAAATTAACAAATTATTATGACATGTTTTTTATCTCTTGAGTTAGTTCATTAAACTTGTAATTTTTTATGACATTCCTTTCTATAATATAATTACATATCTCTTTCTCACTCACCATCATTATACTTGCATTAGTCCTTTGTCCACTTTCTTCTTCATTCAAAGGTAGTAGTGTATGATTTATGCCATCATTCTCTAAGGTTTAAATGTTATTCATTATATCATGAGTAGTATTTTTATAATATTTATAATTCCTCCCTAATATCACATGGCACACATCCATTGTCATTATGTCACATAGTATCTTATCTTTATATCCTCTAATCTAAAAATCCACCCAACACTAGTCTTGGGATTTTCAAGTTATCTTGAATAATGTCATTATTTGGGTAGGCTCTTTATCTTTGGGAGGTTTTATCAACACCCTCATTATTATAAAAGACTCACCAATTAATAACTATTTTATTTTATATGTATAACCCATAATTTCTTCCTCTACTTGGAATACTTGATTTCTACTGTCAATCCTAAAGTTGCTATCTTGAGGTTCCTCTGTACTCTCCCAAAACCTATGACCTAAAAATTTGTTACATTTGAAATAATTAACAATTAATTAATTAAATACTATTATTATTCACGTGTATCTTCATCTAAATTAAATTATCCTTCTTATAAATCCATCTCTTGAATTAGATGATTGCTCTTGATAGGTACTTAGTTCTGAATTTATCCTTTAAGATGTGTCTCTTCCTCCTTGTTGACCTTTGCATCTATAAATTTTTCCCATTCATTTATTTTGATGAGTTTTCCTTATATTTAGTTCATTATATACCTTCAAAACATATTGGTAACATTCCTAAATTATCCTTGGGCTGACTAAGATAAGTTCATCTTAAATATTATGTCTTAATCCGTTAAGATATATAACAATCTTCTTCACATCATCTTCTACATGTCATGATCTAATTGTCAACTTGTAGAATTCATAAATATAATCCTTAAAACCCATATCTTTTTTCTTCAGATTCTATAATTTATTGAAGAGGTTTATATGATAGTCACTAAGTAGAAATTTAGCCTTCAATTTTTCTACCATCCTATCCCAAGATTTGATATTGACTTTGCATTTCTTCCTTATTTCATCTTGTATTTAATCCCACCAAAGTAATACATGTCCCTTTAGTTTTTTTCAAGAAAATTTTACCTTGTTTTCATTTGGTATATTATCATAGTCAAAATAATTTTATAACTTTTCAATCAAAGAAATAATTTTTTTACCATCTAAACTGCTAGCATAAGTAGGAAGTTCTATCTTTAGTTTAAACACTTGTCCCATAACTAATTTTATTATTTTATAAACTCCTTATTCATCATGATATTCATATTATTCTTCCTCCTATTAAGCTTGTGGTTCTTCCCCTCTATCACTTATGTCCCCTTTTATAAATCCTCTTTTATGATTGGCCTCTATTACTGTAAGCCTTTCATCAAAACTTACCCTCAGGTTTTTCAAGTCCTCCAAGATATAATGGATACCTGTTCTTCCACCTCCTCTTGGGTTCCTTCTAGGTGGAATTTTGGATTATCAATATAACTAATGAACAAACAATAAAATTTTCATTTACCTCAAAGAGTATCACCTTCCTTCAAGCCTCCTTCAAGTATACAACCTAATTTAATACTAATTTGATGCAGAGGGAGAGAGTTTTTTCTTCAAAATTCAAGTTCCTTGAATTAGGCATAGTTTCTTTATATCTCTCTTTTTACACAAAGCTAGTAGTTTTGAACAATATACAAATATTCAAAATAAAATAGGCCTAGTTTCTTTTTGTAATTAGGTCTCAATTACAACTCCATTACCAGTCTGATTGAGTTTTTGATGCAAAAAATTCCATGCATGTAAAAATTCAATGATACATATTAAATATATTTAATAACAATTAATATAATTTAAAGGCTAAATATGGGGTCTTTAGGAGGTTTCTAGATTGCATAAACATAATTTTTCTCCTAATTCATAGATAAGGTTTTACACAGGTCGATAGAGTGAAACTAAGGTTTTAAAACTCAATTAAATGTTTAAAATATTTTAAAAACCAAGTCAATGTCTATAAAAACAAGGTTAAATTATATGAATTAAAATAATGGCCAAACATAATGGAAATTAAATCAAAAATACAATTTACTTTTCTGACTATGCATAGAATGACAGTATACAGAACTATCTCAAATGAGTTTTAAGAATATTATTGTTCAAAAAATAGAATGGATTATATATCAATTTAAAATTATGAATAATAAACCCAATAATTCTCCATAAACATTAATTATCAAACCAATCTTTAAAATTTATTGGCATCCATCAAATTTTTATACAAACCTTATTCTTGAACATAATCCAATTTGCACAATCACATAACTCTCTCTCTCTCTTTCAAAAGGAACTAACATCTAAAATGTTTTTAACCAGATTTTTTTAATGTTATTTACATTAATAAATACCTAAATCATACACAACAACCATGGTTTAATGATCTAACTCACTTAACCTATAATTGGTATGTGAGAGTGGGTAGAGTTAGTTGTGGTTTCATCAAACATTGCATGAAAATATTACAAATATGGTGTAATGACCTAAAAAATACCAATAAAAATGTGTTAATTCCTTAAAATTCATGAAAATACTCAAATATAAGATTAACCAAGCCAAAATTGATCAAAAGACAAGATTCTAGTCTAGAAAATTCAATTTCAAAAATGGGTAGGAAAATGCTAAATGAGCCCAAATTCAAATTTTATGTTAAAAAAATACCTATAAACAATGAAACATACTCTATTATACCTCTTAACATTTAATAAGACATAAAATTAAATTCAAAACAATTCCTAGGTGATACTCCTACATCACATCCATAGCCTCAACAGATATACCTATGATTCCAATCTAAACATCTCTTTATTATAAGCTAGGAGTCTATAGCCTTGATAGTGATTAATTTGATCACCCTTATTCCATAATTTTTTATATTTTTATCCATTAATTTACCTTTTTATATATAAAATTATATGGGAAAAAGTGTTGGGAACCACTAATGGCTAGGTGTATATATAAGGAAACTTATTTTTACCAATATGTCTCTACTAGAATATATACATTTCAATGTTAATTATCTCTCATTTAGGTTTTAGCATGTAAGAGATTAGTTGATGCTTAAAAATTAAAATTATTTCTAAAATTTTTATAAGGACATCAAACCATCTTTGAAAGACTTAGGGAACTCATTCAATTTATATAAGAGCTTGATTTTATTCATAATACATACTTTAATTTGGGAGATTTATATCCATCTAGAGTAATCTTTAATTAGTACCAATTTGTATGAACCTTTTGTTTACCCTATTTTAGGATAATAATTACTGTCTCATCATAATAAATAGTTATGACTATTCTACACTATTTAAATTAAACTAATATATCAAGCATAACTATCAACTATGAAAGCAAATGTTGAAAACGAGAAAATAATCTAGAAAAGATGGAAAAATAATAGAGGAAATAAAATGATATAAATCATGAAATCTATACTAGAAATCAAGAAATTTAATATAATCCTACTTCTAAGTTCAAACTCATAATCATTTGGAAGTGTTCCTAGCTAGATCAATCATAAAATAATGTTTCAAAAACTACTCATTCACTTGAAAAGAAATATCATTACCTTGGAGGTCCTTAAAATGAAAATCATTACCACCCAAAATATAAGAGCTTTGATATGGTCCAATCCTTAAAAGAGTGAAATTATCATGTTTTCCTTTATTTTCATGTGCCTTATCTCATAAAATCACCAAGTTTGATAACCTGAAGGCTTGGATTTTGTATCTTTTATTGAGCCACATTTTAACAATGTCTTGATGCTTGTTAAATATATGAAATGCCTTCATTAATGTATCTTCCATTTGGAATATGTCTAGTAACATAGACTAGATTATTTCACCTTCTCCCATATACTATAACATGAACTAATAGGTTGGTAATTTAAGATTACTATGAAAGATTGATTGATGTCCATACACTAGTAAGAAAGATGAAGCTTTGAGGGCTTATGTATGACTTACTTTTGTTAGTTGTATAATCACTGAGAGAGGGGGGGTGAATCATTGAGCCCATATAATTCAATGTCAATTCCAATCCTTTCAAACTCTTAATCAATTACCATAAGAATTCATGAAGCATACACATCATTTATAACAATGAACAAGAGAGATAATGCACGATCAAACACATAACACATGACATATGTGGGAAACCCTCTTGGGTGAGAAAATCCACTGGAACCTAAAATTTGACTATTATCTTATAATAACAAGAACTAATTTAGACTAGCTGTAACTAATCAAGGAATTACCATCTCTTATTTTAGTGAGAATGATTGAGTTGCCACAAAAACTAGACCTTTACCAAGTTTCATCTTGAAAGAAAGATACAACCCCCTAGATGTTGAGCTACCACAAAAACACCTTTGAATAAAACATCTACTAGCAAATTGATTATATGTCAATCTGATGAAGATATAAAATATATCATCTCTCTTCAACTTTACACATTTAATGCATCTAAAACATCCTTTTGGATCATCCTAGAACTCTTTACTCATTCTTAATTTGTAAGATCACTATTCTAACATCAGAAACATGACACATGGGTCATACACACAATCCTCAATCATCTTTTTTATCAACCCATCCATTAAGTACACCTACTCTTCTCTATCCTTCCCTTCAATGATCACTATTCATGCAATCCTTTTCAAAGTCTAGAAACCATCACATCTAGTTTAATTATATATAGATAATTCATTAATTATCAAGTCCACAATATTTCCTCATAAAACCAAATACATGCCTTAACCCTTAAGTCATCTAACATGGGTCACACTGAAGCACAACTCTCTTTCAAATAAGCCTAAGTCACCTTTTAGGTCTAATGATGAGCCATTCACCTCTTTGACACTTTTTCAAGAAAAATAAGAACATAGGACAACTTTAAATGCATGGACCCATTCCACATGACCCCTTTTACATCCTTGAATGATCAATTTTGCCAACATACTCTTCTACTAAAGCAAAATTTTCTCAAATAATATTATGTGCACATAGTCACTTGAATAAACACATAATTACATTTTAAGATTTTATTAATAATAGTTATGGATTGGTAAAACCTCTAAAATCCATAAATACGGTTCTTATAGATTCTAAAAAACTCTCTAAAATTTAATTCATCTCAAAACATCAAATTACCATCATAAAAAACTTAATTACCCTTCTCGAGTTACTTGCAGAACATGAATAAACATATAATAAATTTTGAAGATAAATAAATTTTACTATAATAATAATTATAGCTTCAAATTCATATTTCCAAATGTTTCTTGAAGTCCTCTACAACTTAGCTTTTTACTTCATGGTCAAATTTTGCATAGATCAAAAGATATGGCTCAAAAACTAGACACTAATCTTTCCTTTTTCAAATTCAAATATTTGAATTCAAACAATCATAGTTAAACATCAAACACCATGCTATCATCTCATTTCCTCATTGCTTAGATTAATTATACACTATTGATATCCTTTAGAATTTAATCCATAGTACACCACTACCCAAATGTTAAACTTTGAATAGTTGACCTCATCTCATGTAATATTACAATATTGACTTAATGTGCACCATAAATCTCTACAGATTAGCCATGTCTTTATATTATATCACTCAATTTTTGATCTTTCTTAGAACCCCTGTGATCATGACACTTGGCACCCTCAAATTCCTTTTGAGCACATTTACTATTTAACATCAAGCACTTGTCATCATCTTACTCAATATGCATTATTAATATGTATTTATAGGATCACTCATGCATCATTAGATGCTAATTTGGTAATAATATTTATCTTTTTCCATATCAACTACATATTGGAACCATTGCAATGTACCTGGAAGGCTAACTTTGGACCTCAATAACTTTTGTTGTGCTTAGACGCATGATCTAAAATTTGGTTCATATGATCTCCTCACATAGGAAAATCCAACCATATATCAAATTAATCTTGAAACCTTTACACATGTGAGATATAACTCCATTAATCTACTCACTCAAATTTTTCTCCTACAAAGCCAATTATGCCAAGAACTATCTAGAAAGGCCAACTTTTCACATGTATATCTTTTGATGCACTTCATTGCATGACCTAAAATTTAGTGCATATCAACTAGGCACAAAAATAAACAAACCTATATGATCAAATCAATCTAAAACTACCACTTTTGTGAAGTATTACTACATCAAAATGCCTACTCAAATTTTCTTACCACATGTAAATTTGGTTAAGTATGGGAAAACACTGTCAAACTGCCTGAGAGCCCATATTTGCACTTTCATATCTTTGATTATATTTCATTTAATGAATTTAAATTTAGTTCATATAAATTAGGGAGTAATTTGATCACAACCATATGACCAAATCCTCTTGACTCATCCACACATGGAAATTACGATGTCAGCAAACTGCCTACTTAGATTTTGTGCCATTATACCCAAAAGGTCTAGATGAAAACTATGGACTACCAGATGAATTAAAATCATGCACAAAATTAATTAAATAATTATTGACTTATTATATGACCCATTTAACATCATAAAATCACCATAATCATCCCTAAACATCTCTAACCATGCCAAAACTAAAGATCAACCAAGCCTCCTCCAAGCATACTAGGACAAACACATTACACATTTTATCATTATCACTTATAATATCAATGCACTTAATCCACTCATATATAAACCTCCATTACATCACATGAAATCATTAAAAACTCTCCAACAATCTACCCCTTTGTCATTTATGTCAACAACCATTATATAGCAATATACAACTCACCTTCCTTCTCTCTCTTCAAGTACTCCACAACATGAAATTTCTCCCCCTTTAACACTATGATAAAGTGGGAACTAAATGATATTGAGGACCTAAAAATATTACCAAAATGAGAGGACCACCTTATAAAGATGATACAAACTCCCCCTTACCTTGAGCCTACCTCTTCTTGTCTTGACAACTTCCTCTTGTTCCATGTCAACACTCTCTTCAAAAAAACATTAAAACTAATGAATAAAGGAAACACAAAAACAATTAAATATAATGGAAGTAACCAATAAATTTTTTATATATACTCCCCCTAATATTTCTAATAAATTTCACCACTTGAGCATCTTCAGATCTCTATACACCATGAAGAACCATCATACAATCTTACTAGCCTTCTCTCAAGCCACCTTAGGGACTACCAAAAGAACCTCATGTCACTCAAAAAATAGGAAACATGATCTAAAATAACCTTGAGAACTCACCTTTAAATATTCATGCCTTTTTATTTTGGATAAATTGAATAAAAAGCACTCTTCTTCTCACTAAGCTTGTCTAGTCTCCTTATAACCCTACTTGGAACTTGAAGAGCCCATGAATTTTAGTATACACACCATCAAAAACTAAAAATTCATATATATATATATATATATATATATAATTATTATATTTCCCCTCAATCATACCAATTTTCAAAAACTATCTCATCTTCTGCAATATACTTTCTCCACAAACTTAGTAGTTAAATAGGCCTCCATCTTGACAAAAACATGAATGATTTGAAAACCATAAACCTTCATATCTCTATGAATATTTATTTGAAAACCCATTTTGACCATTCAACCTATTAATAATCCTCAATATTTAATTCAAAAGGTAAAGCACTTTTCTAGCAAAGTCCAAAACCCAAGAATCTTAAAATACACAGAGTCAACAAACCTCTTTCTAGTCAACATCCACCTCTAAAACTTCTTGTACACTAGGAGACAACCATTACACAATTCTAGACCAAGATTTGAGATTACACATGTTTGGGAACCCATACATCCTATAAACCATTTTAGGCTTACTTGCCCTTAAGTAAAAACTAAAAAAACTGAGAGTACTCAAAAGTCTCCAATTTGACTTCAACATACCTTCAGGCCACAAAAACACTTAGAGCATGCTAGAATAAAGTCAACAAAACTTTATATGCAAAAATATCATATTAAAAAATTACAAATACTCTATTTCCACTTGAAAACCTTTAATCTAATCCTATATATTGACTATATATAATAATGACATCACTCTAACATCACCACAACATATTTTCCACCTGGACATACCCATGCCAACTAAAAATACTCATCTCTAGACTTTTAGGACCATTTGAAGAACCCCACTACAACACTCTCTTCTCCATTTAAAGGAGTCTCTTAAGAAACATCGATAGATATATCTTTTGCACCATAATTCTCTAAAACAAATTGAAGCTAGGAGTGGCCCACATCTCCTTAGTAACCACTAGAATCCTCTTATAGGTATAAGACTTCTTGATCTTGTTCTTCTTCTTCTTAGTCTAAACTAAGACATCTGGTTCCTTTTCTTTATCTCTCTCCTTCTCTTCTAAGATAGAATTTGAAATACATGGAGAAATTATGGAATCTTAACATACCCTTTTATTTTAAGAATCAACCTTGTAGTTTTGAACCTCATCACTAGGCACTAACAATTGATGCTCTTTGAATGAAGCTTTCTAAATAACAACAAGATGTTCAATTAGATCCATACATACCTTAGAAACAGCTTCAACAAGTCTTCAAATACTATCCAATCATAGTCAATACTTATATAGAGACACCTCATCTTTAGAATACTATGAACTTCCATGGCATACACGATTGTTCAATAAGCCTTTAACATGTTTAGCAAGATCTAAGACATAAGCCTAGAGAGAGGCCTTTAACTTATAGACTTACCTAACATCTACCTTAAAGTGATATACAAATAGATATTTGAAACTCGCCTTTATACCAGAACATTCAAACCATGATCAATAAGCTAACTCCTTCTCAATATAAGACCACTAAGATTTTTCACACACTTCATTTCTCCAACAAATAGATATATAAAAATAATGCATAAACATACCTTGTTTTCATACCTTCTCATCAAATAATATTTGGCATCCACCAAGCTTCCTCTAACTAACAAGTGTCTCCTTGAAGCCCGGATAGAGATACCCCTTTGAAATAGAGAGACTAAAAGTCTAAAAACTTTGGAGACTTCCATATCTCTATATCTTTCTCTAGCTTGCATTCCTACCTCATTATCTGATTGACTTTGAATGGATGCTTAAATTTATTCTTTGCTTTAGATTTGTTAATAAATGATGATAACATAAACTCTTGATTTTCCTTTTTGTCTATCATGGTAAACAAACCATCCTTGGTCTTAAATTGATCTCTCCTAATAGACTTAGGTTTCCAAACCCATGTGTGACCTCTTCCTTACACACTAGGAGCTCCATACACCTTATTTTGCTTATTCTTATCGTATATATCAATGTGACCAACTTTATGACATTTGAAATAAACAAGATCACTCATACCTTTTTATTGATGATGATTTTGATCTTCCTTTTGTATCTATATAGAAGACAAATTTTGTGTCTTCTTCATATCTAATTCCATCTTTGGTCTTTATTGATCTAAGTTATGATTTCTCCAAGACCAATTGCTTATTCTTCCAAGGCTCCATGAGGACTCATTATTGAATGACTTCATTATACAATCCTTAAATCTATGTCCATACTTTATACATGTATAAAAATTACCATGAAATAAACTGGTATACCTTTAAGCATTTGGTTGTCTAATAGACCTTCTTTCATTACTTTCAAATCCTGCATTCTCCTTGACATACCTAGGCTTCTCATGCTTATTTTCAAATTTATCCAACTTGACTACAATAAGCTCATGCTGACTCTTCAAGGACCCCATCTCAATATTTAGCTGAGTGTACTCATCTTCTCTTGCTTTTGGTTTGCATTTGTAGTCCTTAATTTATCCTTAATAATAGTTTCCTTCTCTTTGAACTTCAATAGACTTGATTTTTTCTTGATAATTCTTTTCTTCTTTTTTGTACATGCTTAACAAACTTCCATCAAAATAAATGACTTGTGCTTCAAGAACTTTGATCATATTCCTTATTTTAAGATTCCTCTAATTTTTCTTCTTTAGTTCACCAAGTGAACTCATGAGCTCATCTTATTGATTAACTTATTCCTCCTTACTGTCATCTTTTCTACTAGTATGGCAAGTTTATTTGTCAAACATGATGTTCTTTTTTTTCAACACAAACTTATCTTGGAATCTACTAGCTAAACCTTGAGATCATTGATAACATTCTCATCCTCTTTGGAATCTTTATTCAAAGAACATATCTACTCTTCAAATTCCTTGACCATAGCCTTCCACTATTAACTCTTTCTTTAACTATTTATCCATATTTGTAACTACTTAGGATCTAATTGAAGTTGTTAATCTTACTCCAAAGGACCTAATCTAATACCAATTATTATAGGTACAATCACTAAGAGGGGGGTGAATGCGTAAGCCCAAATAATTAAACTTTAATTTCAATCCTTTAAAATTCTTAATCAATTACCACAAGCATTCATGAAGCATACACATCATTAAGAGCAATGAATAAGAGAGACAATGCAAGATCAAGCACATAACACATGACATATGTGGGAAACCCTCTTGGGGAATAAAACCCACTAGAACCTACAATGGGACTATTTTCTTATAATAATAAGAACCAATTTATACCATTTGTAATTGACCAAAGAACTACCATCCCTTATTTTAGTAATACTGAAATCCCACAAGGAGCTAATACACCTATATAGCTGAGTTACCACAACAACTAGACCTTTAGCAAGTTTCACCTTGTAAGGAGGCTATAACACCCTATATGTTGAGCTACCAAAAGAACACCTTTGAATAGAAAATCTCCCAAAACATTGATTACCTACTAATCTGATGGAGATATAAAGTATATTAGCTCTGTTCAACTCTACACACTCAATGGATCCAAAACATCCTTTTGGATCACCCTAGACCTCTTCACTCATCCTCAATCTATAAAAGCACTATTTTGACATAAAAAAATGACCCATAGTTCATACACATAGTCCTCAATCAGCTTTGATCATCAACCCATTGATTGGGCACGTCTACTCTTCTTTGTCTTTCGCTTCAATGCTCACTATTCACATAAGCCTTCTCAAAGTCTAGAAACCATCACATTTAGTTTCACTATTTATAGAGAATTCATGAATTATCACGTCCATAATATTTCCTTTTTTTCCACAATATATGACTTTGCCCTTAAGTCATATAGCATGGGTCACACTTAATCACAACTCTCTTGCAAATAAGCCTAAGTCATATTTTAGGTCCAATGATGACCCATTCACATCTTTGAAAATTATCTAAGAAAAATAAGAACATAGGACCAATTAAAAATACATGGAACCATTCCACATACCCCTTTGACATCCTCAAATGATCATAGTCACCAACACACTCTTCTACTAAAGCACAATTTACTCAAACAACATTTTGTGCACATAATCAACATGAATGAACACACAATCACCTTATAAACCTTTGTTAATACTAATTATGGATTGGTCAAACCTCAAAAATCTATATATATTGTCCTCATGGAGTTTACAACACTCTCTAAAATATATCTCATCTTGAAACATTGAAATACCATCATGAACAACTTAATTACCCTTCTCGGGTTACTTGTAGAGCATGAACAAACACATAGTAAAATTTTGAGCTCAATAACTTTCCCAGTACTAAAAATTAGACCTTAAAATTAATATTTATAGATGTGACATGAAGTCCCCTACAACTTTTATGTTTTACTTCATGGTCAAATTCTACATAAATCAAAATATATGGCTCAAAAATTAGACACTAGTCTTTCCTTTGTTAAATTCAAATATTTGAATTCAAATGGTCACAATTAACTTCAAACACCATGCTATCATCTTTTGTCCTCACTATTTAGATTAATTACACATCATCTATCTTATTCAAACTTTAACTCATATTTTTCCACTACCCAAAATTTAAACTTTGAATAGTTGACCTCATCTCATGTAATCTTGAAATATTGACTTATTACACACCATCAATCTCTGTAGATCAGCTAGTTATTTATATTATAATGCTCACCATGAAATCTTTCTCATAATACACATGATCATGACAATTGGCACCCTCACGTGCCTTCTAATCACCTTTACTATTAAACATTGATCACTTATTATCATATCACTCAATATGCACCATTGATTTATATTTATACGATCACATGCACATTGTTGGATCTTCATTAGGTCCTGATCTTTATCTCTTGACAAATGAACTAAGTATGGGAACCATTGAAATCTTCTTGGAAGGCCAACTTTGGACCTCAATAAATTTTACTACACTTAGATGTATGATCTAAAATTTGGACCATATGATCTCATCATATAGGAGAATCCAACCATATATCAAACTAATCATGAAACCATCTCATATGTGAGATATAACTCCATTAATATCCTCACTTAGATTTTTCTCCCATAGCCAACTATGTCAAGAACTATTTGGAAAGGCCAACTTTAACATGCATAGATTTTTTTGTGATTCTTTGCATGACCTAAAAGTTAGTGAAAATCAAATAGGAAAAAAAAAAAAAAAAAACCCATATGATTAACTCAACCTGAAACTACCACATGTGAAAAATATGAATACATCAAAATGTCTACTCAACTTTTCTTCTAACATGTAAATTTGGCTAATTATGGGAAAGCATTGTCAAACTACCCAAGAGCCCAACTTTACACTTGCATATCTTTGGTTGTGATTCATCAAATGACTTGAGATTTATCACATAGTAACTAGGGAATAATTTTATCACAATCATATAACCAACTCCCCTTAAATCATCTAAATGTGGTAATTATGACATTATCAAACTGCCTACTCAGATTTTCTACCACTAGACCCAAAATGTCTAAATAAAAAATATAGATTACCTAATGAATTACACACATACACATAATCACTCAAATCATTCTTAACTTTTGATATGCCCTATTATACATCCTCAAATCACCATAATCATTCTTGAACATCTCTAACCATGCTAAAACTAATGATCAACCAAACCTCCTTCAAGCATACTAAGACAAACACATTGCACACTTTATCATTGTCACCTAGACTATCAAGGCACTTCATCCACTCACATAAATACCTATATGACATCATTGATAACTCTCCAACACTATTATATACCCATAATGCACACTTTAATAGTAGGTGTCATTCTCTTGGTACGTCTTTTATTGAAATATTGATGGCATCCATTAGATTCTTATTAATGAAATCAACTAATATATTCCATTGGAGATAATAACTTGATGAAATATTGATTTTAATATATTTTTCATTGGCACATTATATAATTTAAACTAATTGAAAGGATGGACCATTATATGAAACCAATAAAATTAGAGCTCCCAACCTGGTTAGTATGTTATATTATAAAAAAAATTCACATCCTTCACTGTGGAGTTATTTTTAGCCATAAATTCTATCATCTGGTGAAATATTCAGTGAACATTAGGACAAATTTATGTGCTATTGAATAATTTGGGTTATTCACTCCTCAAAAGTCAAAACCCCATTGAGAAAAATAACATCCCTTAATGATTGGTTGTAAAGGCATATCAACATGTACTTCTATTTTCCAACATATTTGACATTCATGGCATGTATTGACATGATTATGGGAATATTTGAAAAACATTAAGCTAATAGTATCCCATCCCTAGGTTTTTTCAAGTTGTGACATTTCTATAAGGATGATTTTTTCCTATATTCTGATGTAAGTTATCTAGGATGTATGTAGATTCTCTTTTGATACACACCTCAAATAGATGCCTTCATAATTTTTATGTACAAGACTCCATTTATTATCATGTAATGAGGTGATATGAGCTTGAGGTACTATAATTTATTTCTATTCAACTCAAGGGGGCATCTATTAATGAGTGAGTAATAGATGATATGAACATACCAATCAACACCTACTACTTGGGACTCATTCATTTACTTGATATGAATGAGTGGATCTATTTTATCCATGATCATGATGATCCCTTGGCCATGTAACATCTTAGTTGGTATAATTTCAAGATCAAATTCTTGCAATTTTTCCATCAACTTACCTTTTCCCTCACCTAATTTATTATGGCCAAGTGTGATCTGATGGAAGGATTTGGACAATGGCAAATATATTATTCCTAAGAATTTAGTGCCTGAACTTATTTATATATTTGATCAATCCATATATCTACTTATATATCATTGAATATTTTAGTTCTTCATATTTTAGATTAGTACTCATGAAGGTAATCAAATGTTCATTATAATTTATCTTTTAAGTGAATACCACTATTATGGTGTGCTCTTAAAAAATGAATAAAAAATAAAATATTTCATAAAATAAAGACTAATTAAAAATGGGGCTTAAGCAATAGAAGTTTTGATATCCTAAAAATCCTTCTTAACTTAAACTATCCATTCTATGTTGGTATTATCCTTCAATATGGAGTTTAATGGCTTAACAATCTCTCAAATTAATAAATGAATTTTCTCACAAAGTTTATCTTTCCGAAAAAAGGATTAAATTCTTTCTTGATGTTAGGAAGAGTTAAGTTTAAAATGTCTTGGACCCATTCTAGGTCAATGGAACTACCATCTTTGGTAGTGACATGACCTAACATTTTCCTTTGGTAATTCTAAAAATGCTCTTCTTTAGATTCAGTAACACTCCATATCTTATATATTTTTCAAACACCTTTTGTAGATGATCTTCATGATCGACTATATTCTTTAAAAAAACTATGAGACAATTCATGTAGATGATGATGCACTTGCCAACAAGCCCCTAAAAAAATATTTTCATATTATGTTGGAAGGTTTGTCTTGCATTAATCAATTAAAAAGTCATAATTTAATATGTAAAATTTCCCCACTTATAGTGAAAGTAGTCTTGATTATATATTCTTCTTCTACTAGTACCTAATTACAACCTAAAAATCCATCCAAAAATGACATCATATCAGGCTCAATAACCATTTAGATTACCTCATCTAAAGAGGGAAAAATATAGTTATCTTTTTTGATGTTTGGTTCAGGTTCTTGAAATTGATGCACAACCTGATTTATGCATTCTTCTCCCTAACACACACTAGGTAATGGAACTAGGTGGAATGCCTAATCAAAAACATGATCTTAACATCCAATAACTTATGAACTTTTATCTAAATGATGGGATATAAAATTAGATTTACTAGCCTCTGTCACTTTTGTTTTGGCTTCAAAGTGATAATGTGTGTGAAAACCCTAAGATCAAATATTTTTAGGTATTCATATTTCCAAGATATCACATCTTTATATTCTATCAGTAGACCTTTCAACTTTTATTTCTCATTTTCTATGCAACTTAGTCTAATGTTGACATATTGAGGGTGTTGGTCAGTCCCTAGGTTCTCTTTGACAAAATCAGATTTAGTTATTTTTGACTCTTTCTATTTTTAATATTTTGGATCCATGTCAAAATCTCATTCTAATGAGACCATTACCCTATGTATAAGATTTTATTTTAAATATAAGATGCCATATTCTCCCAAATAATTTATGTTCATAGGTTATAAATCATTTTCATATATTATTTAAGATTCAAAGACTCCATAACTATTCATAAAATAATCTCATCACTAATCCTAATAATCCTTCTCCAAAATGGGAGATCTAATGGTGAGTTTTATCAATGATATCATTGAAAAATTGGTGAGCAAACCAGCCATATTGGATAGGTATAACAAGAGTCCCATGACCACATCATGTGAGATTTAGATGACCATGAAAGTGGCTCTTTTTTAGGAGCTTACAAAACATGTCATTAATTAGGAGGAGATGACATTGCTAGGGTTTGAAAGTGATGAAAGTGTCACCCAATAGGTTGAGACAATAGTGTTAGTCTTGAAGTCTACCAAAGAGCACTGGGTAAGGTAGATTAGACAAGAAGAAGGATTTAATAGTGCATAAGGAAAATGTTAGATGATAAACATAGTCATTTTTGGGGAAGAAAATGGTCCTTGGAAAATTTATAGAGGATGCAAACCACCAGGAGGTAGAGGATGTGGTGATATATATTCCTTTAAGCCCACTAGTCTATAGAAAGCTAAGAAATTTTTTAGTCTAGATCTAAGATAGAGGATGCCATATCACCTACATAGACTGGCTTATCTAATGATGATAGAGGATTATGGTAAAGTGTTTGACAAAATTATTGAATAAAAGAATCCAAAAATTAAGCAACCAGGGTATCAATTAATTGAAAATAATTGGTCATCTCCATGGCTTCCATATTGTGGGGAGGGATGGATGGGTTAAAACAAACATCTAACCTCAAACTTGCATCCTTCAAAGATGTAGTTATAAATAGTTCTTCCATTATAAATTTGTTGAAATTTTATCCTCCTCAATCCTATATTATTTTTAAAGTGAAAGAGGATCTTTATATGGAGATGTCAAATGGGGATGTGGATGATTATTTTGATTCTCTAGATGAGGATGTAGTTATCTTTAGATTTAATGGTCTATAGCCTTTTTTGTTTTCTACTTTTTTAATCATCAAGATTATCAGAAATGTTCTTTATAAGGCCTTTGGTTTTGGGACAATGTGTGCTTATTCATCACTCCCTAATTTCTAGATTTTGACCCTCTCACTTTTTTATTCACTAAGAATCTAGTATGGGTTCATCTTCATATCCTACCTATACATTTTTGTCATGATTATAAGTAAATATTAATTCTTTGGGTTCCTTTTTAAAGGATGATCATGAGAGAGTTGATGCAAGTTTGTGCACTTATGCCAAAATTTGTGTAGAGATTGACTTGAGCAAAGGGGTTCCAAAAAAAGTAATTATAAAATATGATAAAGATTAACATGTTCAAGTTCTAAATTACGAGAATACCACTTTTAAATTCCATAACTATAAACTACCATGTCATATTCATGCATCTTATCTTCAGGGGCATTTGCAAGTGGTTAAAAATAAGGGAGGAAAGTCCAAATCAAATAAATGGAGTGTGCTAGATATATCATTAGTAGTTGAAGACTATTTTGAAGATTTAGAAACATAAAAAAATATAGATTTGGGAGATGGTAAGATAGGATAAAAATCTACTTTTGCTAAAGAAGTAGTGCCCAATGAATAGGTAATATAAATTATTAATAATATTCCTTTGAATCAATCAATAGGGGGACTGAAGAAAGGACATGAGTCTAAAAAATCAAACTCAAATAAGGAATTTTTTTGAAAATAGAAATTTGATAGCCTAGAATTTAGATAAAAAATTAGTTATGATGAATACCAAGTAATAAATGTGGAAATAGGTAACAAATAAAAAAGGTAAAAAAGAAAAAACAACTAATCTTTTGGACTAACTTCCCACAAGATGATGTTTGATATCAACTTTTGGGTGGTAGATAGGTATGTTTTTTGGTTGTTTTAATCTTTTTGGTTGTTTGGTGTAATTATTTCTTCTTAACCATGGTGTTTAGCCTAGTTTGTTGTGTAATATATTTATTAATATAGGGCATTAATCCCATCAAAACTAGTAATTATAAAAAAAACTATTCATAAACTATATAATCTATTGGTCATCATCAAATACTTATAAGTTATCCACATTTTATGGGACATAAGGGAAAGGACCAACTCCATATAAAAATTCTACATTTAAGACTCTTAGAGTGGTGTTAAGTTGGTAGTTGAAGCTGTTAGTAAATATGTTTTTTAGATTTATTCTCCTGGAATAACTTTGATGTTGAATGCTTTTAAAGACTCCATTATATCCAAAGATATATGTTTATATTTATTAAAGTAATTAATTTTACATTGATATTTCATTCTAATCTATTTTAAAATTAGATATGAATCAAAAATATATTCAGTTGCTTGGAATTATGTATCAATTTAAACTATAAGCCCAAGATCAGAGCTTCATACTCACCTCAATTATTGGTACAAGTTAATTACAACCTATATGCATCCAAATACTATTTACCATCTAGTTAAATCAAATATATGCCAACACTATAACCTTTATTTGATCTAGAATCATCAAAGTGTAGAGTTGATAACTATGAAGGAGCTTCAAATTCTTATTCCTAAGGTTTACACTTTTTGGTGAACATGTAAAAATCCACATGTGATGATGCAAAGTCAATCTTATCATTCTTGTCATTATATTTAGTAATCAAGTAATTCATATTTAATTATTGATCTACTCATATTTGATTTGATACCCCTTTCCAAGGCATCCACATATGTGATAAATCTATTTCCATATATCCATTCAATGTCTTTGACCAATCATAGATCAGTATCAAGCCATAGGCTTTAGGAATGTCAATGACTAGGATGTATATGTGTTTTTTACACGTGGATCAAAGTCAAGTTGAATGTGTACATTTCTCAACTCCCCAAAATATGGCACAAATGGTTTATCTAATTTTAGGACCATTCTTTTGGATTTATCTGAGGTCAAACCTAGTTTCTTACATACAATTATAGGAATCACATTGGTTGAGGCACATGAGTCAAAAAAGTAATTGTGCACATTATTAAAAAACATTATGATGGTTAATAAAAATAGTGGTACCTCAAGATTGTCCTTATAAATAACCATGTTAGTGTGAGAAGAATTTAATTTATTATCGGATGGTCTCCCGATCAGGACTTTGAGAAATGACTCTCTTTGATTGATGATCTAAGCTAACTCATGAAGAATGATTATTGATTTGATCTTCTTCATAGATTCAACTATATTATATCCACTTTTTCTTTTTAGATCTACATTTTTTATCACTTACTTTATTAGGTATAAGATTATTGTTTTCCTTAGGATCTATAGGAGTATTAACACTATTATTTACATGCATTAAATTATGTTAGATTAATTTAATGGTAAGAATAAAATAAAAATATATTTACAAGTTGTTAATCAACAATTGATGTAAATACTAAGCGAGAAAGAGAATAATAAATAAATTAACACTCTATTGTGACCATGAAATATAATATTTCATTAAACAATGGCCTTCTTTTATCCTTGATCTCACATTTACCTATAAAGGCCTTGTAGATTCTCCTTATCTCTTCTTCTCATATGACTATTTGACTCATTTTTGACACCAACATTTTTATTTTATCTTTAAAAAAAAAAGCTAGACTAAATCTAATATCCATTTACCCTTTCTAACACTCACCTAGTTTAAAATAGTTGTCTCACCTTGAGAGACATAAAGGCCCTAGTAAATCATGTTTATATAATTTTGTCTAATTAAAAATGCATTTGAGATAACTAAACTACTCCTAACTAACTACATAATCTCCATGACTCTTACTGGAGTCCCCACTCTTCTACAACTAACTACCCTAATCAACCTCATTTACATCTATAAATTCTACAAATATTGTAAACACTTTACTTTATTTTAGACCTATCTTGAACTACCCATTACATAAAAGGACCTCTCCAATTTTAAATATTTAAATGAAATTTCAATAAGAAAATTTTAGTTATAACACGATGCCTTTTAGAGTAGGAAATAACCATATCCACATTTAAGTAAATTTTCATTATATGAAGCCTCCTATTTCACCATTACCTTAACTATTTTGATGGCCCTTTTTAATATCCATTATGTGAACTATATAAAGATAATTACCAAATTCCAATCCACTAGAAAAAATATTGATGCCTTTGTAGCTACATTTCTTAAATAAGATTCTGCTCTCCCTTAGATTACATACATAACTGATGGCACTTTGAATCTACTCTCCCTTAAAATACATACATAATTAATTATATTTTAATAACAATGATTAAATAAAATAAAAATTTAATCTTGAAAATATAGTATAAGAAAACTAGAGTTTTGCCTCCTTAAAATGAAGAGGTGGTGATCAAACCCATGCATTTTTAACAACACTTCTATCTTAGTTGAATCACTTCATATACTAAAAACACATGAAAATTACATCTGAACATTGCCCCATTAATATAGTGCATTCAAAACCATCATATTCAAATACACCACATTATTTAGGGATTTTGTAAAATATATTTCATGCATCCTTAATTTAGGCTTTCTTTCTAAATGTTTTAGTGATATTCCTCACATCAATTTGATACCTCTCTATGATGCCTCTCTAACTTGTAGAAAATGGCCAGGTATTTTACTATCATTTTTCATTCATTAAAAATGATTTATCTACCCCATCTACCCATATATTTTTAATGGTGCACAGTTCATTATGCATAAAATATTTCCAAAGATTGAAAAAAATAAGGTAAAGTGCATTTTAAAAATAGACATGTAGTAGGTAAGGATAATAAATATGCCTTATGATAGGATGAAACACCTTTTGACATATTACACTAAAAATTGCATCAAAGTTAGGCAACCATCTTCCAAACCATCATATTTCAATAAATTTTACACTCTTGATCTACAAAATTATATATTCTACTCATAGGTTCAAATTTATTGGATTTTACATTTTGATTGTCATACTAATGAACTTTTAACATGATATCAAACATCTCAACACATAATTTAATTTTTAAAAGATCATAAATTATTTGAATACCCATTATCTTGAAAAATCCAACAAAAAAATTGAAATCTTACATGCCCCTTGGAGAAAAAAATAACTTCAAACTTAAGTTATGAAGAACCTTAGCTGACCCTAAAGTTGGAGACCAAATATTTTAAACAAAAATAGAGAATATCAATAAGCTCCAAAAATATAGAATTGCATTATCCTTGACAACAACTACATTGATAGCTAAACTTAATGGTAAGAATATATTAACAATAGATTTTCAAGATATTAATAAAAAATGTATGGAAATACTCAATAATTAGGATAATAATGAACAAATTAACACCTTAATGAGAACATAAAATATAATACTTCATTAAATAATGACCTTATTTTCTCCTTCATCTCAAATTTGCCTATAAGTCTTTCCAACTTCTCCTTGACTCTTCTTCTCCCATGACTATTTTACTACTTTTTGAAATTAATATATTTATTTTATATTTAAAAATAATTCTAAATTAGACTTAATCTCATATTCCTTTACTCTTTTTAACAAAGTAGTAGCAACTTGTTTATTTCTCAAGTTGTAATTATTTCTCTAAAATTGTTGGAAGGCATCAATTTCATTTATGTTATCTTTATGTTCATTTTCATATTATAATGGAAATGGAAAATAATGCCTTGAAGACCACTTTTTTTATAGAAGGACCTGGAGTAGTGGAATGAGGTGGATCTCATTTATTTGAAAATACTTCAAACCTTTCCAATTAATTCTAGAAGATCTCAAAGGTAGTGTAGAACTCTATGTAGTATAGTTCACCATGTTGAGTTGTGTTATGGATTTGACATCGATTAGGTAGTGTTATTTCCATGATGTTTATCTTAGGCACTTATTAGGTGGTTGTTATTTTGTGTTGTTCACAAAACTATTAAAATGCCTAATTTACCTTTGATATGTAAAATTTTGATTAGTAATCTATCCCATATGCTTCCCATTGACTTTTACTTGCTCAAACACTTAATACTCAACTTTTGTACCATTTGTTTGATATTGTCCAATTATACTTTCATATAATTAGAAGCAATACCTTGTGTAGTAGTAATATTCATTAGTATTAATGATTGGTACTAATTTTTTTGATTAGGTACAAACATAAGATTATTTCAAAAGCTAAGGTGATGGTTAGGTTGAGTATAGGCCAAAGACAATTGCTCGGATACTTGTTTCTAATTTTGAGATGAAACATTGTGATTAGAATTCAAAATGCAATTAAAGGTTAGAAAATTAGGACCGATATGGGGTGGAGCCAAATCTTGTAACTTTGGGTTTGACTACCTACTAATATTAATAAATTTAGCATAGGCTAGTGATAACATGGTAATATTATGTGATTTTTAGAGAAATATAGATATCATGTAATCCAAGTCATTATTATACATTTAAATGGTTAATGCTTCATCAGGTTTATATTCATTTTCAATTTGTCTATACATATTTTTTAATATTATGTTAACAACTTTGATTGGCTCATTGGGATATCTTCACATGATTGAAAAGTGATGGTATATGACACTTGGGTGAGTGACCTATTCAAAACATGCTAAAAGGTTTCTTGACACTAGTTCCAAAGGTAATAAAAATTTTATGGAATTTATTAGTAACCAACCTTAAGAATCATCTTACAATGTAAAAGGGAAGAGTATGCATGACATATCTTCTAGGGTTACATTTAGTATCCCTAGATTAGTCTTAAAAGCCTTTATGTGTTATTTAGCAGACCTACCTCCTGAGGTAGAAAAGGAAGGAAGACATTTTTATGGGTTTTTAGGTAAGTCATGCATGTTTCTAGGGACAACAATGGAAAGTCTGGTTAACCAAGCTAGGGTCATCATACTTGGATAAATATAAGATCATCTAATTAGGGAGAAGGATCGGTCTTAGGGTGTTCTTAAGACACCAAAATTTAACATAACTTTTATATGGATCTTTAAGGGTGGGAAAAGAGTACTAGTATCTAAGGTTGGCCTTATTAATCATCTCAGTATATCTAGTGCAACTCAAGTGATCTTATAGATAAAAAAAAATTCAACCCTCTTTCTACCATAAAATAAATTCCTATTGATTTGGGTTTCATGCATACTAAGTAATCTTATGAGGTAGCCTCTATAATTTTAGGATAAGTGAATAAAATTCACTCAAGGTAGGAGTTGTATGGTATTCATTTTTTTAAATAACCTAGTGGTGTAATAGAAATGAATAATGGCTTATTTATCTCAGATGGTTCATATTTATGGGATCTAAAAGAAACCAAAATATACTTGAGATAGCTAGTTAGATACTAACCTAAGGTGAATTTTAATAAAAAGAGTAAAAAGAGGGAAAGGTATGGAAAGAAAGAAGGTTTGTAAACTAAATATGGATGATGCCCTTCTAAACTAGATCTTATACTATGGGTTGGATAATTAGTAAGATAAATAATGCTTGATGTAAGTTACTACTAACACACAAGATAGATAAACATAGTTAGGAGTCCAAGGGAGATAGACATAATAAATATTAGTGCACATAATCAGAGGTTGATGAATTTTTGAGACTATAATATCACATCTACAAAGGGATATTATGATTATTATGCACAAAGTATTTAAATTAGATATTAAATAAAATAAATATCTATATAAAATAAAACTTATGCAAAACATAAAGACTAAAATACTAGACTAATGTAACTTCTTCAATGAATAACGAATTTGAATAAGATCATAAGATTGAACATCGAAACAAATTTGTAGAACAACCTATAGAATTTCATATTTATCTTGATAGTCAAACATGATCATCCCTTTGGAATAAAGAGGATAAAAATATATATATCTTGGGGAATAGTTTACTCACCCTTCAAGCCAAGTTTAAATTTACATTTCCAATTTTATAACTCAGCATAATATGAATGTATATGATATAAATAAAAAAATGGCCTAAATTACATAATTGTAATATAGATACATATATGCTCCATATAAAGTGAAGATATAAGTCATTATAAGATTAGAATACACACACACATACACATATTTATATTTAACTATGGATCCAACTTGGAAATATCTAAAGCATAAGGGGGTTTCATGCTTGATGTATAAACTAAATTAATTTGAGGTACGACATGTCAAGAACTAGTTGAATTGGTAATTGATAGTGACATGGAAATAGTCATTACTTGAGTGGCACTAATGGGATCATTAGGAATATGTATCATTAAATGAATTTCCACCTAAGGTTAAGTGCCTATAGGTGGAAATGTTTGTGTACTATGTGTTATAGTAATATATCCTTCAATAGATTTTAGTCATTTCTATAGTGTGTATGAAACATTAAATATGGTGTTTATTACCTCAAAATTGAGAACGGTTGCCATGAATATCCATAGGATTTAATACATCAACCTTTTTCTACTCAACCTCTAAATTATAATTTGAAATTTTATACCTTAGTCACTTTATATTTTACAAAATTGATCAAATGTAAAATCTATTCACTACTATTATACACAATACCCTCAACTTCTACTTTAAATCTATCAACAAATGTCTAGAGGAACCCTTTAAAATTGGGCCTATTAACCAACAGCCATGTTGGAGTAATCACATTGATAACTCTCACGTCTCTTAAAATATTAATTGCCTCTATTTCATAGTGTGTGAACTATGTTACCAATGCATTCATTTTTTGGTGTAATAGGAATGCACCGTCTCTCTCAAGAATCAAATACTTTAGGGACAGAATATATTTTTAGGCCATCACTAGGATCATATGGTTGTGTGATCTATTTCTTGCACATTAAACCAAGAAGTTAAGACTTATTTCTAATTATTTTAATTTATTACAAAATGTGACTACCCTTTCTTGATGAGGTTGGGACTCAACTATAGAGGATATTATTGTGTTTATTATATCACACATTTTCCTAGTTATAATCTAGACATTATCCACTATTTACCTTGGATATTGAATGATTTGTGATTGTATAATCCTTTTGTATTATTCTTGACCCCTATAAATTATTTTATTACCTCTCCTATTTTATCAACAAAATAAAATAAAAATTATCAATATTCATTGGGGTCATTGGGATTCCTCTTCTATTTCTTAGCCAAGGAGAACATATTCTCCTTTATTTTAATATTATCTCATCTCCTTTCTTTTCCACTAATTTCATTTTACTTACCCTTTGTATGGTGTTTTCCTTATTCTCAAAGCATGTAGGTATTGTTGGCAATTCTATAAGAATCAATCCCATTTTATATCTTTTTTGTTCTTGAGAATCTTTAACCTAGTTTGGGATGATGAGTTATCCATGGTCTTCAGGCTAACTAGTCTCTACAAAGGTATAAAGTGGTAAGGATCCTAGAGGAATAATTTAAACACTTATTTGAATAGGAATTTGGTGAAATGTAAGAATTAACATACTGAAATCTAAGGTGTCTCTCTATGGTTTAGTTTTCACCACATAATTTTTCTTTCCTAGATTCTTATTAATTTTCACAATAGGAGACTCATATTGAGTGGATTTGGGAATATACGTGCCTAATTGGGAATATGATTTCAATAATGTAGGTGGTTTTTAGGATTTAAAAAAGGAAAAATTACAAGTCCTCAAAATGAACCTTCCTTATGGAGTCTAGGGTCCTGAACATTATAAAGGTTGTGGTTGAAAGTATTAATGACTTAAACGAATCAAATGCTTGTTGCTCACCCTCTTTAGCATTAACATGAGGATATAATGAATTAGTATTTAAATAATATTATTTTAGTGACTCAAATGGATAGAGTGGGGTAAAAATTAGATTAGTGGATGGAAAATTGACCATCTAAGAATCTAAAACTGTAATGCAGGAGGAAAGAGAATACACTACCTTATTTAAAGCCTACCTTTTTCATCAATAAGAATATCATTGATTTGACCAAAAAATAGTATATCTACTATAGTAGATGATTATGTAGTAGTTTATTTAATAGAGATACTTTGATTTAAGGCTATAGGTGATTGATTAAGTCCCAAATTAAGGGTTTATTTCAATGTATATTGTGCATCTATCTTTAATGCATTGTCTCCAAGTTCTTTTTCTTCCTCTAATAATTTAGTATCAGTTAAATCAACATTTTATTGCTCAAGTTCTCCTTAAAATTTTTCATATATGATTTAAATTTCTAATTTTTATTCAAATTATTCATATTATCCTAATATCTTTATGTCTCCTAACCTAGTTTCCTCATCTTCAACATAATTTTAATCCTCATTTGTTGTTTAATTAAATGATTGTCTCATCAAGATCGATGTCTATTTTTAAAAAAAACCATTATTCTTCAGTTCTACACCTTTCATATTCTTCATCACTAACATAGACTTGAATTGGATCTATTCTTTCTTCTTCAACCTTTTATCCCCATTTTCCCTCATATTCTTCATATATATAAACTCATATATTAAATAGGCATCCTATAGGTCTTTATTCTAGTTACACATTTGGAGGTGAAATTGGAGGAGTCTTAAGATTCATTTCATAAGTGAAAATAAATGGATTAGTAGTTTTGGGGGATTACCCTAAAGTGGATGGAGTGGAGGATGAAGATAATTTAGAAGTGGAAGGTGGAAGTGAAGTATAAATAGCAAGAGAAGTAGAAGGTGAAGGCACTGTTATTGTAAAAGGCATTGGTGGAGATGGTGGGGGTTTTGAGATTGGAATTATAGAGTACATTGTTATAAAACAACTTTGTAAAAATGTAAAGAGACATACCTATTTAATAGTAGTTAATGGTGGAAATATACCCAAAAAAATGCTCATGCTTGTTACTTGTAGGATGTTGTATCTTTATAAGTGATGTAGGGAGTTGCATTATTTCCACCAATTGATGTGATAGAATCCACTTAAGAATGTTATTTATTATTTGAGGATCCATATCTCATTAAGAGGCATATCCCTCTGATAGGCTACCTTATTCTTATTGTGAAAGGAAGGATGACCATGCTCTAGGGATGATGGGGATTGTGACTAGGGTCAATTATGGCTTGTAGATTTATTTGATTTTTATATAATTTAATTTTACCATTCTTCTGTAATTAAGGGGTCATATTGAATTACCTAGGCTAATAACATTAGCATTACATGCTAATGCATACATATGTGCACATTTGAATTGTGTTCATCATTAATAAATATTAGATAATGCTCATAACTCCTATGACCATAGGATATATGGACTCCATTATTTATAAATTAATTTAGGTATTAAATGATCTTGTTTCTAGGGTCCCAATCTAAGTATTGTGTTATTTTTAGGACATAATGGTCCTTGATGTTTCCCATTAAATTGATATGACTTCTCATTATGTATTGTATTTATATAATGCTTAGATGAATCTTGTGATAGTATCCTAATGTTTGTCACTAAGGTCTTCATCCACACTAGTGTATATTTGGTTTGAAATATCATGCTCTAAGAGGATATAACCTATTTCCTTCTATCATAACTATAATAAAATCAAAATATAACCAATAGTATCCCATCCTTGAAATGTTTCTCATTATGTTATCAGAGAGTTTAGTCATAAAACACCCATAAATGACCCAATATACTTGTGGGTAGATACCTAATTTAATTTTCTTTATTACATTTATGGACCTATCTACATGAAACATGGGATAATAATATCAAAACCTATTGCTTACATATTTTGTAGATGGTACACAAGTATTCCCATAAGTTATGTACACTATACCATAATTGCATATACTATTTAATAAATCATATGGAAATTCCTAATAGATGGAATCTCATCAATTTTGAACATTTGTGTCTTGAGACTAACACTAATGACCTCACCAAGTGCCAAGATTTTATTATAAGTTATAATGATGTCCAATAAGGGCACTCATTCCTAATTCACATATGCGGTGTTATAAAATTCATACAACATATTCATTAATGTCATAACAGTTTTGATTTTTGGCCTAAATTTCACTATAATAACTAAGGAAATTAAACTTTGAATATATAATTTCTCACCTTTATTCAACCACTATTTTAGTTTCTATTTGACTTTGTTATGTTTTAACCAGACACTGGCTTCAACCTAGTTATAAGTTATTTAAACAACTGAAAGGTGTAAATACCTCTCAAATGTCTCAACATAAATATAAGCGATTGTGTTTCTATAGAGTCTCAATTGAAAACAATCCCAATTAATAGTGTCATTCAAAAATAAATCTTGAAATAAGTCAATACTAGGAATTACCTCATATTTAGCCCCTACATAATGTAATCCCATTTTTTTGATTGGTAGTAAATCATTCACATATTAATTCATGTATTCATCCAATTGATCTTGGATTGAATTTGGTTATATTCTTTCCATGACATCCTATAGTGTAGAGTAATGAGGGAAATCCAATACCCCTTTAACATATATTACGTCTAATTACTTTGTTCCTCTTGTGATATAATATTGAGAAGGAGGTTGGTTAGATACTTAAGATGATGAAAAAAATTGTTTTGTATAAATCTATAATAAATTCCATAAGTTGACTGAAAGTATTTCACAAATTTGCTATATAAACTAGGGATTTTAATAGCTTGATAGCTCAGATTTGTAGTTTACATCTATTTAATCAATGTAAATGTGATTTGATATATTTTAGGATCTTGAATATATTACTAAAATATTGAGATTTGAATTCATAGTTCATGTGAAATTAATGCAAAAAATATTTTTAGCTCTACTTCTATATTGATTTAAATTTTTCAGTCAACTTTGGTGGGTGATTTCATACCATGTGAAAAAAAATTTACCTCTAAGGGCTCAATCATCACCTTAAAATAGGTGTCCATTTCCCATTTATCATCCTTTCACCTAGTTTTTAAATTTTTCACATACATCCTGATTGTGTATCTCTAGGATTGAGATAATTGTCTTCAACTCACTTACCTAAGTTTTTTAGATTTAGGAATGTGATTTAAAGAGGATTTTCCACTTGGAATGATCTCAAATATTTAAGGCTTATTTAATATCAACTATGTACTTCCTCTCATAGACTTTATGTGGTTGGGATGTCTCCATGTGGCATGATTTTTAGGCTCTAAGGTTATTATTTATTTATCCTTTGTAATTTACTTTGAAAAGTTCTAATATTATGATATGAAAACACATGGATGATCCTTTTGGATTCATAGGAAACATAAATTTGATAATATACCTTTGACTAGAAAGTGCAGATTTAAAGGGATCTTGCCATGTGGATGACTCTCTTTATTTTGTAAGACTTAGAACCTCTAATAATGTACCTATAACTAATAGGATCTGAGTGAATAATATTATGCCACTTTTAATTATATTGTCTAATTAGTAACTTTGAATACATTGAATTACTTTGATTTTAGATGTTTTAGGTTAATAGGATTTCACCATATGTCACGATATATAGACTCTAGCAACTTAGAAGACTTAGAATGTTATAAATACCAATTGTATCATGAGTTAATAAGATCATAACACTTGGATGACTTTCAATAATTTATAATTATTTAAATATTAACTATGTATTTTCTTAAATAGTTCCCAAGATTATGAGTTAATGTGATTTCACCATTTGTGTTTATCTCGATAATCTTGGGGATATGGAAAAGAAAACAAGACCTAGTGTTGAACCAAATAGTGTGGATAGCCTTGTTATCACCACGTGGTGTGGTCTCAATAATTTCAAGGATGTTGATGAAATTTATCCTAGTAATATGATGCGAACACTAGCCCAAAATTTAAGCCACGACCCAAACATAGATAGTTATAGGTCCCAAACATAGCCCTACATTCATACAAAAGTGAAGATGGACAAGAATACCACTTTTTAAGATTCTCTAGTCAATTAAATATATCAATTTAACATGGAATAAGTATTCAAAAAGAAAATCCAAGGTGATAAATAGAAACATTACATACAATGTCCAAGTCATGACTTTCATTTTGAAATGCAAAATTATAATTAGAAGAACCTTAGGTTGTATGGATTAACTCAATTGGATTTATGAGTCATCTGGACTACAAATGAATATTTTATAATAATAATGGGTCCCTATTTTAAAATTGTAAAATGGGGGGTGTATTAGGTCACAACACATTTGTAATTCATCTTCCAAATTAACACTAATTATAAATTGTTTAGATGTTTATTCCTTCTTCTATTTTTGACATCTTGATTAATTTCAATTTCTTATGTTGGTTTAATATGAAAAATATAACAAAAATCAAATACTTAAAAATTAAAAACATTAAAATATTCTAATAAATAAAAAATTAAGACTTGAGCATGATTGAGAATCTAGTTTACATCTTCACAATATGTTATTTATCTCATGAATAATAAATAGTAAATCCTTTATATATCACATATGTATTTCACTATTATTTATGAGTTTTTTGTAAGACATAAACTTATCTAAGGAATAATATGTTGGAATTTCCTCTACCCATTGGATTTTCTAAGATTGGGTCATGTTACTCACAAGTGAGAGTATGTAGGTGTTATCATTATATATCTCCTACACTTTTAAGCTTTCATATTTTTTACAAATGACTTTGATAACATTTATATCTTAAATAATAGACATGAATATATTGTTACCTAGAATATGATCACATTACATATGCATAATTTACACTACCTTTAATAATTCTATGTTCCATAGATGTTGTTTACTTATACATAGTATATCACACATTTATGTTTTATTGTGTTATCTCTTGGCTCTTGTGTGAAAGTACTTAATGGATAAATCTCCATATGACCTTATGTATTATGTGTGACATTTGAACACATACTTTATTTTGGCCCTTGGACCTATGTGTGTGTTACATTTGAACTTGTCATTTATTTATGACATTATTTATCTCTATCATTAGGGTAAATTTTAGTGGCTATTTATCATTAATTTAAGAATATTTTGGTTTTATGAATTTGCATTTAGTTATTTTATTGGGTGGTGAACAATGTGGATTTGCCTAAATTATCTAGGTGTAATTTAGTTTTCTAGGTTAGCTCACCTATTGTTTAAAATATTTTTCATACATACATACATACATACATACATACATACATACATACATACATACATACATACATACATATATATATATATATATATATATATATATATATATATATATAACCACTCCATAAAAATTTAATATGAGCTTATTCACCATTATATGTAATATATAATAATTTAAGGTTTAAATTTTTGAAGCATATTAGCATAGTTACCATCTAGAGGTGTTTGTGTCACTCGCTCACATAGTTATCACTTACCCGTAACATTATCATATATTAAACAACAACTATGTTTTTTGGTTGTAAAACATTAATTCGACTATGAAGCTATCATAGGATAGATATGGTGTCTTACAATAACTATGTTTTTGAATGATAATAATGCTATCGAGTTAAATGATATTGAGTGACAATTATGTTATCGAGTGACAACATTTCTATCAAGTGATAATAATGTTGTCGAGTGACAACATTAATATCAAAATATAGTAACACTAGCGAATGAAAATATATATGTTTAATGATAGTACAACTATCATTTGACATTATGTTTTCATGTTATGGCATTCCTTTCATTTAAAAATAAAGGACTATCATCCAAGAAAACTACTACCATCTATTTGTGAGTTTTTCATATAGTCGCTTTTCAACATACCTTCTAAAGTAAGTTATATTTTACATGTCAATTTACTTGCATGCCTAAACATCCTCCATTAACTTTTGTCAAAATTTTCAAACACATACTTAGAAATTCCCCAAAAAATATCAAATTCATTTCTATGTGGGACATAAAAATTTATCCTGTCTATCATGTTTTCAATATTTTACTTTAAGACATTTTAATGTGTTCCATGTATATGGCCCTTTGCCTTTTTTTGACATTTTATCTTATTGTTATTTTTGTGTGTGTGCCTTTTGATCTTGATGGATTTTCATAAACTTCATGATCCATATCACGTAATCATCACATAACATACTAATTCTATTCTATACATTCTATGAACATTGATATATTATTTAGGCCTTTCCTTTTTAATTTATATTCAAAATTCAAATCTTACTATGCTAAAAAAACTTTTTCTATACGCTACAATTTTTGATGATGACATATTATTTGTTCATGTTTTAATCTAAATTATATTTTGAGATGAGTGAATTTTTAAGAGAAATTCCCTAACCCAAAAAGGGGGACATTTAAATGGGTTATCATGCATGAGATAAGCATTCTTTAAAGATAAAATTCCATTTTGGGCACAAGCATAGTTTCAAAAAGTTATAAAATGTTTAAAAATAATTTATTGTCACATATTATGGGATAATATGTCATGCATAAGTACTCATATTTAAGTTCATGGATAAAATTTAGATAGTTTTAAAGTTTAATCTAGAAATCATAATGAGCATCTACATACAATTCAAATCCTACCATTCCAATGTGGGAATGATACAATTTTGTGCCATATTTATTCATTCTATTTTTATAGCTATGGGTAGTGTAGGAGCATGGGTGTAATCCATTCTCGTGTGATCATGAATTTTTAGGAAAAAAGTTTCAATCTAATCTATAAGCCATATGTAGTGGTTTATTCAATTTTTTTGTGAAGTGTATGACTTGGAGTTCATTATTCTCTCTAGAATTATGTGTGTGAATTTGTTTTTATTTCAACTAGTTTCACATATCTGGGTTAAAAATAACAATAGAGGTAAATTGATATTTCACCATCACTCAATGGGTGTTATTTTTATTCTAAAATTTAAAATTCAATTTGGATATTGATCACCCAAAATGTAATCCAATGGTCTAGTCTTTAACCCTTTTTGGGATTAAGGTTTATGAGGAATAGGATGTTTAAGAGTGTAGTAAACTACTCCTAAAAATATGCCAATTAAATAATTAAGTTTATGATATTAAAGTTTAGTGTTGAACTATGAGAAATATTAAATGTAAAAATTATAATATCAAACAATATTTTGGTTACATAACCACATAGAGGAAATAATACTTATCATATATAATGATACACAAACAAATCTTAGATGTAAAAGTGTGAAAAATATTTTCTTATGTTGAGGAAATAGTTTTGATATTCTCAAAATAATATGTATATAGTCCTGGACACTTACGTCAACCTATGGGCACTTTCATAGACATTAATTTCTAAATTTTTATGTAAATATCATGTGTAGAATTTTCATTATATCAATATGTGACCCCATGGGTCTTCATGGGTTTTACATAATATTTCATCTCATGTATTTTTATCTCATACATAATATATTTATATTTATTTATATCTTGAACCTTAGCTCTCTACCTTCAATTAGGTTGCATTGGCAAAAGATGGGTTAGTGGACTCATAGTGTTGAGCTAACCTCAAATAACCCCTTACCAATGAGTGATTCATTAATATCCAATACTCCAAGGAGTGACTAAAACTTATGTAGTTCTCCCCTATGTGTAGGAATTTGTGTACACAAAGGTGAATTGTACTATATAAATATCAATATACTAGTCTAGCTTGTCACTTGACAAATATTGCTCATGGGATATCTTTTGAGTGATTCATACTTCTAGTATGGTTGATCCTATTATTAATAATAAACTATGTAAGATTAGGGAATAATATATTAGTTATTTACTTTTAAAATCAATAGTATGTCTAAGATTTAGAGGCGATTGCTTGATATTTTCTAGATACATAATCAATGGGCCTTAACATGTATTTTTACTAGCTATTTTTAAATATCCTCAGGGAAGAGTTAATGACATTATTATACTAACATGTAAACATTTAAAGATTTGAAAATTTTAGTATTTTTAGGGTAATGCAACTTTCAATGGATCAAGGATAGTAGCATTAACACTATTGTCCCATCCTAAATGAAAATGTATAGGATGGAGTAAATATGTTGAGGTTTTATAACTAATAGTGAATGATATATGAAATTTTAGGAATTTTATGGTTAGAGGTGATCTATTTAATAATATTAATCAAGGTTGGACTAAAAAATAGTTAATTAGACCTAATAAGGTGGAGAGTCTGAGGCTTTTTATTGAAATGAAGGTTAAGATGAATAGTAGAGACTTGAGATATATTTTTCAAGTGTATAAGACCAATTTAACATATATATTTAGATTTAATCATATACATCTACCTAAGGAATAATCTTCTCCAAGTGGTTCATGGGAGTCATTAATTTTTCCAATGCTCCAATGAATCATAATCATCAAACAAAATTCACAAGGAGAAACATTAGTTTTTACACATATAAGTGTATTATTTCCATACTCTCATTTAAATTTTTTCAATTTTTTAATGTTTAAAAAATATTCAAATCTAGAAAAGATCATTTTAATTTATAAATTGTCATAGTTTAATTAAAATTTCAACAATTTCAAATTCAAGTTTTTCAATTTTCAATTTTTAAAGGAATAAAATAACTACTTCATGTGTTTTATAGGGTTTACCAAAGCATACAATTAATTCAAATATTGATGTATCTTGATCAAAGATAAAGTGTGTTTTACACACTAAGTTATAACTTTCCTTTCCATTAATGATTTCATTTCTATATTGGGGAGTGGGGTGACTCAGTAGCCTAAATCTAGTCACAAATGCTAAATCATGCATATTTTACCCATTTTTACCTTTAACTTATACACTTAATTAGTACCCATTTTTATACTTCATCATATCCTAAGCACAAGATAGGATCTATCTTATGTTAATAACATGATATATTTCATATAAAAATTTTATTATCACTAAAACCATGACTATGCATATGTATGCATTAGACTATAACCAAATTCTAACACTTTCCCATATGGGATAGGATTTCCGGATAGGGATAATAATGGTAAGTGTTATTATCCCCATATAACATTCTTGCCCTTTTCTTAAAAATGGATAGATTTTAAAATTTAATCCTCCCTCAGGTATTCATTCATTTTTTAAGGCTTATTATCATGTGTTCATTCCTTTTAAATTGTTATAAAGGCACACTCAAGCCACTTACTACACAACTTGAAAATTTTAAATTCAAAGGATTATTTAAATAAGTGAATATTGAGAAAAAGTTTCATATTAATCCCAATTTATATTGTAATAGTTTCAAGTAGTCCTCAACCAATTATCAAGTAAATTTTATGTATCCCTAATCCAACATGATCAAGTATTCAATCTAGTTTTAGGTACATTTATATAGTCAAAGGAACATAATTGCACAAGTGTATGAAATAAATTAATATATACATGTAACTTATCCTACCTAATAGATATAGATTCAAATAAGGTAAATCAACCAAAATCCATTGGACACTTAGTTATATCAAGGCATGACCAATTGGGTCTGTTAAACCTATCTATAGGAGCATTTATTAGACAACATCAATGGAAAGGGTTCCAAATCCTCTAGGTAATCAATATAATGAAATAACACTAACTAGGTATGTAATAATAATGGAATTAACCTAAATTAATGCTACCAAATCTTACAAAAAAATAAGGTTGATGGTTGAAACAAAACTCAAAATGGTAAGGAACCATGGTAGGAAAATGAAGGCATAGGTTAACTAGAATTGAAAATAGCAAGTTTGAATAACCCTATATCCACACTAAGTTTATGTGTGGATGATATTAGAACAATGAGTTATAAATACATTTAATCTATTAATTATGTAATATCTATCTATTAAATTCAATAATCTATGGCTATAAAATACTTACCTTGAACAAAACATATTGAGTCTCAATCTCTCCCTTGGCCAATTTTGTTTTGTAAGAGGTTTTTGTGTGTTTAAGGATCATAATGGTTGAAATAAGCTCAAAGATAAAATAATTATTCTATTTGCATCCAATATTTTAAAATAAAATTCATTTCCTTCGATGACAATATCTAAGTAATGTCTTCTCCCAAATGTAGACTAAAACATAATTGTGAGCAATAATAGTGTGAAAATGAGTGTTAATTTTTATTGGATTGAAATGGGACTCACATTTATAATGATAAATTATCATAAAACCTTAATGAATTTTAAATAACAATATAAACCCACCTCAACAAATTTTATAAGTTATTTTTTACTCTCAAAATAGGTTGGCCTGGCTCAACCTAGTTTTGAAACATGTATCATGATTTTTAGACTACGTCAAGCTAGACTGATTTAGTTTGAATTTTGGAAGGAAGTGAAATATATTACATCAAACTAGGCTAATATAGTAAAAAAGATAGGTCTTGATATATTTAAGTGATATTAAGAGGATGATTTTTTAGGGGATCAAGTAAGATTAATTTGGTAGTGGATATAGGTATGATAGATCTAAACTACAATATTTTGACGCACCAATGATCTAACCACCCATTTATTAGTATAGCCTTCAAAGCATGCACTCTAAGAGATTGAAACTCAATAGGTTTATGCTAGAGATAAACATCATAAAATGATCATTTTTAGAAAATATTGTGTGTATACATATGCCACACTTGAAGATCATAATGTTCCACCTAAGTGTAACAAGGGATGGTGCTTTAAAAAATAACATTAAAACACACTAACTAAGATAAAAAAATATAGTAAAAATTAAAAAAAATGAAAGTAAATAATTTTGTAAATATGTACCTTCACTTACCTTATTATTGTGGAAGAGAAGTTGCATGTGAATTAGATGAATAAATGCATCCAATGTGCATAACAATAGACTAACATAAAAAATAACATAAAATTCAAACTTTTTTGTAAAAGTATGGGCTTAACACTGAAAAATTATCTATGTTTTTAGGATTCTAAATCTTCTTATATTTTGTGAAAAGGACTTATAAAAAAATGTTACAATAAAAATACATAATTTTTCAATAAATAATAGGAGGTTTTTGTTTTTGAAATTCAATAATAAAATGGATCAATTACTATTCATTTTCATAATTTCTATTATTGGACATTATAGCTTTATATATCTTAAGTTAATAGATAGAGATTATGGCCTGAGCTTGAAATGGTGGATGAGTCAGAGGATAGATTGTAGTGGAAGCTGGTGTATTCTAGGTATGAGGTGTATTTATTGTTATCTTTTAAACTTTTTATTATAATGTAATATAATAGGAAAAGTAGATGATGGGTAAAACCCATTGATCAAAATTTTACCCAAAAAGTTTAGTAATAGAGTAGGAATGGAAAAAAAATGGATAGGAGATAAAATGTCATAAAATAGGTCAAGGTTATTTATGTAAATTTATTGAAAAATATCTAAATAAATAATATGGCAACAACTAGCGTAATGTATGCAGAATATTGTTGATGGTAGGTAGGAAACTATTCTAGATTTTACCCCTCAAAAATAGATACAAAGATTATTATTTGGAAAATTAGGGGGCAGAATAACACTCATAAATTGGATATTGATGTTGTCCCTGTAAAAGCTGATTTTGATGCTGCTCTTCAGTAGGTTTTAGGACTGATTGTCCTGGTGGCTATTAATGCTTTATCTTTTTTGATCTATTAAAGGGTTTCGGGGTCCCTTCAAAACTTGATTTTACCATAATCTAAAAAACAACCAGGCTAATGTAGTTAAAAAGTGGGGATTTTTGGAACTAGTCGATATAATTTATAATGTTTAATATAGCTATAAGTAGGGTGGCTAAGAATGTAGTTTATGGCCAATAACTTAGAAATCTAGCTAAAAACATATAAGATGCTTGGTATAGTGTGTATAAATGATCAATATATTATATGAAGGTTGATATAGTTTGAATTGTATTAGGGCCTATGTATTTTAGTTACATGGCTAATAGTATTAAGTGTAAAGAGGCAACTAAAGTAGTCTTGTTCATGGTTGATATAGTTAGGAATATGATAAAATGGATGATGTAATGTTGTACATGGATGATGAAGTAGTTATTTTGATTATTTATTTATTTTTTAATGTGTAAAATATGATTTATGTTAATTTTGGGATAGTTATATGATAAATACTCTGTTGTTTAGAATTTTCTAGAAGCCACACAGACTCTGGAGACTAGTGAATGCACTTTTGGTATCATATATATTATATAGATTATTTATCATACACTAAGCTCATTTTATGATGTTTGTATTGAGTGGGCTTATGAAAATTAGATGTATCCCATTGAGCACTAAGTTAATCTCCATGTTCTTAGGAACATGGAAGAGACTAACTAATACATTTTGATGGGTGGGGAATAGGATACTATTGAGTTGGGTATTACCCTAGAGGATGTGAATGCCTTATTAGGACTTTTGATTACTAGCACACTAGTGTGGTGTAATACACTATTTTAATCTGATGATAGGTGAGCCTTAACATTATAGGCAATAGAATCACAAAGGTATACCGGGCTTGGGTTGGTGGTGCATTTTTTTGATGTGTATGTTTTGACCGTTGTGTATATTTGGAAGGCTATTATTATTATTATTGTTACATCTCCATTGATCTATCATAATTTAGATGGAAAGGTTTCACTATAATTATAGATCTATGTCATTTGATGTTGGAGTAATATGCATTATATGACCTAGGTTTTATGATTTGGGTGTAGTTAGTGAATGCTTTTTATAGGATTTTATCTAGGGTTTATCTTACAATGAGAGGTGATACAATTTTTACTAGTTGTAAATATGAGAGGCTCCCTATGTATATGTTATCGATATTACCTCATGTTGTGGATTATTCCATTTAGTGCATGTGGAAGTGGACACATGACCATGTGGTGTGTGTTTTACCACATGTCCAAACATTATAGAGTGTCATGTTGGGTGAGATTATATAGAATACACATTTGGTCATGATGGATACTTGAGAGTCATAGCCAACTATTTTTTTAGGCATGGGTTTGGCTCATGATTACTCAACATTATCTTTGGTGGTTGGATCCACATCCTCTATATCGTGTTCTAGTCTAGTTTGAGTTTCCACATCCAATGGATCCTATAGTGTTTCTTATATTTTAGGCTTGACATGTAAGGGAGAGACATGATTTTATAGGTTTATCGACACCAACATACGCTCCCATTATATAACCTCACTAAGTGAGTGTTTTTAGATGATAATGTTGACGAAAGTAAAGAGATAGAGTATAATCTATTGTGCCATAACAGTAGATACCACAACCATAAAGATAGAGATAGGATTTAATGCAGTCATTGGTATAACTATCACTATAGAAACAAAGATATCTAGTAGTGAATCTATCAGTACAATCATAGCTATAGCCACAAAGATATCTAGTAGTGCAACCTACATTGATTTGGTCTATTGTGCAGTATATTATTATTAAAGCATGACATGATCATGTGATCCATCATAGACAATATATATTTTTCACCACCATGGATCCATGCTTCTTAGGAGATTCTTGGTGTCTTATCAAATGGATAAATTATTGGTGAGTAAGATTTGGTTTACTATGATTATGTTAATATTATATAGATAATGATAGATAGATGTATGATTTTTGAGATAAATATATCTAATCTAATTTACTTTTGGGTTTGCATTTTACAAGTGTTATAGTGGAGGAGACCCAATGGGATACTATGGTAGAGATAGACATCATGATATATTAGATGCTGAGCTACCACAATGTGATAATATGTGGATGGTTGATCATGTGATGCCTTCAAGACCTTTATATGCTAGTTGGTTTTGATTAGTTGGTGAGGAAAATTGATATGTATAGATACTATGAGATTCACCTCATGAAATAGTACCACTAGGAGTTATTTAGGGGGGAGATAGAGAGTGACAATCATTGGTTAAGGATAAAGATTACTACTTGAATATGGATATATAGTTGACATAGTTCAAACACAGGTGGCTAATTTTTGTGGGTAAGTTGATGGGGTACAATCATGAAAATAATTTTTACATTATAATGTTAAGAGATGGAAATCATAGGCCTTTATGGGTAGTGTATCATGTCCTCATGATGGAACTCAGCTTTAGAGTTGTATTTTGTACCATGATTTTTTCTTTTTGTATCAAAATTTGAGAAATATGTGTGTGTGTGTGTTTTCATGAATCATGTTTTTATGTATGTATTTTATTTATATAATGTTTATTTAGTTTTATATTCTATGATAAAATTTATGATGTATGTGTTATTCATTTATAGTAAATGTGAAAAAATCTATGTTCAGAAAGAATGATAAATAGAAGAATTAAAAAGAATTTGTAAGTAAAGAGAATTGAAAATATTAAATTAAAATTATTAAAATATAACACTAATAAATAAATGTCAAAAATGTGTGAAATAATTCTTTTTTAAATATGTAATAAAATATATAAAGTAGATGCAAAAACAAGGATTAGATCAATATCTATATATGACAAGAGTGCAAACCAAGAAATATGTAAGATTTACAAATCAATTTAATAATTTTTATATTGTATGATGTAGATAAGTATGGATTTTTATGGACATGCCAAAATGTGACACATTATGTTTATAGGATATAGGGATATTTTTTTAGGAATAACAAGTCCTATCCAAGGTCTTATACTACAACACACAAGATTAAAATAATGAGATGTAAAAATATGTATTATGATCAATGGGTATGATCAACTAATAAATGATATTAATCAAGGTGAATATCAAGAATAATGTGATTAAAAGAGGGAATGAAAGTTACTATATAGGCATTGTAATAATCCTTTGTATAAATGAGACACACTAGGCTAAAGTGCATGTTCTAATAAATTGTGTGAATAATACGGACCTAAGATACTCTAATAAGTAAATGCAAAATTTTGGGCTAACAAGTGAGTTACATAAATCATCCCTTGAATTTTTCATATATAGTAAAAACTAAAATGGGCCTACCTTCCCATAATTTTTCCCCACTTGTCATGACCCCTTATAGTGCCATCTTTTTAATGTAAAGATTGGGTTATTGTGTGATAAAATAAGTGGCCGAAATAGTATAATGAGACTTCCTATCCCATTATCTTACTCAAGAACTCTCTAATGGACCTTGGATTTATCATGAGGCTAACTACAAAATTTGAGCTTGAACCAATATAAGAGACGTACCAAAGAAGAATCACATATTTTAGTGTGACTTTAACTTTTGAATTTATAATTTCCTTTTGGTAATTACCTTTTATTTATTTTATGATCTTGATTCTAAATTTTATGTATTTTTTTTCTTCCCCCTTATGTATTTTTAAAACTAATTATGAGTCATATAAGTAAAAAACACAAGAAATCTTACAATTTGGTTATAAGAGAGAAGTAATTAAAGACCATGTCATCTTAAAATGCTGTTAGACTTTCCCATAAGTAAGTATGCAATCTCAAGACTTACTATGTTTAATTTTAAATATGATAATAATAATGTATAAATGATAATCATTACTGAGATCCATTTATGTATGAACTTGTACAATGATGATTATTATTTTTAGTTAATCACAAAGGAAACATGATAGTGTTGGGTATGGTATAATATCCATGGCAAAAAAAAAACTATACTATTTAAAAAATTAGATAACATAAGCATAAATTTAAGGAAACATCATCCCAAAATAGGGGGAAAAATGAATGGTTTCCAAATACAAAAGAGCATAATCAAATAGTTAAATTTGTATATTATCAAATGATTTAATTATAAACAATTTTTTGTAAGATAAATGATCTTAAATGAAAAATATATTAAAAAAATTAAATATAAGAATAATGAGAGCAAGAAACAAAAAATACATCACAATTTCTATAGTGAAATGTAATTATCAAATCCAACTCTTATGAAAATGTGAATAATAATATGATGTAGCTCAACATTGTGTTCACAAACAATGATATATTTCATGTCATAAATCATTAATAACATTGAATAGATATTGTTCTATCTTAAATATGAATTTAATTATAGTCTCATCAATATTAATAAAGAGTCATGTTAGGACATCATATTTCATAATATTTATGGAGAAACTAGGTATGTTAGAAGAAGGATGATTGCAAGGAACCTCTTGTGAATGATAATAAATGTGAGGAAATAGTACTAAAATGTGACTAATATTTTTAGATATTTGTAATTATGTAGGTAGTGTGAAATTTTGATCCTTTACTCATGAGTGTATTCAATGGGAAATGCATCATATCTACAAATCAATCGTAGCTTGGAGAAGATAGATCCTACTTACACTTTTGATGAGGGATATATTAGATAATCGAGGTCATGACCAATATGTATTTGATAAACCTAATCAAGGGATATCTTACTATAATAATATCACTAGGGAGGGTTCAAAATACTCCAATCAAGAAAAACTATGTAATAACCCCAACTAGGTCTTATGTTTTCACATTCACTATACTAATAAAAAGTAAATCAAAAGTCTAATATAGTACTCACCAAAGCTTGTGGCATAAAATGGGGGTTATTAAACAAGTGAATGTAAAAAATGCATAGGATAATCATAATTAAGCTATGTATAGGAAAAAATCTAATGCATGGAGAGAGAATATTATTCAAAATCCATTACTTATGCTACTTATATATACTAAGAGAGAGGAGTAAATTTAGAAATACTTACCTAAAAGATGAACCCATCAAGACTCAATCTCTCTATTGGCCAAAGGTGCTTCAAAAAAGGTTATTATGGTTTGTAAGGATCACTAATAAAGGCCAAATCATGTAATACTTATCCAAAAGACTAGATTTTTCTCCAAGTAAAAACCCTAAGCTAAGACTCTTCAAGTAGAATGGTGGAAGAGCAGATTATAAAGAAGCACAAATGAATAATAACTCTTGATTACTATTTAAGAATTTAAAATTGATGTGTTTATATAGGTATATATAACCCTAAATACTTCCAAAAGTTTTAGTGAACAAATTTAACGTGGTCAACAAATTATTTAAATTGACAAAAACTAACTACATTATGGACTAGGTTGGCTAGGAACCGACCTAAACCCTTAATAAGTTTTTTCAATAAGAATACAAGGTTGATGCATCCAACATAGTCATGTAATCTATAAAAAGGGGGTTTAGGTTATGGAAAGAGAAAATGAAAGTGGCAAATGACTAGAGGAGTGTGTGAAATAGGAGGTAAAGCTTAGGGGAATGTTTTTAGGAGTTGGTTGGATTGATAACAAGCAGCAATAAGGGATAACAATCCTATGAAGGACCAATGGTCTACCCAACCCTTTCTCATTGCACCCTTCAATTCATGTACTTAGATATATTAAGATTTTGGGTTCTTTTAATATAAAAAGCAATACTAATTGATAAATTTTTGAAAATATTATGTGTATACATATACCCCACTCGAATATCATCATGTGTCACTCAAGTGCAATAGAGGATGATGCTTTGAGAAAGAATATCATAACACATAATGTTGAGGTTAAAAAAAAGTTGCAATATTTTTAATCATAAATAACTAAAAAATAAATGAATAAAATGGAAATAACTAAAAATTAAATGTGTTGTGTACCTTGAATTACCTTTATCACTAAATGGTTGTCTAATGTGTTTGTAGTTTTGATTATGGAGGGTGCAGAGACTACTTTAAATAAACCAAAGAATATAAAACTAAAGAGAAAAAACAAACAAACACATGAAAGCCAAGATAATTGGTGCTATGTGGATGGGATGTACTTGTAAATTTTCTAAGCTAGGGTAACAAGTGCTATGTTAGACCTAAATGACCAAGTCAAAATTTAGAGTAAATAGGGTAACCAAAAATCCAAGGTTACTAAAGATCAAAAAAATCAAACAAGTAAACCTTAAGAAATAAAGGCAAACTCACCAAGTCAAACTAAGGATACATGTCAAAAATAATGGTAATCAAACATCAATGTAAAAGTAGTAACAATCCTTACTTAAACAAATGTGTGTGAGGAAAAATGGAAAAACAACATTGATGGGGGTGAAGCAACAATCCTTACTCAATCATCAATGTAAAAAAGTGCATAAAAGGGAGAAAAACATTGATAAGTGATAAGTAACAAGCCAACCTCACTCAATAATATAAAAAGTACAAAAAAATGGAAAACAACATTGATGAGTGAGAATTAACAAGCCAACCTCACTCAACCATGGAAAAAATACAAGTACAAATGGACTCAAGTGTCCATAAAAAGGGTAGTAAAATAATGAAAAATGCTATAATAAATCAAGGCACATCTATAAATGTAGATCCATGGTGTAAAATAAGTAAATCCTAGTCACTCAAACATATTATTTTATTTCGAAGGATAGCTAAAACTAAAACGAGTTAGTTTTAGCATGTTTTTAATATGTGAAGAATAAGGAAGTATAGAAAAGGGGAAATGGATTTAGAATCACACGTGCTTGTCAAGGGGGAAAATGAAATGGGGGGATAGGAGAATGAAGGAAAATAAAACAAGGTATAAGAACTCTTTATTGAAGTCAATAAACTTAAATTATGTTTGTCAAAACAAGAGGAATTTCAACCTTAAGGAATTTGAAGAAATTTTCCTAGCCACACAAGTCTTAGGTCAACAAATGAAGTATGTAGATCATCCTATGAAGGCTATATACATGAAAATTAAAATGGACCTACCTTCCCACAACATATTCCCTATTCCTTAGGACCCCTTATAGAGACATCAATCTACTATGAAGATTAGGTAATTGCATAAGAAATTATGTAACACCATAGAGTTTTTTTGAATTCTCCTATTCTAATCTATTGGCCTAACACACCCCAATGTACCTCAGCTCTATTGTGAGGCCAACTATGGAGTTTGATCTTTTATTGGAGATAAGATATATGCTTATAATCACATCTTTTGGTGTGATTTTGACTTTTGAGATCTATATGTTGCCTTTTGTATATCATTGCCTTTTATTTCAAATTATTTGTATTTTAACTATCTTGATGGCTTTTTTTTATTCCTCTTCCTTACATATTTGAAATACCAAATAAAGGTGCTAAAGATTAATTTCATTTGAATACTTGGAACTTGCTTACAAAGAAAGATAACTTAGAGAGCTTGGTGTCTAAGAGTCTTATAGAGTCATGTGAAATAAAAGTCTTATCTTGACTTTGACCTTATTTTATCTAATGTGGAGTGAAAGAAAAGGAAATCAAGAGGAATGAGACATGAAATAATTTGAATTACTTCAAATCACAAAAGAATTAAAAAAATGGATATAATGATAGAAAACATGTGATTCCTTAATATGATAATGAGGGAAATTAAGGAAAACATGATAGCATATTTTGTTATGAAAATTTCATGTATCAAAAGAAGAAAAAGATTAAGCTGAAAACAAGGATAAAAAACTTGTAACCATTGGAAAACACATTCTAGAAAAGGAATGAAAAAGATGGTGATTTTATGAGGAAGCCCAAGTCCTACTCATGGTCTTACATTGTAACTCATAAAAGAGAAACCGATGAGGGTTTCAAAAAGTGTTAGAAAATGAATGAAATGAGAAAAAGATGGTATTTGTGAGGAAGACTAGGTAATATCCTTGGTCTTACATTACAAATCACAAATGAGAAACCCAAGGGGTGCCTAAAAGTGTGTAGAAAGTATGAAAATAAGATGGATAAAAATACGTCATGAGTAATACTAGGTCCTATCCAAAATTTTATAATGCAACTCATGAAAAAATGGGATACCAAAAGACTAAAAGGAAGGACTAAGGTTTGTAAAAATAGAGAAATGTTGTAGAAGGTGAGACCCATGCAATTATCATACAATTTTTTTTGGAAAGATAGAATATATAAATCATGAGAATAAGGGAATAAATAGGCAAAATACTTCTTGAGGAATTGTGCATGGGTAGTTTATTTGAAGATATGGCCTTCATTGGTTTGAAGGTAATAGGTACTTGGACCAAGAATATCTTTGACTAAATAAGGCCCCTACCATTTTTGGGTGTATTTAACTTCTTTGTCATGAGTGTATTCTAATTTAAGGATAATGTCACCAACATTAAATGTATTAATTTTAAATCATTTATTATGTTGTTTGGAAATATGGGCCTTGTATTGGTGATTATGTTGCAAAGAGAAAGATGATGTTCATCAAGGAGATCGGGATCATAAAGGCGAGATTATTTTAATTATTCATAGGGTATGATACCATGAAGAGATATATAGAGAGAGATGGAAGCTCAAATTATAATAAAAGGACTGATTTAAAACCATAAACAAGAGAGAATGGCATTACCCTAGTGGTAGTACGTATGCTAGTACAATAGGCCCAAAGAGCAGGATAAAGATGAAGATGACAATCCATGTGGGTTTCACAAATTATCTTTTAGAGAATTTTATTGAGAACTTTATTTATGGTCTCATCTTAGACATTACATTGTAGATGATAGGGTGTGGATAAGTTGTGATTGATTTTATAATTAGCACAAAGTTATTTGACATCTTTATTTTTGAAATTACCACCATTATCTAAAATGATAGTATGAGGGACACCAAAGTGAAAAATTATTTTATTAAGGATGAATTTGGAGATGGTGGTATGGGTGAAATTAAAAAGGGGCATAGCCTCAACCCATTTGGTAAAATATTTTGTGGTTGTGATTATAAAGGCATGCCCATCTTGAGATCAAGGTAATTTCCCTATGAGATCTAATTCCCACATGGAGAATGGTTAGGGAGATTATAAAGTTTAAAGCCATGGGCTTTGTCAAATGGTGATGGCTTCAAATGTGGTAGATTAGTGAATCATTTGGTTGAGTAGAAGATGGAGATTTTCTTATTTGTATAAGAAAATTTGGATCGAAAAGAACTTGGTTTGGTTGAAAAAGATATTTTGAAGAAATGAGGGAATTAGAAATAGAATTTTTATTTTAGGGGATAGGCTCGATGGTGAAAGAAATGAAATATTTAGCAAGAGTAGTTTAAATTTGATGATAAAAAATGATATTGTCACTCTTGGATTGGTAATCACCATTGACTTGTTGTAAAGTGAGTTGGGAATTTCTTAAATCATGTAGGTATTGGATATCTAAATCAATGGCAGCTCTCATGACTAATATTAAGTCTTCATACTCTGCCATGTTATTAGTGACATAGAATATTAAGTGAAAATCTAAAGGAATGATTTTTACAAGAGGGATTATAAGAATACAACCTTACCTAACTCCTTGAATGCATTTAGCACCATCAAAATGAAGGTTCCAATTATCCTCATGTAAATCATCATTAATTTCAATAATTTCTTTGATAACTACTTTTGGTTTAGTAGTATCAAGGAGGATAGTAGATGCATTGAGATTACTTGCTTCAAGATCAATAGTTAAGTTATGGATGTAATCTTTAAGGGATATGAATTTTTTTATACCTTTAATATAGAGAATATTATCATCAAGAAGACTATCTTGAAGGTGGTTATTATTGGGCATGGGAGCTGTGGTAAGTTAATTAGCAATGATTTATCCTTTGACATATTTTTGAGTAATAATTTGGAGATAAAATTCCATGAGAAGGACCATCCACTTGCCAATTCAATCTCCAAGAAGAAAGGATTTTTAGAAGAAGTGATGAAGGGGATCATAATGTATGATGACTAAAGTAGTCTGAGAAATCATATAATGTCAAATTTTTTAGCAACAATATATATGATGAGGCAATCATGTTAAAATTTTGTATAACATTTCTCATAATCAATAAGGCCTTGACTGATATATTAGCTAGCATATTCTCTTCTAGTATCATCATGTTGGGCAAGCATCGTCCCAACCAATATGGGTGGAGAAGAGATATATAGGATTTAAGGTTAATCATTTAAAGGGGGACAAAGAGTGGGTGGTGAATCACTGATTCTTTCATATTATCAAATGTTTTTTTATAGGGACCTATCCATTGTAGAGAATTACTTTTCATAAAAATAGAATTGATAGAATATATATGATAATCCATTTTGGGGATGAATCTTCTAATTGCCCTAAGTTTATAAAGGTAATTATGAATGTCCAAAATGGATCGAGGGATGGGCATGTTGATGATAGAATTAATATTGGTAGGGTAAACATAAATTCCATGGAGAGAAACTAATAATCCTAATAGTTTTTGAGATTTGACACTAAAGACACATTTGTAAGGATTTAGTCTAACTTTATATTTAATAAGATGGTCAAAAAAGATGGCAAGATCAAAAATATAAGTCTTGCAACATTTAGACTTAGAAATGAGATCATACACATAGATTTATATAATTTTTTGAATAAGATCATGAAATATATGAGCCATTTCCCATTGATAAGTATCTCTAACATTTTTGAGTCTGAAGGGCATTTTAACATAGCAATAGGTGCCCCATTCTATGGCGAAAGTTGTCTTATTTTAGTCTTGAGCAGTAATGTGAATTTGGTTATATCTTGAGAAACCATCCGTAAGAGACAAAATTTCATAACCAGTTGTGGAATTGACAATGACATCTATTAAATGTAGAGGGAAATTTTCCTTAGGACAAGCAAGATAAAGGTTACAAAATTTGATGCAGATTCAAATGACTACAGTGACTTTTTTTTTTTGAATAGGGACCAAATTAGAAACATATTCAAAATAGTCCATTAGTTTGTTAACATTAGCATCAATAATTTTGATAATTTTTTTGTGACATAAGGTGGAAATTTTGGGTGGAAATTACCATTGATTTTGGTGCACATGTTTGGCATCAGGATAAGTTATGATTTTGTGCATGGAGTTAAGTTCTTCAAGAAAGTTACAATGGGATTTACAAGAAATAGTTTGATATTTAGAAGTTATGGTATATTTTTAAGGAATAGAAGCTGCTAGCAGTTCATAAGAAGGAGGTGGTTCCTTAGGGGCTTCTAAAGCTAAATTAGTGTTTGTAGTATCTTTAAGAAGTTATTCCTCCAAAGATCATCTCTTAGGTTTTGTGATAGGATGTTTATGAGCTATTATATGATGATAATTGACCTTATTTGTGTTAAAATATTGAGAATTATTATAATATTGGTCATATTTATCACCAATAGCACCAATATCCTTGTTATTTTGTTGATCATTAGCTATGGAAAAATATTTTTGATTATTAAAAGAAGCTTTGTGAGCTTATCATTTTTGAAAAGTAGTGTTGTAATCATGATGATGAAGTTGGATCATGGCCTCATGATTGAAGGAATCACTAAGCATGTAAGAGATATAAAATTTAGTAAGTCCTCGATAATTTTCATGGGAATGCCTAATGTCAGTGTGGAACCAACAAAATTGATTAGGGTCATACCATTTTAGAGGATTATTAGGATAAGTAAAGGGTTTGGAGGGTGGTAAGAATTATTTCATAGTTAGTGGTATGTGAGAATATGGGTTAGTTTTGGATTTGGAAATTCCTTTTTTAGTTAGAGGAGTATTTTTGGTGATGGAATTAGTATAAGTTTGAAAAGATCCTTTAAGGAATTTGGTATTAGGTTTGAATTGATTAATGAGGAATTCTTGACATTTGGCTTGGTCAAGATCTTCATTAAGCATTTGAGGAGTGAAATTTCAAACTTTATATTGAAGTGAAAGAGTTGAAGCAGTTATAAAGAGTTTAAAAAAATTGTCATCAATCATGTTATGGTCAACCTTATAGGCTAGAGATTTCCATCATTTGATAAAATCATGGGATGATTTGGTGGGAGATTGATTAGAATTGATGAAATGGCTAAGGAAATTTTTGGGAAGGTCATTATGTTAAAAATCTTTAACTAAAGGATCGGATAAATCCTCATGTTGCCAAATGGAATGTTGGGGAAGTTGGATGTACCATTCCAATACATCGCTAGTGAAGGTTTTAGGTAGAAGTTTAGTTGTGTTGTATGTATTAGTTTGGATTCACTCCTTATAAATATTAAAAAATGCTTGGAGAAAAGATGTAGTGTTTTTAGTCCCATCATACTTGATAGTTGGAGATATATTACCAATATAAATGGACATAATGAAATGATCTAATGGCTCATTTTTGATATTTTGAAGCATTTTATTATTCATGATAGGTTTAAGAATAACATTTCCTGAGGCATATCTAAGAGGTGAAGGAATAAATTTGGGATTGGCTTGAGGATTAAAAATTGGAGGTCGATTAGCCATATTGATCAAATGATGTTGTAATTATATCATTTGAGAGGTGTTAAAAGTTTACATTATGTTCATTTGTTGTATGACATGTGCAAAAAGTTGAGACATATCAATTGGTGGGTTGGTGTTTTTAGGAGAACTCCCCAAGTTTGTATTAAGGGGAGGGTTATTGGAAGGAAGATTACCAATTGGATTATTGGATAGATTTGTGTCAATTACACCCACATTATGTTGAAAATTTTGAATATGAGAATTGTCTTGATAAATACAAAAAGGATCAGATCCACCTATTTCATCTTGAGGCATGATTTGAACCATGTTACTATCCATAGATGAAAGAGGGGAAGAGGTGTTCCAAGGGTGAGGGTTCTCTTGGTAATTAAATAAAGGTATAAATGAATACCCCATAAAGTGTCTAAATGAATTTAAGTTACCCAAGAATATTCTAATAGGGTAGTTAATGATGTTTTTAGGAAAATGAATAGAATGATAAGGAAAGATAAATAGGGAACTAAGTGATCTAAATAGGATACCAAGGTTAGTATTAAGAGTATAGAGTTGATTAGGTTAACTAAGTACTACTGGATAGAAGGTAGAAGAGTAAATAGTCAACTAGGTTGATTGAGTACTGTTGGAAATGGAAAAAGATAGTCTGATAAGGATACAAAGTTGACCAAGTTGACTTAGTACTATAACCTGATTGATAAAAAGGAGTACTAGGTTGAACAGGTCAACTCAATGCTACAGTCAAGGAAAAAATAGTCTATAAGAGATTGTGTCAAATAGAATGATAATGTGTTAAAAATAGGGAAATATTTTTGAAATATAAATTAAAGAAAGAAATTGAATTAAATACATGAACAATTGGATCATTGATAACTATCCAATAAGCACACATCACAAAACCTTACACCAATGCTGAACAATGCAAATTTTTTAAATAAAACATACAATGATCAATGAGTAAGAAGTCAACTAAAAAGTAAATGCTAATTGATAGCAAATTTGTGTCCTACATAGCAAACTTTCCTGAATGTAGTATAGTGTCCTGAACATCAAGTATGGATCAAGGATTGAATAATGTTCTAGATGAAATGAGTGGCCGAGGAGTCTCACATTGATCACAAAGCTTTTGAAACACTTTAATATTGATTAATGTGCATTTTAATTAATCTATAAGGCAAAAAAAAGGATCCAACTAGGTATTTATGGTGATAAATACAATTCAAGATCATGGACAAGTTCACATAAGCCTCAAAAAATCATTTAGAGCTTCAAAAGTTTAGGAGCAAGATTTTTGAAGCCGTACCATCATCAGGACATCAAGAAGAACTAGACTAGATAGTTTTCTTGTGTAATTTATAAACATGCTCAAGAAGCCCCCAAAAACCAAAGGATTGCACTACCATAGAAATCTTCATACCTAGATCATATCCTAAAAATCTCGATTCTATTTGAGCATCTAAGCTCAAGTTATGAGTGTTCAAAGTTGGAAATCAAGTTTGAGCTCCATAAAATATACATTGAGGTTTAAATGATCAAAGATAGGCATGCAGATGTCATGAAAAACACATAGGTTAGCCCACTTTAATATTTTTTAGACACATTTAGAAAGTTCGTGGACCCAACAGATTAAGTGGGCATAATATTTTCAATATCAAGAACATCTCCTACAAATTGGGTGCCTCCATGACCTTTTCACTTCTAGATCCACACCTTCAAATTTGGTTAAAAATTGGGTGATATCCATGAAAACATCAAAATCAAGATATGATATGAAACCATTTGAGTTTAAAAAGTGATGGACATGCAAACATCATTAATGGGTGCATGGACATATTTGACATTTACATAGATGTCAAAATTAAGACATATCAAAAATCCATTGTGATTTCAATTTGACAATCATGCAAATGTCAAATTTGGCCATGAAAAAATCAAATGATAGGAGCATGGATGTCAAATTTGAGCTTGTGAAGTATCCATTTGATTTTAAATAATTTGTCCCAAGAAGATCTGATGATGTGTATTTGATCCTACATTTAGATCTAATGGCGAGTTGAGGTCAAAGGGGTCAGCAAATATCAAAGGCAAATGCGTGAATGGCAAATGTCACAAGTATGTTAGATTGGTAAAAGATCAAAGGTTTGTGTTCATTCATACCTAGTAGATCTGATGGTACAAGATGGGTCAATATGTCAATGGTCTAAGTCATAAGTTGATGTTTAATCAAATAAAGGCAAGCCTAATAATATTTTATTAGAAGTTAAAAAGCAATTTTTGATAGGGAAAAGTAAATACAAAGGGACCAGAGCTTGAGCATGATCTTGGCTAAACTAGCAGGACCAAACATTGCTAGTAAAGCTCTATATAGGTAAAACAAGGCTTTTAGGCCTAATACAAAGATCAAAGATGAACTAGTTATTGGGAATCAAGGTCAATCAATTTGTAAGTTTCTATGGATATTGTGACTCTGTAAAAATCCAACAATTAGATTGGTTTTCATTTATAATTGACATGTGTTTAATATTAGAGAAAATATAGATGTAAACATGATCATGGAGAGGTGTTTCACCTATCATATGGGCACATTTTTTATAAATAGGTACCAATGGCCACCCAAAGTGTATGTGGCACAATTCTATCAATTCCAAGACATGGTCCTCATCAGCAAATCAAATAGATAATGACATGGTGTTTCAAGGAGACCCAGTGGATGGATGAGGATAATGAGCATTCATTTATTTTATATAATTGGTTCCTTAGTGATAATATCATGAGTGAACATCCTCAAACTTGTGTTAATACATCATAGTTCTTTCTCTCTCTTCCTTTTCTATATATGTTCCATCTTCTACCACATTCTAACTCTTTGAAAGTTTTAGAAATAAATTTCTAACATTTTTAGAGAAATAGATTCTTATTTTTTGGCTTGCTTATGATATGCCAAAATTTGTAATGTAACACCTTTTGATGCAATAAAGACTGAATTTCATCATTTTGTAAGATAGATTGAAGTGTGCCCTATGAATTCATGTATTGTAGTTAAGTGAATGTATGTTCCTTATCTATGTCTGAGTTTTCTCACCGTCATGAAATGTTTGGTAGTGCTCATAGGTCATTATAAGTATAATTTATAGTTTGTTGTTTATCTTAAAAGTGGTTATCTTCCTTCTCATGCTATTTTGATAATTGATCAATGCATTATTGTGAAATAATTATGTGGGACTGATTTTATTTGGTCTTGAATGTGTCTTATAGTGTGTCTTGTGAAAAGTATAAGTGTTCCAATTACTAGTGCATCACCTCATTTTATATGCTTTCATTTATTGCTTTTACTCTCTCCCTTTTCTAAGTAATTATTAGTTTAGGTATATATTAGGTGATATATCCATAAGGCATCCAACCTTCTCCAGAGTTTTGACCTATGTTTAGGTGATCCACAAGCTAGGGTCATTCCCATGTTAGAGTAGATTTGTGTAAGAGGACCTTAACAATCCTCTTATTTAGCTAGGGTACAATCTAAACCACTAATAGTTTTAGCATGCCTAATGGGATAAATATTCCTTAGAATAATTAAAGTTTAAATATTGAAAAGAAGAAATTACAATAGGAGGAAACATCTACCATCATCAGAAGTTGAATATCCTTCAGGTTATAGAGCTCTTAGCATATTTTAAGCAGTGTTTTCATGCCAAAGGCTACAATAAGGTCATCATGTAAAGGTATTAATTTTAAATTAATTGAGATACCTTTTACTTATTAAAAAAATCAAGATTCAATAAGTCTAGACCTTATCCTCAAAATAAATTGTCACCTCTTGGTCATCTTATTGTTTTATTCCAAGCTATTATCTCCATAAGCCAAATCCTTTTTTCCCAAATGGTGGTTAGGAATCAAGTGTTTGTTCTATTTAATAGGGTTATTCCTCTAAATTAGGCTTAATATGATGACATACTTTTGGTTTCCTTAAAGATTATCCCTTTCTTCTCATGATAATAGGATGAATCTATTGCTATTAAGCATATTCAGGATGTTTCCAACATATGTTTCATAATGTTATTCAAGATAATGTGTCTATCAGACTACTTGTTACCTCCTTCAAGGTAAAATCATTGAAATGGTATAGGAATATTATTTTAATCTCCATTTCTACTTGGGATGAGTTAGGTGCAACCTTAGTTAGGTAATTTGAAGACAAGTCTGATCATCTATCTTTGGTTGAATAACTAAAAACCATCCAAAGGTAACCCCATGAGTTCATGTCTAATTTTAACCCCAGATTCCAAAAGACATGGACTAAGATCCATACATTGGCTATACCATCCCTAGAGTATGCATTATTTTCTATCTAAAGGCCCTCAATTTTGATATTAGTGTCATGATATAGTCCATGGGTGGTAATACTTTGCCAAATGCCTATGAACTTGCAATAAGAGTAAAAAATAACTTAATACAAGTTGGTAATATTTATCTAATGAATTTAATTCCCATATTCATAGAATTTAAATCTATTCCTCTTCCTCAATTTCCTCAAATCTCATATATATCTCTTATTCCATATCCAAAATCCCAAGTTGTAACCCTTTCTAATCAGGCTAGTGAGATTGGAGATCTAAAAAGTATGCTACAAGATTTTGGGAATGAGATTGTTCAACTCAAGAGAAAAAAATAGAAAGTTAGACCTTATCAATATCAAAAATATAATACTTATTAGTCCTTAAATAATAAAATACATCCTTATGAAGGTTTCAAGGACAATAGGCAACCTTTCCAAAATCAAGTATCCATAACCCAAACTAAGCCATATGCAACCCTTGATCATAATGTACCTTCTAGTTTAAAATAAATTGTTCCTCAAAAAAACTTGATTCAAGATTAAGGTTGGTATCCCTTCAATCCAAATGACACTCAAAACCAAACATTAATATCATAAGATATTATTATGCCACAAATAACACAAGAAGAGTTCTCTTCAAAGTGGTCATCATCAAGACATAATATGGCATTCCAAGGAGAGGCTCAACAAGTTCCAAGTTAGATTGATGACATCAATGTTAATTAGGAATTGGATGATCATATTGAATTCAATCAAGTTGGTGAAACTAGTAATATAAATGATCAAGTTTCGTCTCTAATTAGAGCTAAAAGAAGGGTAGTTGAGGAAGCTCAAGATGTGAGTAATGATTATAGTGTTCCTAATTTTTATCACTTAGATTTTCATCCCTTAATTAAATGCTTTGTCTCTCCTCATCTAAGTTTCAAAATGTAAATATCTCACTTGTTTTGGGTAGTCAATTTGGTGAGATGAATCTCTAGAATGAAGGATAGCTCCCTAGATGTGCCTTGAAATGCCCTCACATATACTACCGGATTATTTATGGAAAAAAGGGATAGATTTGACATGAAATTATACATATTATAATTATTTATGTACCAATATGTTTACGATAATACTATTGTACTCCATCACTTTGAAACAAACCATACAAACTAATTTAAGAGTCCTAGAATGCACTAACATCAGTATTTCAATATGAAGGTGCCATATATGAAGACTATCCAAGGTAAGTGGAATTATAGATCATTTTGTAGATGTTAATACTTATTTTTAAGCTTAATAACATGTTCCAATACTTCAAAACACTTCATAGGAACTGATAGGCATAGAATCATTCGCATTAAACATGCAAGGATTGAGAGAAAGCAAGGATAAATGAATATATCTTAACCATTCACTATACATATATTTACACACTTTAAAATTTTGATGTATAAACTTAAACTAGATTTAATTTATTATCTGATCCAAGTACAATGTCAAAACTAGTAGGTCTTCACCATACCTGGTGTGGTATATCATTACAAAGGCCAAAATGGTAGCTCTTATAGAGCTTGAAAGAGAGAGGAGAAAGAGAGAATTACAAGGGTCATAAAGACACTTGTAAAGAAAATAAAATGAGATGCTTATGAATGAGGAGAGGATAAGGTATGAACCATCCAAGGTCAATAAGTACAAGTGTACACACAAGGCATAAAACTCATGAAAAATGGCAAAAAATTCTTTATGTTGGCTCAGAAAAATTACCTTCATGATTAGACCTATTTTAACACCTCATAACTAACTAGGACTAGGTCCAATTATTTTGAATAATTGTAAGGGTATTAGGAATTCCTCTCCATGAATTTTATTATGCCTAGTCATCTATAATCAATTGGAAAGGAGCCATCATCATTTGTAGTAAAAAAACCTCCTTCTTCATGCACCTTACACACTTGTCTTCAAATTTGGCTTTATTTGATCATGAAAATACATTTTATGTAGTTTATGAAAAATTTAAATACCCTAAATAACCTTATAATCATTAGGGACACCTTAAATTGAGATCACTTATAGTTCTCCACCCTTCTCACCAGCTTGTCTACTAGGCCAGTTTTGACTAGCTGAGATGAAGGCTATTTTTTTCACACTTAGAATAATTTATAAGTAATTAAATGAACATAATTAGTTACCAAAATTTCAAATATTCCTCCAAAATTTGGTTTCATCCTTTGAATCCTTATAGAACATGTAAAACACAAAAAATGGGAGAACATAGCCTATTTTGTACCCTATTTGTATAGTTCCATACATATAAAACTCATGGGAGAGATCATAATTGAGTCTTATAAAAATAAAAATAGGTTTTCATGGTCAAAATATGCCATTATATCAGTTATCCAACTCCATTTTTCCAAACTAGTCCTGACTGAGGATTTTTAAGGGTTTTAGGCATGTTTGACCTCTTAAGGTTTGATCATAAAAACCAGACATACAAATTTAAAATAAATTACACAACATGACCTTTAATACCCATAATAACCTCCAAAAACTCCTTTGGATTCCATGTAAAACCTCATGAAATATGTGAGATTCTAAACTTCTCCTATAGAGCTCTTTTCCTTAATTCCTATAGGTCTAATGTTGTTTCCAAGACAAAATAGCTTCCTTAGGGGTTTATTTTCCTTATACCATATTTTAAGATTCTTATATGACATCATAAACACTCTCCAATCCATTATAAATCTTTTTTAAGGGTAAAAAATAAAATGACCTATCATTTGAAGACTAAGCCTAACCATGTCAAGTAAGCTTGAGTTGTCCTTGAGGCCCAAAATGAGTTATTGGTGGTTTACCTACTTTTTTATAGATCAAAAACATCTAATTATATCCCATATACATGATAAAATTAATTATAATTCCCTACCAAGGTTTCAATTGAGAGCAACCCACTATTTGGCCTCTAAGCCTAATGTTAGTCTTATAGGTTTGACTAAAAATTTGGTAGTTTGGGATACCTTATCTAGATCCATAATTTATTTCAAGGTTATTAATGTTTTAATAGGTATATTAAATATTCATCAACCTCTTTTAAATTTTAAAACCTCATTTTATTCATCACTTTATCCCCATTCCTCAAAACTATCAATTTGACCTTATAAGGGAGTGCCCTCTGTTTGAGACAAAATAGAGGGAACTCATATATTTATTTAGATAGTGTTGGTAATTTTAAAAGATTATTTAGGTTATAAGTATCATATATAAAAAAAATTATCCCTTTTTTAGGCTTATAGACCCTCCAACTCCCTCCATTTCCAAGACAGACTATGTATTTGAGCATCATGTGTAGGATTTTTCAAGAGTGGATTGTGTTTTTGATTAAAGACCTTCCCTTTTGCCTATTTTATCATATTAAAGTGTTTATTAGTATTATATAATCATTATATATGTATATCTCATCCACTCATCACACTATAACCTCATTTATCCTTCATATACCTTACATTCTCATGACTGATGCACCTTTCTTGATTGTATTTAATTTTTCCCATAGTGACTTGTAAGTCATTATGCATATTTGGGTTTGTAAAATCATTGTATTTAACTTAAATTAAGTATTTAAAGTCAATATATATATGTTTAGACACATTTTATTATCCTAATTGGCCAAAACTTCCACTTAGACACCCTATTTTGACTTACTATCTACATAGCCAAGTTGAATGTGTTTGACTTGTTTAGTGACCCGTATAGGTATGTATCATTGTTGGTATTTGTATATAGTTAATAGGATATAATTATATATTATAGGATCATAATACATTTTTTAAGACCCTTTGTTCACCATGAATGACTTTGATCATCACTTTAGTACTCAAAACCCTGCTCACTATTATAACACTCAACACAACCAATTATGTTGAGCAAAATGAAACTCTGTAGGTGAATTTTCCTCCATTAAAAGGTGACATATAATTGATAAATATAAAAAAAAAACTTGAAAATTTTTCACATCTACTAACCTTGGAGGTTTTATCTCAAACTTGCATGTTGGACTGAGTGCTCCTACAGTTGACTGCAGGTGTGTTTTTCTATGGAGTTAGGAACAACTATAGGTTGAATTGCATGTTTTAGGATTTATCTACATGTATAATGTCCTATTTTAAGTCATTTAAGATAATATAAAGCTATATTCACTCTACTCATGATTGGAAAAAATGTATATACCAAGGTTATCGAACTCAATCCTTTTTACAACCCTACAACTAGATTATAAGCTTTATTATGGTATACCAACCCAATCTTGATGATATTCATGTTATCAGTGTGAATTTAAATCATTAATTCCATTCAAATTATGAGACATGATTTGTTTTCTCCTTTAGTGCTAAGTCACTTTTGCTTTCAAAGGCTGTAGACACTACTACTTGGTTTTAGTGGCTTTGTAGGCAACTTTAAGACTTCTAACAACTGCCTTCCATTGCTTAAATGATCTCAAAACTCTACAAGGCCTTTTTCCCATGATGATACTACAATATTAGGTCATTTATAATAATTTTAAATATTTGAAAACATGTTGTAAGATATTAGGAAAACCCCAAGGGACTCTATTTTGCCCATTTAGGGATTTGATCCTTGAACTTGCAATGACCACTCTTGAAATGGTTTTCAACTTGTTTATCACTTCATTCCTATTTATATTTATGTTATTATCATTTTGGAATGTTATTTATTAAATAAGGAATTAATCATTGGTTTTGACACCTATATATAAGTACCTCTACCTCTGCCAACAAATCCTATAGGTGTTGATTTTTAGGTCTCCAAATAATATATGCAATTGTGAACAATGTGCATTATTTGACTCTTTATTGAGTCATGAACCAAAATAAACCTAAAAAATTCACTCCTAATGTCTCAAAGAGTTTGAAACTACTATTAAAACTCTCATCATAACATGATGTTGTCATGAAACCCTTTTAGGTGTACCTTAAAGGGTATGCAGGCAGACTGTATGCAAGTGTGTAAAATGAGCATGAATTGTAGGTTTCAATGGTGTTTATGACCTATCCAAATTTTCAAACAAAAATTTACTCATTATCAAAACCTTTGTTAGATTAGTAACATTTCTTCAACATGATTAGTTTCAATGAAGATGTCTATAGGTGCATTCTAAAAACTTACAGGTAGTGAGTAGATTGCAATCATGTGTTCAAGGAAATTGCTTGCATAGTGAAATTATCTCCCTTTAATGGATTTTAGATGAAAAATAAATATTTTTAAAATATCAATACAATTTTAACACTTCAATATCAACATTTAACCCCTTTGAAGGCACTTAGCTGACTGATATGATAGTCATATAACAAACTAATTGTATGATGACTTAAGACTGCAACTCATAGAAAATTTTATTATAAAATGAGATTAAAAGGTTAAATAAGATCAATAAAACTTTGGAAAAATTATAATTAACATAAAAAAACCACTAGAGCTATTGTCAAAGCATTAAATCTTGAACATGGTGAAAATTTGCCTATTACATAGAAAGGTGCTTCTTGCAAACTAAGCTATTTTTCTCATCCAAACTTCATGAAAATTGAAATTAATAATGGTAATAATTTTAATAGGATTAAAAATTAATTTTAAACCAATATAAATAGCTATATTGTATAAAATTTCTTAAACCAAGGCAAAACCTATAGGGTACATAGATTAGTAGGTAGATTTGAAAGGTCAACTTCTTAGGAATGGTTCATAAAGATCAGACCACCATTTCTATATAACCAAATGTAAAATGTAATATTATTTAGTGTATAAAACACCCCCAAGATAATTTTTACTAAAGCCTCTCATGCTGACCATACCAAGTACAAACTTGAAGACTGATTTTAATTATCAAGCCTAGTGGAAGGAGAGATAAGTGGTTTTCTTCATCTTTTGGAGTTTATAATAAAAATTATCACTGAATTAAGTGTATGTAATTATAAGGTAAATTAATAAAATTTCCTAAATTAAATGATGTTGTACAATTTTTTACACCTCATTAAATGATCATGTTTTAAAAGAAAACTGCCCTTTTCTAAGGAACATACCAATTTTTATTTAGTAATATTTATTGGCACTTGTAGTTTCACCATTTTAGGAGGTAATAATATATAATTATCCAAGTTTAAAAATTTAATCACCTCTAGTCTTGTGGGAAATTGAGGGAATGAGGTGAATCTCTATATAGGGCTAGCTCTCTTGATGTACCAATTAGGATTGAACCTACTACTAACTTTGGGGGGATGAAAAGGGAGAAGGATAATTGAAATAAACCTAATATAATTGAAGTGATACACCATATATTTTTATGACATCCAACCATATGTATCTCACACTTGAAATCAAAGGACAACTGAACATACACTCTCCAATAAATGTCTTCTTGCATCAATGTTATAATGTGGGGTTATAGATAAATGCACAAAGCTAGGAGGACTAGAAAAGATGCCTATTATGGCACTAATTAAAATAATAAATCACTTAAACCATGACATATCCTAAAACATATGACATGCCTTGCAGGAAGAAAATGCAAATAGGTGAATAAAATGAGCAACATGCTAAGGAATCCTTAGTCTTCACTTATGTAAGATCACACAAAAAATTAAACACACTAATTATAGTAATTAAAGAGGTAAAACTTAGTCATTTTATCTATAAAAAGGTGTAAAATTGAGTATGGGTTCACCATACTGAGGTGGAGCATCCATACAATGTCAAAATGGCCAACTCTTATAGAGTTTTAGAGAGAGAGAGAGAGAGAGAGAGAGAGAGAGAGAGAAGTCCAAGGGTCACAAGGACACTTTTTGTCATGTCCCCTTTTTTGTGGACATTGACAGGCTTGATGATTAGCTTATTATGCGACCTTCGTAAGCTAATAGGATGGATAGAGGGTCATAATGGAGCTTGGCTTGACTTTGATTCGCAGAATTTCTACATTTGGTTTTCATTCAGGGTCTTTTAGACATGTTTGCTTGATGCTCCTACTTTTTAGGGATATTTGATATGCAGTGGAGCACCTTTATTTTGGTATGGTCATGTGTGGAATCACTCCCTGATTCACCTGCTTCGATCGGTTTGAGGATCTGACGTATATTGAGGGAGATATTAATATTTGATTGATTTAATCAAATATTAATTATTTGGTCTCATTAATAATTAATTATTAATTATTAATTATTAATTATTAATTATTTGGTCTAATTTTAAATTAGAAACCCTAATGCTAATTTAAGAAACCCTAATTAGGGCAAGCATATCTTTTGAGGGTATAAGGGTTTCACATGGAGGCCATTATTGATTATGCATAGATTATTGATTATTGAAAATTGAAGAAATTCTTCTGTGAAGACTGAGCCAAGGGTTCCCCAAAAGTTATCACAGAGGTACAGATTTGAGAGATAGCTTCATCCAGAAGTTATCACAGAATTTTAGGTTTGAGAGATAACTTCACACAGAAGTTATTACAGATATTCTAGGTATTTCTTATTTAGTTTTTGATCCAATAAGTTATACAGATATAGATCTGCTGTGTTAGAATCGTATATTTTTGAGATCAGGTTGTTCAGCTATCAGGGGTTAAGAACAGACAGGTTGGCGGCCATACTAAGTCCGTACAGGTTTGTACAGATCCGCTCAGGCACCGACCTCGGCAGACAAAGAGCTTCCAGTGACCGACATCGGTCGACTGAAGACCGACGTCGGCAGAAAGCCGACCGACAGTGACCGACGTCGGTGAGATATCGACCGACGACGGCGTCTGTGTGTCGACACAGAAAAGCAGAGACCTTCCAGAATCTAGATTTCACTTCCAGATTAGCAAAAGCCAGGGTTTTAAGACCAGATTTTAATATTCTTTTATTTGTATAATAGAGACTCAATTGTGTAATCATCCAGAAGAACAAGTGATGAGATCTTTGATTTGCTATTGAGATATTATATTGTGATTTGTTTATGCATATGTGAATCTATTCTACAAAATTGTATCTTGTTCAGAGCTTTATGTGTTTATATATTCCCTATTTGAAAGGGGATATTACAGTTGTTCAGAGCTTATTGTGCAAATAAAGGAGCCCCTAAGTAAGGGACATCACAGTGGTATCAGAGTTTTTGTCCATAACAGTGGTATCAGAGCTTTTGTGCAGATAAAGATTCACAGTGGTATCAGAGCCAAATCCTGCCATCCTGTTGGGCACATCAGAACTAATGTCTTGCCATCCTGTTGGGTAGTTTGGGTATCAGTATGGCTGTAACAGGTGTCAAAGATTTGGAAGAAAGAATGCACAATGCGAAGAAGAAGCTAGATAATTCATTCCAGCAAGTAGATGACATTCTAAAAACTTTGGAGGAGTTAGAAACTAATTTGAGCAAGGTGGAGCAATCAAATACTTATGATATGCAAAGAGTGTTATCTCCAGCATTTAATTCATTGGTGAAGCCCCGATTATTGAGACATCATGATGAGGTGGTAAGACTTGCAGCCCTCTCTTGCATTAGTGAAATCATGAGGATCATAGCTGGCTTTGATTTTTATGATGATCAGATTATGAGAGAGGTACTTTATGCCATGGTAAAAAGCTTCGAAAAGTTGGATAACATTAGAGACCCTCATTTCTCAAGGAGGGCAAGATTACTTGAAACATTTGCAAGGTATGGGTTTGAAAACATTATGATGTTAGTAGGTTGTATTGGTGAAATTCACATGATGTTTAAAATATTTTGGAATATTTTAGATGAGTTTCATTCTAGCAATATATTGGCATCAATGCACTCTATTATGTTCACAATCTTGTTTGAGGAGGAGGATAAAATTTCTAAACTTTTGGCAGAAGATTTATGGTATGTCTGGACAAAAGGGAGAAATGTCTCACCTAGAGCTTGTATGTGGTTAAAGAATTTAATTAATAGGCCCAAGGATCGTAGTGCTTTCCCTATGACATGCAGCCACTTACATGATGAGTTAGATAGTCATGCTGATCCAGTACAGGGAGATCTTAACACATCTTCAGGTAATGATTTATCTGCATTATCTTCACAGGCAGGAGTAGTTGAGGATGTTTTGGATGAGCTTTGTCTTAAGGTGAGTTTAACTCAGGAGTTAGATAGTGAGGATGAGTCTGATGCTTGCATTCAGAGTGTGGAGGTGTACTCAGATGTTAGTACACTGAGTGTTGGTGATGAGTATGTTTCTATAGCTGCTTATGAGGAGCATGTGGTTGAGGCTCACACACACATTCAGGACTTGGGAGTACCTGATTCTGAGGAGTTTGGGATACCAGTGGAGTTGAGTCTCCAGATTGATTCTTCTCACACATTTGATAGTGTGGTACAGTTGGTTGTGCCACAGTTACAGAGGGATCAGTTATGGGATGGATTCACACCATCTTTTGTAAATGGAATTTGTAGTTGCCAATTACACAACCTACAGTATCGACACATCTAGGGCAGTTGTGATTTTAGAGATTGGTTGAGTTATGTTTGCCAATTTGATTATGGGTTCCTCTTTGTTCTACTTCTGATGATATTGCAGGTACTCACATTGATTCATAGCAGTGCAGAGCATAACTACATTTGGGATCCAGGTGGATCGAGTAGTTCATTGTTCTGAGATTGCTTGGGGACAAACAATTTCTGGAGGGGCGGATTGTCATGTCCCCTTTTTCGTGGACATTGACAGACATGATGGTTAGCCTATTATACGACCTTCATAGGCTAATAAGATGGATAGAGGGTCATAATGGAGCTTGGCTTGACTTTGATTCACAGAATTTCTACATTTGGTTTTCATTTAGGTTATTTCAGACGCATTGGGCCTAAGCTCCTACTTTTTAGGGATATTTGATATCCAGTGGAGCACCTTTATTTTGGTATGGTCATGTGCAGAATCACTCCCTGATTCACCTACTTCGATTGGTTTGAGGATCCGACGTATATTGAGGGAGATATTAATATTTGATTGATTTAATCAAATATTAATTATTTGGTCTCATTAATAATTAATTATTAATTATTAATTATTTGGTCTAATTTTAAATTAGAAACCCTAATGCTAATTTAAGAAACCCTAATTAGGGCAAGCATATCTTTTGAGGGTATAAGGGTTTCACATGGAGGCCATTATGGAGGATGCATAGATTATTGATTATTGAAAATTGAAGAAATTCTTCTGTGAAGACTGAGCCAAGGGTTCCAGGATTCCATTGCAGTGGAGGACGTCAACTCTTCATTGTGTGCGATTTAGAGGCTGTGAAATATCAGCTGATTTATTGCCAAATTGAGAGATAGCTTCATCCAAAAGTTATCACAGAGGTATAGATTTGAGAGATAGCTTCATCCAGAAGTTATCACAGAATTTCAGGTTTGGGAGATAACTTCACACAAAAGTTATTACAGATATTCCAAGTATTTCTTATTTAGTTTTTGATCCAATAAGTTATATAGATATAGATCTGCTATGTTAGAATCGTATATTTTTTAGATCAGGTTATTCAGCTATCAGGGGTTAAGAACAGACAGGTTGGCGACCGTACTAAGTCCGTACAGGTCCATACAGATCCACTCAGGCACCGACCTCGACAGACAAAGAGCTTCCAGTGACCGACATCGGTCGACTGAAGACCGACGTTGGCAGAAAGCCGACTGACAGTGACCGACGTCGGCGAGATATCGACCGACGACGGCGTCTGTGTGTCGACACAAAAAAGCAGAGACCTTCTAGAATCCAGATTTCACTTCCAGATTAGCAAAAGCCAGGGTTTTAAGACCAAATTTTAATATTCTTTTATTTGTATAACAGAGACTCAATTGTGTAATCGTCCAGAAGAACAAGTGATGAGATCTTTGATTTGCTATTGAGATATTATATTGTGATTTATTTATGCATATGTGAATCTATTCTACAAAATTGTATCTTGTTCAGAGCTTTATGTGTTTATATATTCCCTGTTTGAAAGGGGATATTAACAGGAGCTACACATGTCAATTCAAGTCATTAAAGTTATATAAAGTGGCATAAAACTCTTTTTCTTGCATGAAACATTACCTTCATGATTAGGTATATTTGAGTGAATTTAAACTAATATATGGCAGTTCAAATGATTTAAATGGAAGGAGAGGCTATCATATATGCCTCTACATTCATTTTTTTCATGCCTAGTCTTCTAAGATCACCTGGCAGATAACTATCATCATCTGTTGTCTTGAAAACTACCCTTCCATCCACCTTGCACATTTTCATTCCAAATTGGATTTATTTTTCAAATAAAATACATGTAATGGAGTGAATGGAAATTTTAAATACCCCCCATGTCCTTGGAAACATTATTAAATCTTTAAAAATTAGTTCAAGTGAAGTTTTTCACCCCTCTCTAGCTTGCCCAATATGTTAGATTTGACTGGCCAAGTTGAATAACCTATTTGAGATAATTAGGAGTTTTTTCAGGATGTTAAATTAATATTTGGAGTTATTAAAAGTCTCAATCTTTCAAAAATACTTTTTTCTCATCTCCTAACTCCTCCTTTAGCCTACATAACACACAAAATAGTGAGAGAAAACCTATTTTTGCATCCATTCGTATGGTTATCTACAACTAATAATTTTTTTAATTATATTTATGGATTAATTTCCAATTTAAAATATCTATTATGGTCAAAATATCTAATTTTTAATCTATCCAACTCTATTTTCCAAGACTGGTCCTTAACAAGGTTTTAGGAGGGTTTTAAACCTATTTTTGGTCTTAATGATTATTCATAAAGTTGGGACATAAAAATTGAGAAAATTTTATAAAAATATTTCCTATGAGACCCTTTATAACACCCCATAAATCCTTTGTCTCCCATTCATATCCTCATGAAAGATGTGAGCAATTGAAAATGGCCTATTGGGCTTGTTTCTCTCTTTTGTACATGTCTAAGTTAATTTTAGACCAAAATTGGATCTCTTGATGATTTCCTTGACTCAAAAAAGATTTAAAACATTTTAATTAACCCAAAAAACATGATCCAATGTATTTTAATGTTCACCTTATGCTAATAATTGAGAATGACCTCCCATTGACTTCTCAGTTTTATCATGCTTAGTAGGCCTATTTGTACTTCAAGATCCAAAAATGATTACCTAAGATTTACCTAGTTATAATCAGATAATAAAAATCACATTACATCCTATAAACACTATTAAACAATTTATAACACATATATATTTCTAAAATGGGAATTGACCTCTCATTAGGCCTTAGGCATGACCCTTTGCATAAAAGGCTTGACTATAACTCTTGGTGTCTAGATAAACCTGTTGGGTTTCAACCCTTGATGCTTGGTTTTACATATTTTTATTAGTATATTTAAACTTCTAAAACTCTCTTTAAATGTTTTCTTGGCCTCATGTCAACCATATCTCCCCCTTTGTCAAGAATATAGGGTTTTATGCAAAGGAAAGTGCCCCCTATTTGAGAAAAAATAGAGGGAACTTTCCCTTTTTTTTAAAGAAAACCAATCATTGGAGATTATTTTAAAATTATTAAGGATTATATTTACTATATTTCAACTCATATTTATGTCCATAAGGCTTTTAACTCCATCAAACACTCAAATAGACTTGTAAGAGGAACACTATCTGTAGAGTTAATGCAAATGGACCACATGTTGTAGGTTTGAACTCATTTCTTACTTCATTTTCATGTTAATAAAATAATATAAACTTACATTATCCCTATTTATGTGGATTCATCTTCCTATTTAATAACTTAACCTTCCCTATACTCTTAATACCCTTTGCAATTCACCATAGTATCTCATCATTGTTTATTGTGTTGTTCTTTAAGCCTGTATATAGATGCAAGATGTCTTTTTAGGCCCCTAAAATAGGGTTTAAAAACCCTCCTAATTATATTATATTAACTAACATTTCTTAGCTTCATATTATTTCATCTCCATGTCATAATTTCCCCAAAGAGATCAACTTCTTTGCTTGTTGTGTCTCTGACTTAGACTCCTAATTTTAGAACCCTTCCTATAGGTTGTTCTTTTCATTTTTAGGCTTGGACAATGTTTAAATTTTATTATTTACACTTAAATAATCATCTCATTAGGTTTTTTACCTATTTTTTCATCTTGAAAAGCATTATCATCATTAAAACTATTATCTCTTGCTCACTGACTGACTGAGATAGTCACCTACCTTGGCTGATGTACCCTTGAAATGTCACACCTGTAGTTGAATATGATATTTTTATGATATAATGTCAATTTTAAAAACCTTAATTTAATCCTCTCAAGTGATAAAATTTATTTTTTCATTAACTTATGCCTTGAATTCTCCTTAAACATCATCACAACATCAAGAAGCTCATTGTCTACCCCTACCCACTATAGTGTCTCTATGTTCCAAACTCTAAAAAAAATGTCAAAAGAATTATTGAGAGTTTCCTTGAATCAATTGATACCTTATGGATCTACTTTATACTTCCTTGAGTTTATGCCATCACCTTTAGGACTTAACACCCTATTCACTATCTTATTTACATCCATCTGACTGTGTTCTAAGGCCTGTAAGTGTGTCTAGGTATCAAATGGGTTAGTTATAACGTCTTTGGTACTATATAAACTTCCTTGAGTAAAAAATAACCTATTTTAACTAATATACACCTTATATAGGCTTTAAAACATCACCCAATCTCTAAAATCTAGCTCACTATCCTTAGCAAGGGTTTATCCTTTTTTACCCCTGATGTAGGTGACTTCTCTTGAAAGGGCACCTAGTCGTATTGTTTGGAGGTTAATATTTATATTTAAGATGAAAAATATGTGTTATAACACATTTTTTTAAATAAAATTTCCTTGAATGGTTGAAACACTTTCAAAAATCCCACACTTAAGTCACTGTTTACTTGTTGATGTCAGTGCTAATTTTCCTTGTTGTACATACAGGGTATGTCTATGAGATGATGAATAAAATCATGTCTTTATTTAATGAGATATAATTCCATGTATATTAACATGGATAATATTTATTACTTAAAACATTATTCTTAACCAATCTTTTCAACATTGAGTAAATATCAGTCTCTCTTGGATCAAACCCTATAGGTTTTATTACCTAAAAATAATGTTGAAATGGTAATTTTAGGCCTTTTAAATACCACCTTCGCTTCAACCTCTTCCGTTAAAGTTTTGTATAGGTATTTATATATGTAAATTTTATCACATTAATCATTTTTTATGTCTTATTGGCTCTACGAACATGTTATATTCCATCTCCAAAAAGCTTATAGCCCTTTGTTTCACCTTTTTAGGGATAAGAGCCCTGAATACATAGTCATCTCTTTAAGAGTGAATTTAATTCCTTACCTAGAAATCCTAATACTTAAAATGAATTTTATATTCTATTATAACATGTTAGGTTTTTTCAATATGAGTTCCATCACTTCTCTATCATCTCAAATGGTTATCCAACCCCTGTAGGTGATTGCCCAATATACATAGGCAACAAGTACAACTTAGGTAATGCATTGCCTTGACCCTCTTGTGACTTAATGATCATATAAAGACCTTAAATACATTATAAATATCCTATAAAACCTAAAATAATTTCAACACCCTCATTTTAACATGAAACAAGTGTCATGGCACCTGGATGACTATGTTTAATAGTCATAAGTAGATTAATTGCATGTGTGATATGTGATTGCAAAACATGAAGATGCTTTAGAGGATGAATTTTAAAGGTAAAAGGAGAGAAATAAAAATATAAAAAAATTATTTAAGACACTAAAATAACCCCTTTAAGCTATAAAAAATCATATAACTCTTGCAAAAGGTGAAAAACTCTTTACAATGTAAAAAGGTGTATCCTCCTACAAATTGAGTTGGTTAGCATAGTAAAACCAATTAAAACATAAAAAAAGTATGTGAAAAATTATAGGAGGAATAAAAAAAAATATATAATCAATATCATCAACTTTTTTTTATGTACTTCTCCAAACAAGACCAAAACCTGAAGGGTGCACCGATTGATATGTAGTTTGGCATAGTCCACTTTGAATGGATGGTTCATGAAACAAAATTGACAAATAATCAAAATTATTATATGGATTTTAAGGTCTTGGAGCATATAATATTTCACCAAGATAATTTTTACTAAAACCCTTTATGTTAACTATACCAATCAAAAACCTACAAGTCACTTCAGTCTATCAAGAAGAGTGAAAAGAGAGAAAAATAGTTTTGAGATAGAAATGAAAGTTTTAGATCAAACATAACATAGATTTGAGTGTGTGGGATTTTTAAATTCACATTTTCTTGTTTTTCAAGTGGCACACTTCCCAAGGAGGTTGTACAAGTGCCACTTTTCTTTCTTTTCCAATAAAACTTTCTTTTGAACCACTTACCATCTTTTAGTTACAAACAGTCACTTAAGACATTTATGGACACAAGGAGCATGACATCACCCATTAATTCTTGTAAATTTCCTAAGAAACCTATAAAAAGCATTAAATTCACCTATTTGGACCCTTCAAATGACTTATAATTATAAATGAACCTTAAAACTACTTGACCAAAGCTATTATAACATAAATTGACCTATAAAACACTTTATAACAAGAAATTATACCCCCTTATATGCCTAAAAATGATTTTTTTACTAGGGCTTCCCTATTTTGACTTAAAATTCAAAATTTGTCAACAATAGTTACCAAAGACTTTCTAGGACACATGGCATGTGACAAAATCTATTGAAACCTTCACACTTCCCTAGAAATTTATATAAGTCATTAAATACTCAATTTTGACCCCTAAAATGACTCAAAAGGACATGTTGGCTAATAAAATTAATGAAAAAGGTTAATAAAACATTGAATAACTTTAAATTACCTATGATATATCTTATGACCAAATATTAAACCCAAAAAAACACTTAAAACTCAAGTTTTTACCTAGGGGTGGCCCAATTTGACCTAAAAGTCAAATTTTGTCAACAAATTGGTGACTCATAAGGGTAGTATGCTTTTTATACTAAGTATATTAGTATCCTTATTAGTTTATTGGGTTATGGATTCACATGTACATAAATTTTGAAATTCACCTTTCTTTTGACAACCCACAAAACACAAGGAAAAATAATGAGAAGTAACACACAAGATAAGAAACTAAGAAAACACACTTGTGCTTCATGGAGCACTTATAGAACACACACACACCAAACTAACTAACTAAATCAAATACTAACTAAATTGAGATAATAACTCCCTCCTAGGTGAAAGGGGAAGTTTTAAACATTCCTTGCTTCATGACATGAAATATTTAGTGAGACATGTAGCCTTTTGTCCTTTAGCATTGATGCCTCCATCTTCTTCATGGTATTTCCTAACTTCATTGACATGAGGTTAAATGAGAAAAAATAAGCTCAATATAATTTTACCAAGGAAATTAACTCCTCTTATATCCAAATAATCTCAAACTTCTCATGTGCTTGGCCTTTGATGTGTAAGTATGATAATATGATAGTCCTCTCAGCCTTGTCCTCCTCCTTGACATAGTGTACTTGATGTTTGGGAGCACCAAGATTCCCTCCACCATGTTCCCACATCCATAGATGTGGTTTTAAATCATATGAATCTCTTGATTATCCTTTAGGCATAATAAATCTATCTTGACATCATTATCCATGTTTATAACTTCTTATATATTAGCATCATCAAGTGACTTCATGACAACAGGTTCTGGACCAATAGAAATAACTTCATTTTTATATTTAATTGAACACTCAATATAATTATTACATTTATCAACAAAATTTTCATCAGTTATAAAATCTTTTGGGGAAGAAAAAACTTTACCTAAACTATCAAATTCCTTACATATGGTATTGAACTTCTACCTTAAATCATCCTCCTCATGAGTGCCATCTTCAAGAGCTATTTCTTCTACCTTGGTTTCATGACACTCTCTTAGGAATACCAATTCTTGAGGAATGATTTGACCTTGTTCTACATCCTTGATAAAAAATTCCTTCTCATTCTTGATATGGTCATCCACAACCTCATGATCAGACATGGAGCCTTCTTCAAACACCCCCTTCTTCATGTCTTGGCCACATTCCTCATGGATACACATCCCTTCAAAAAAAGAGCCAAAATCTTGTATATTTTCCTTTTTTTCACTAAGGGGGGTCCCAATAATTATTTATTCATCATATTTACTCATGAGATCCTCTTGATCAGGCATGAATTGAGTTTGCTCTTCTTCACTTGCTTTTCTCAAAATAGGATCTTCTTCAAGAAAGGGTGAGGTGTAAATTTTATGGATAGGATCATGGATTTAAGGTGAAGGATATAGAGAATGAGATGTAATGGGAGGTGAAGGATCTATAAATGGTGAGTGGGATGAAGGAGAAGGCTTATGAGTAGGTTTAGAAGATAGAAATGCACTAGTAAGTTCATATGGAAGTGAGTTCTTGTGTTGATTAGAAGGAGAAACACCCACATGAGTAGGAGTTGCACTTTTCCAGTGATATAATTATGTGTAATTCATGGAATAATTTAACTTCATATGAAAATATTCATAGGAATACTCTTGAGGCTGATAGACATCATGATATGAAGGATAAGTTTTATATAGGGATTAAAAGAGAGGTGTTTCTTGATAGTTCTCTTAGTATCCATACTCATAGTGTTATTGAACAACATAATGTCCATATTGAGAGGGAAATTAAGGATTAAGGACTACCACAAGTCTTATTATATAATTTTCTGATACACTTCATGTTGGAGATGATACACTTCATGATAGGGCTGATTAAAAACTTATTCATGTTGATAAGGAATGGCACAAGCTGAAAATGTCTCACCAACTTGTGAAAAACAAAAATCAACACCAAGGTCAGCCATGAAAATTAATTAGGAATAAACAATAAAATTAATTATCATTAACAAAATTCAAAAGTAATACCTGGGTTTTTTGACTAGTAGATGTAACTTAAGAGTCACCATTGATGCTTAGATAGATGCCTCCAAAGACTAATTGTTTAAAGACAACACCAAGAATATTTCATCCTATTGGACTAAGAGTCCCACCAATAATGACAAAAAATATTGTCACTTGGATTTTTAACATTTTATTATATGCCTCAACTCTCCTCATCCAAGTGGCACAATGGAAACATCTCACTTTTTGTGGATAGTCAATTTGGTGAGATGAATCTCTAGAATGAAGGGCTAGCTCCCTAGATGTGCCTTGAAATTCCCTCACCTACACTAATAATTATTTATAGTTAAGAGGGATATATTTGGCATGAAATTAAACCTATTATAAGGTTTGATGCACCAATATATTTACCATAAGACTATTTTACTCCATCACTTTGAAACAAAGCATACAACACTAATTTAAGAGTCCTAGAATGCACTAACATCAGTATTTCAATATGAAGGTGCCATATATGAATACTATCCAAGTTAAGTGGAATAATAGATCATTTTTCAAATTCTAAGAATTCCTTGTAGACTTAATAACATTTTAATACACTTTAAAGCACTTCATATGACTTGCTAGGCATAAAATCACTTGCATCAAACATGGAAGGATTGAAAGAAAGCAAGGATAAATGAATATATATTAACCATTCACTATAAATATATTCAAATAGTTTAAGAAGATAATTTATGAACTAAAATTATATTTAATTTATTATCTAAAATAATTATAATTTTAATTCCATCAGGGCTTCACCATACCTAGTGTGGTATATCATTACAAAGGACAAAATAGTAGCTCTTATAGAGCTTGAGAGAGAGAGGATAAAGAGAGAAGCCCAAGGATAAAAATGACACATATAAATATAATAAAATGAGTTAATTTTACATGAGGATAGGATATGGTATGAACCATGAAAGGTTAGGAAGTAAAAGTGTCCACATAAGGCATAAAACTCATGAAAAGTGGTAAAAAACTCCTTGTGTTGGGTTAAAAAAAGTGCCTTCAAGATTATACCTATTTGAATTCCTCATAAATTAATAGGACCAAGTATATTTATTGTAAATAAGGGTAAGGGTATTAGGCATTCATCTCCATGCATTATTTATAGGCTTGGTCATTTGGAATCAACTAGAAAGGATACATCATCATCTATAGTCCAAAAACTCCTTCATGCACCCTACATACTTGTCTTCAAATTTGGTTTTAATTTCTCATGAAAATCCATGTGAGGGAGTGTATGAAAAGTTTCAAGACCCTCCATGACCTTAGAAGCATTAGGGACACCTTAAAATTAACTCACTTGAACTATTCCACCCTTTTCACTAGCTTGTCCACTAGGCCAATTTTGATTCGCTAAGATGAAGGCTATTATTTGCACACTGAGTTAGCACAAGTCTAAAGCTTTCTCCTAGATTTGGTTCATCCTTTGACTCTTTTTAGAACCTAAAAAACATAAAAAATGGTCAAAAATAGATTCTTTTGTACCCTATAAATATAGTTATATACAACCAAAAAGCATGGGAGGGAACCTAAGTGATTTATCTATAACTTCTAATAGGTTTCATGGTCAAATTGTTCCATTAGATCAGCTATCCAACTCCATTTCTCCAAACTGGTCTTGATTGAGGGTTTGCAAGGGGTTTAGGCCTATTTGACCTCTTAAGGTTTTTTCATAAAAACTAGATGTCCGAATTGAAATTAAATTCCACAAAAATGGCCTTAAATACCCATAATAACCTCCCTAAACTCCTTTGGATTCCATGCAAAGCTTCATGAAAGATGTAAGCTTCTAAACTTCTCCTATCCAGCCCTTTTATTCAATTCTTATAGGTCTAGTGTTATTTATAAGCCAAAATGGCTTCATCAAAGGTTTTTTTACATTATAAAATATTTAAAAATTCTTATATGACCTAAAAAAAAACTCTCCAATCTATTATAAATCCTAGTTAAGGGTAAAAAATAAAATGACCTATCATTTTAAGACTAGGCCTAACCATGTCAAGTAAGCTTGAGTTATCCTTGAGGGCCAAAAATGAGTTAGTTTTAGTTTACATAATTTATTATATCTCAAAAACATATAATTATATCCCATACACATGATCAAATTAATCATAATTCCCTTCTAAGGTTTCAAGTGAGAGCAACCCTCCATTTAGCCTCTAGGCCTAATGTTGGTCTTATAGGTTTGACTGCAAATTTGGTAGTTTGGGATACCCTTTATAGATCCATCCTTTATTTAAAGGTTATTTATGGTTTAATATGTATATTAAATATTTATTAGCCTCTTTTAAATGTTGAAACCTCATTTTATTCATCACTTTACCCTCATTCTTCAAAACTGTCAATTTGACCTTATAATGGAGTGCCCTCTATCTAAGACAAAATAGAGGGCACTCCCCTATTTATTCAGATAATTTTGGTAATTTTAAGGGATTATTTAGGTTTTAATTATACCTTTTTCAGGCTTATAGACCTCCAACTCCCTTCATTTCCAAGATAAATTGTGTATTTGACCACCATGTACAAGATTTTTCAAGAGTGGACTGTGTTTTTGATTGGAGACCTTACCCTTTGTTAATTTCTCATATGAAAGAGTATATTAGTCTTCTATAATAATTATATATTTATCTCTCATACATTCATCACAATATACCCTCATTTATCCTTCATACACCTTACATTCTTAGGACTGATGCACCTTTCTTGACTGTATTTCCTTTTTCTAGTAGTGACATGTAGGTCAATATGAACATTTGGGTTAGGAAAATAATTTTAGTGAACTAAAATTAAGTATTTGAAGTTAATTTACCTATGTTTTGACACATTTTATTACCCTAACTAGCCCAAACTTCCACTTAGACACCCTATTTTGACTTACTATCTATATATCCAGGCTGACTATGTTTGACTTGTTTAGTGACCCCTATAGGTGTGTATCATGTTTGGTCTTTGGATATAGTTAATAAGATATAATTATATATTATATGATCATAATATATTTTTTAAGACCCTGTGTTCACCTTGAATGAATTTTATCATCACTTTAGGACTCAAAACCCTACTCACTGTTATAACAGTCAACACAATTAATTATGTTGAGCAAAATGAAACTCCATAGGTGAAATTTCCTCCCTTTCAAGGTGACACATAATTATTCAATATCATGAAAAACTTGAAAAAAATTCACATATAATAACCTTGGAGGTTTTATCTCAAACCTGTATATTGGACTAAGTGCTCCTATAGTTGACTATAGGTGTGATTTTTCATGGAGTTAGGCACAACTATAGGTTACATTACATGTTTTAGAATTTATCTACACATCTAATGTCCTCCTTTCAGTCCCTCACACTATGATATAACTATATTAACTCTACTCATTTATGTAAAAGAATTATATACCAAGGTTATCAAACTCAGTCCCTTTAACAACCCTACAACCAGCTTGTAAACTTTATTATGGTGAATAGGGGACTTTTAGGTGAATTATGGGGTTTAAAACATCATATAACAACCCAATATTGATGATATTAATGTTATTAGTGATAATTTAACTCATTAAGTCCATTAAAATCATGAAACATGCTTTTTTTCTCCTTTAGTGCTAAGTCACTTGTTGCTATAAAGGCTGTAGACACTATTTTTTGGTTTTAGTAGCTTTGGAGGGAACTTTAGGCCTTCTAACAACTGCCTTCCATTCCTAACTACTCTCCAAAATATACAAGGCATTTGTCTCATGATGATACTAAAAATTTAGTTCATTTAGAAGCATTTTATATCTTTGAAAACATGCTACAAGATATTAGCAAAACCTCAAGGGACTCTATTTTGCCCATTTAGGGATTTGATCCTTAAACTTAAAGTGATCACTCTTGAAATGGTTTTCAATTTTTTTTATCACTTTAGTCCCCTTGGTATGTATGATATGATACTTTTTTCATGTTAGATCTTAAATAAGTATTTGATCATTGGTTTTAACACCTATATACAAGTACCTCTGCCTCTACCAATAAATCCTGTAGGTTTTGATTTTCAGGTCTATAAATAATATATGCAATTGTGAATAATGTGAATTATTTGACTATTTCTTGAGTTGTGAACCAAAATCAACCTATAAAATACACTCCTCATGTTTAAAGGTTTTGACACCACTACTAAAACTCTTATAATAACATGATGTCATCATGAAACCCCTATAGGTACACCTTAAAGGGTATGCAGGCACATTGTATGCAAGTATGTACATTCAGCATGAATTGTAGGTTTTAATAGTGTTTATGCCTTTTTAAAAAGTTAAAAGTATAATTTACTCATTATAAAAACCTTGGCTATATCAGGAACCTTTTTTCAACATGATTATCTTTAATGAGGATGTCTACATGTGCATTGTAAAAACTTGTAGGCAGTGAGTAGATTGGAATCATGTGTTCAAGGAAATTACTTGCATAGTGAAATGATATCCCTTTAATGGAATTTATATGAAACATAAATATTTTTCCAATCTCAAGAAAATTTTAAAACTACAATATCAATGTTGAACCCCCTTGAAGGAACTTAGATGACTGATATGATAGTCATATAGTAAACTAGTTGTATGATGACTTATGACTAAAAATCATATAAAATTTGCTTGGAAAAGGAGATTGGAAGGTGGAGAAAGATCAAGATAACTTTTAAAACATTATAATGAACATAACATAACCCCCTATAGATATTTTCAAATCATGGAATCTTGAACATGGTGAAAAACTACCAGTTGCATAGAAAGGTGCTTCCTCTTAGAAGTTAAACTATTTTTCTCATCCAAAATTCATGAAACATGAAACCATGCATGGGGATAATTTTAGGAGGATTAAAAAATCATATAAAACCAATATCAATAACTATATTGTATGGAATTTCTTAAACCAAGGAAAAATCTATAGGGTACATAGATTAGTAGGTAGATTTGAAAGGTCAAATTCTTAGGAATGGTCCATAAATCTTAGACCAATATCAATCTATAATGAAACATTAAATTTAATATAAATTAGTGTAGAATACTCCCCCAAGATCATTTTTCTTAAAACCTCTCATGCTAACCATACCAAGTATAAACCTAAAGACTATTTTAGCTTGTCAATCTTAGAAGGAGAGATAAGTAGTTTTCTTCATTTTTTTATTTTTTGATCAAAATATTCACTAAATTGAGTATATGTAATAAAAAATGACATTAATTAAATTTAATAAACTTTATGAGGTCATACAATTCTATATGCATCATTAAATGCTCAAGTTTTATAAGAAAATTACCCTTTTTATAAGGAACCTACCAATTTTTAGTTAGTAATAGCTACCAAAGACTTATTAATACACATGGAACATTAAAAAATATCTTGTAACCTTAAAAACTACCTATAAATTTGTACAAGTCATTAAAAAAATTCTCAATTTTGACCCCTAAAATGACTCAAAAGTACATGTTGGCTAATACAATTAATGACCAAGGTTAATATAACATTGAATAACATTAAGTAACCTATGATATATATTATGACCAAATATTAAACCCCCTATAATGCTTAAAATTCATTTTTTTACCTAATTGTGCCCCAATTTGACCTAAAAGTCAATTTTGGTCAACAGTAACGACACAGAAGAACCAAAATGTAGAGGTAGGGAAGGTTCCCTAATTGGCTTTAATTTGAAAACAACCAGTGAGTCCAAAATTGCAACCAAAGGTTAGTGGAGCCTCATTTATTATGATATATCAATTTCAAAAATCAATTTTTAATATTAGCATGTGGGATTCCCTTGCTATTCCAAGGTAAAAAGGCATGCTCATTCAAGAGCTTTCAACTCTCAAAGTGTCTAAAGGACCAGTTGATAAACAAGGAGTTGTCTTGGTGAATTTAGACCTGAAAACCAATCAACCTGATCAAAAAGTACATAACAGGACAAAAGTGGACAAAACCAATGTCAAATCAAACAAAACCCCTCCCTTTTATCTCTCTCTTATTTTGGTGACTATTGACCAAATTTGACTTTTAGGTCAAATTGGGGAACACCTAGGTAAAAACTTGGTTTTATATATATTTTTAGGGGAAATAATATCTTGTTATGAGGTGTTTCTTAGGTCATTTATTGTTATTTAATGATATATTAGCCTTGGTTATAAATTTCATTAGCCAACATATCCTTTTAAGCCATTTTAGGGGTGAAAAAAGTGCACTTAATGTTTTTTTATGTTTATTGGGAAATTTGAATGTGTAAAAGGTTTATTTCATGTGAAATGTGTCTTAGTAAGTATTAAATAACTAAAACCAACTAAAAATTGGTAGGTTATTTAGAAAAGTCAGTTTTCTTGAAGGAAAAGGTGAGTTTTACACTTATATGACCTCATTGGGAAGTGTTCCATATGGGAAATGGTTAGGAAATTACTCTTAAACTTACCCATTCTCAATTTCATGTTTTCTTGATATAAAATTTCCATTTTAAGTCCAAAATCATTCTAATCATTTCTTGATTTTTTAGAAACACTGAAGTGACCTTCAGGTTTTTACTCAATACGGATAACTCATGAAGTTTCAAATCAAAATATTTGAGGAGGTTAAATTAAATTTATACAACTTAATTTTAATATAATTAATTAAATTTTCTTTAATAATAATTTGTAACAAGTTGATTGTGAAAATATGCCTACTAATCTATGCACCCTATAGGTTTTGCCTTGGTTTGGAGGAATACATACAATATAGATACTAATATTGGATCTAGAGCATATTGGATTCTTCATATAATTATTTTCATGATTAATTTCATCTTTCAAGTTGATTTTATAGTCTAATAGCTCACTTTTCAAGAAGTTACCACCATGTGTGCAGTTTCAGTCAATTGCCCATTTGCAGAGGTTTGAATTACATACAAAGGCTTCATATGAATGGTAAATTTTTCCTTTAATTCTTATATACCATTATAATCACCTCCTTATATTTTTTGGTCTTACAACCCCATAGTTTGATCAAACACCCATGTCTTCACCATGCTACCTCAGTCATGAAATGCACTATCTGCTTTATTCTATGAATATGCTAATGATTTTCATGATGGGGAATATATATATTATATCTAGTTTCAAGTTTTTATTTATGTATATCATCCAATTGAGAGTTTATAATTAATTTGAGGTGTTTTTAAGCTTTTCACAGACATGTTTTTCCCTAATTCCATACCCTACATGTATGACATGCCCAATGCACACCTACAAAGCCTGGTTGATGTCATGTTGAGGTGCGAGAAGGTTTATGTGTGATAAAACCTATTGATATGGATATAAGTTAATTTAAATTCTTGATGTAATCATTTATCATAAATTTTCATGGAAGGTTCCATATTGTTTATATCTATCTCATTGTTGGTATACCAAAACATCCACCTATAAGTGGCTGAGTAGGTTACTAAAATGCTTTCATGGAGAGATGGAAAAAATTGGACATGTCCTTAATGTCTTGGTAAGGTATTTAGGCCATGGTAATCTCATATAAGTGTCTAAATTTTAAGAGGAAGTGTGAAACCAATTTGAGGAACCAAAGGACTATATTTTGGGAAATTATCCCCAAAAGGCCAAAACAAAGGTCTAAGAGGTTTTGTAGGTACATTACAACATGATTATAGAGTGTTATAAAGCATAAAAATATATGTAACATGTTTCCCCTAGTATATAAAATGGATATGAAAAGTTTGAGGGGAAAATAATGAGTGAAGAATGGTTGTTGATGAGCCTAAAGATTCCCTCAAAAGCACTGTGAATAGATAATGATATTTATAGGGCTGAGGCAAAAAAGGAACCTTTTCCATCCAAGTTTCACAATGGATTTTATATCATGTTAAAATGTTTCTAATAGGTTAAAGGAGTGTTTGTGACCCAAAACATCATTATGAATATTTGACTGGTGATTTTTAAGGTCTGGTTCACACCTACAGTAGTCCATACACTAAGCTAATGTTGACTTATAGTTGAGTAAGAGGATAAAGTTAAAATCTTAGTGTCTTAAGTGGTTTTTATCCCTTTCAAGGTAAACCAATATATATAATAAAATTATATATGTATGTAAAACTTCATGGAATTTCCCCATACATCATGACTAGGGATCAAATAGGTACAAATCACCTATAGTAGTCAAGAGGCAAAGTAGAATAGTCAAAAGGCAGATAGTGAGCTAAGAAGTAAGGAATGAGGGTTACCAAATGCATATACATGACTCCAAATTATTTCAATAAATAATTTAATGATTAAAATAGGCCTTTAAATTATCTATAAACCTTCTTTCAAGATAAAAGAGACATCTATACCTACAAGCACAACATTCTAGGATAAAACACAGTTAGGAAATGATACTCAGTCCTGACTGAGACAAGGTATGTGAGGAGTATATGATATATTTGGGGATAAATTTAAGTTTATAATACATTAATTATAACCACTATAATCTCCTAGATATTTAATTATGGATATATAATGGATAAGGAGCCTTAAGAATGTAATTCATAATCCACATCAACAAACATTACAACAGTCTACCTACATACAATTTGTCTTGGGTTTTCCATATGTTGTAGGATTAAGAGACCTAACCAAGGGTTTAAACCTTGTGTATAACATTTTAATGACTAAAATAAGCTTATACAACCTTTACTTTGTCTTAGTGAATAGGGTAAGTTCCATCTATTTTGTCTCAGACATAAGGCACTTCCCCTCATGCAAACCATACATTTTGAAGAATGGTAAAGCATCATGAACCAAAATTTAGGGATATATTACAAGGAGTTATGGAGAGATGAATCACATCTAATGAATCATGTAAAATATTAAACATAGGGAGGAATACCAATAGTAATGTCTAAACACCATAGGATATAGTTAGACATAGCAGGCAAAATTAAGGCTTAGACTCCAAATACAATGTCAAATCCCATCCTAGCATGAAATATGACTTCCACCTTGCTGAATTATGTATATGGGATGGTATTAGATATGTTCAATCTATTTTAATTCAAGGTAATATTTAGGAGGTCATAGTTGGACTTTAAATTATAGATAGGCTATAAGAACAACATCAAGCCTATGTCCAAATTGAGAGTATTTCAAACTTATAACATGAGATGCATACTCTAACCTATTGAAAAATATTTGTGGGGCCTATATAGATGTGTTAAAGCTTTTAAAGTGAAAATAAAACTAAATAAATCCATTTTTGGCTCAAAACCCCAATTTAAGCATTAAAGAATAAAGGAGAATAAGTTTGATATGGGAGGTTTGGAATATAAATTGAGACTAGAGGAGTTTATATAAGCTATGAGGGATCTTCAACAACCAATTTGTGGAATTATCTTGTAACTCCAATATTAGGTTTTTTATGAAACAAAATTACGAGGTCAAACTACTTAGAAACAATCCAAAACCTTTATAAAGACCAATTTGAAGAAATTAAGTCAAAAATATATTATAATGAGCCATTTTTATCATGAAACCTATTTTACCTTGGAAAGGATTCCCTCAAGCTACTCCATATGCTTTTGGGATGTATAGACCTATACAGACATGGTAGAAACATGATACTTTCAATTATTTTTAATGTTTTACATGTTCTATAGGGAGTATAATCATGAAACCCATTTTTTTAGGAATATATAGACTTTGGATAACCCCTCATGTCAATTTAATACACCATAGAAACTCCTAAGTGTCCAAACTAGATACTTCAGCTTAGCTAGTTATAACTAGCCTAGTAGACAAGTTAGGGAGAAGTGTGAAAAATTCAAGTGAATGGATTTTTAAGGTTCCCCTAATGATTTTAGCAATATAGAGGGTCTTGAAACATGTAATTTAATACCTTTTATGTATTTTCATGGAAAACTTATACCTTTTTAGAAACCAAGTGGGAAGGGTACATGGAAGAGTAATTTTCTTGATAGAAGATGATGATTTCTCTTTTCCAAGTGATTTTAGATGACCAAGCCTAAAAATAATGCATATATAGTAATTTATTATGTATTTAAACTTCATTACAATCATCATACCTATCCCCAATTAGTTATAAGGAATTCAAACATGGCCAATCATCAAGGTAGTTTTTCTAAGCCAAAATGGGGAGTTTCTTGCCACTATTCATGAGGTTTATAACTTGGATTGACACTTGTGATTATTGGAATTGGATGATTCATCCCACACCATTACCACATGAAAAATTAACTCCTTGGATCATCTTTAAAAGTGTCTTTATGACCCTTGGACTTCTCTCTTCTTCTCTCTCTCATAAGTTCTATAAAGATTGGCCATTTTGGCATTATAATAGAGGTTCCACCTGAGTATGGAAAATCTTGAATTAAATGCATACCTTTTTATCAATAAAAATACTTATGTTTACTTCTTAAATTATTATTCTTAGTGTGTTCATTTTGAATGTTTTATTTTGGATAAGTGAAGACTATGGATTTCTTAGCATGCTATTTCATTCTATCATCTATTTGCATTTGGAAAGTTTATTCTTGTAAGGTCTGTGAAGTTTTTAAGAAAGTGTATAATATTTATTGAGTTATAATATTCATTATTTCCATGATAGGTCTCTTTTATATTCCTCCTAGTTTTACACATTCATCCATAACCTTACAATGTAACATTGACGTGAGAAGATGAAGATTGGAGAAGTGTATGTTTAGTTTGTCATTTGATTTCAAGTGTAACATGAATATGGTTGTATGTAATAATTTTATTTTGTGTATAACTTCCCTTATATTGGTTTTATTTCATTTAAATCTCTCACTTTTCACCCCCAAAGTTTAGTAGTAATTTCAATCCAAAGTGGTACATTAAGGGAGCTATCCCTATCTAGAGATTCACCTCATTCCTTAGGCTACCCACAAGCCTAGAGGTGATTCCATTATCCCACTTTGATGAGGATATATTTACATCTCTTCCAAGGTTTCAAATCTAAGTGATAATATTTTTTGGCATTCTTAGTGGGATTATTAGACCAAGAGGTTGAGAAAGTTTTGGTGTTATCTCTCAACAACCAACCTTTGGAGGCATCTATTCAAGCATCAATGGTGACTCTGAAGATGTATCATCTGATCAAGCAGCCAAAGTTATCCTTTAAATATTTATGGTCAAATTTTTTCTTTGTGTTATTTATTTTAATGAAGTTTCATGGTTGACTTTGGTGTTAATTTTTTCTCTATACAAGTTGGTGAGACATTCCAAGCTTGTGTCATTTCTTATCAATATGAATAAGTCCTTGGTAAATTTTTTCATGATCCTTACCATCCTTAATATGAAATTAATCATCACCAATATTATCATTTTCATCCCATGTTTGAATTATATTAGTCTTACAGTTAGCCATGTCTTGCTCCTAGTCAACCTAGCCACTCCTCAAGCCAACCTATTTCCACCTTAAAGAAAACACTCTTAGGATATGAAAGGTATATGTTGGATGTTGATACTCAAAAGGGATGTGGTCTAGATATTCATAGTCATATTATTCATAGGGTGAGATAATCATTAGAGTTTATCAAAAGAGATTGGGTACCTATTGAGAGATCCAACTAGAAAACACTCACAAGTGAGACACTTGAGGTGAGTGGTCTAGTTTCTTCCTTGGAGGATAAGCTAAAAATTCATGAGAGGTAGCCTTACCAAGTCTATCAAACTTCATATCCACTTCCCCAAGTTTTATATGAATCATATTTTATCCCTAATCATAATCCTAATCAAAATTTCAAAATTCATCCTTTTCCAAGTCAATTGAAAGAGAGAGAGTTGAAAAGACTAGCCTTATGTTTGAATAAAACCTTAATAGATAAATTTAGTTGGCCATTATACAAATTCAACATTATATGTCAAAAGAAAAGGAAGTGGATTTAAATTCCTAATTTCCCTCTCACATTTCATCCCCACCACCTCAAAAAAAGACTTATAATCTTAACATCCCAAGTTGGAGTAAGATAGTAGAGTCATGGGGAAAGAAAAAAGATAGAAGCATTGTCAAGAAATGTGAAGTGGAGAATGGGGTTGATATTTTACAAGTCCCTCCCACCATTAATTAAGAAGATTATTGTGTTATATTTTATCCCCCATGTATTCCCTATGCTCATGATGATTCCTATGAGCTTCAAGAAAGACTTTTCCAAGAGAACCTAGCCAAGAAAATTGAAGAGTTAGAGTTAAGGATGAAGTTGCTAAGTCAAGGTGTGATGGAAGGTTTAGACCCAAAGGAATATTATATGCATAAAACCACCCCATCTAACATAATTCAAGAGAGTTCCCAATCTAATTTTTATCCTTATGTTCCACCTCCACTAACTACTTCTTATTGTCCTCATCCCATCACCCTTTTCTTTGATGGACCTATGGTGTGGGAACAGAAAGAAGAGCAGTTGGTTGAGGAAAATTTATAACTATTTCCTTAATAAAATGTAACTCCTTAGAAGTATTATTGGGCTAAGTGATTATATTTCAAGATTCCTACTCTTGGCATCAATAAAGAGGAGATTGAAGATCTTGTAGCCCTTGACAAACAAGATCAGATTATAACAACTGAGGTATAATTTGAAGTCCCTCAAGAGGTCCTAAGTATTAAATAAGAGGTGAGTTCTTGTGTTTAATCTCCTTGTTTGGTTGATAATTAATAATGTCTTCCTTTTGTAAAATAATAAATCTTGGAATAAAATCATATATTGATAGAATAAAATGATGAAGAGCAAGCCTAATTAATGGCTGATCAAGAAGACCTCATGAGTGATTATGAAGAAGAGATTACCATAAGGACTCTCCTTGGTGAACAAAAGGATAATTCAAAAAAATTTGCCTCCATATTTGATGGGATGTGTACCCATGAGGAATATGGCCAAGACGTGGAGAAAGAGCTACATGAAGAAGACTCCATGACTAATCATGAGGTTATGGATGACCATTTCAAGAACGAAGTGGAGTGTATTATCAAGGTTGATTAACAACTACAAATGGGGTTGTTTCAAGAACTTGAAGAGCTTTTCCAAGTTGATGGCCAAGTGTATGAGAAGGTGAATAAATAATCTTCCATGGAGGATAATGATCAAGATTGGATAGAGTATTCTAACCTCATTGATGAGCTAGAAGAACTTGAAATTGAGAGGAAGCTCAATCTTATTTAAAACACTATGGAAGACAATAAGGTATGCGTTGTTGAATCACCATTTGAAGTTGTAATAGAGGATCCAAATGACAAGGTTGAGGTTATTTAGATGCAATAAATTTTCATTTCTATAGCCAACCTATTTGAAGCTACCTCGTTTCCAATGAGCATCATGTAAATGAAGTTGGAAAACATCTTGAAAAATTTAGAGGCATCAATGCTAAAGGACAAGAGGCTATATGCCTCATTAAATCCTTCTTGTCGTAAAGAAATGAGAGTCTCAAAATTCTATTTTGATCTAGGTGGGAGGTATGGTCATTATTAGCTAACATAGTAGTTTTTTCTTTACTTCTCCTAAGTGCTTTGAGCACGTGTGTGTGTGTGTGTGTGTGTGTGTGTGTGTGTGTGTGTGTGTGTGTGTGTGTGTGTGTGTGTGTTTGTGTGTGTGTTTTATTGTTTATTTATTGGTGTATGTCCTTTGCTTTGTGTGGTTGAGGTAGTCACTAGTTTTCTTATATTGGTTAAGTTTATAGTCAATGGTCAAAGGTTACCTTATTTGTCTCAGACTTCAGATGACTCTTAATCCCAATGGCCTGATAAGGCTATTGGTATAGTTAGTATATCAAGCATACTACCCCTATGAGTCACCAATTTGTTGACCAAATTTGACTTTTAGGTCAAATTGAGGCACCCCTAGGTAAAAAATTGGTTATATATATATATATATATATATATATATATATATATATATATTTAGGGGCATAATATATTTTCATGAGGTGTTTCATAGGTCATTTAATGGTATTCAATGATATATTAGCCTTGGTTATAAATTTCATTAGCCAACATGTCCTTTTGAGCCATTTTAGGGGTAAAAAAGGTGAATTTAATGATTTTTATGAGTTTATTGGGAAATGTGAAGGTTTAAAAGGGTGATTTCACATTACATGTATCTTATGATGTCTTAAGTAACTGAAACCAACTAAAACTTGGTAGGTTATTTAAAAAATGTTATTTTCTTGAAGGAAAAGGTTAGTTTGGCACTTCTATGACCTCCTTGTGAAGTGTGTCACATGGGAAATGGTCAAATAGTGCATATTTAGCTTCCCCATTCTTAATTACATGTTTTGTGTTATCTATAAGTGCCATTTTAAGGCCAAAACCATTTTGTTCATTTCTTGGTTTTTTAGACACACTAAAGTGACCTTCAAGTTTTTGCTTAGTATAGATAGCTCATGAAGTTTCAGCTCAAACACCTTGGGGAGGTTAAACTAAAATCAGATACATTAATTTTTATATAATGAGTTTTAATATTGATCATATTTTATTTATTAACCATTTCTAACAAGTTAACTATGAAAATCTACTTACTAATCTATACACCCTATAGGTTTTGCCTTAGTTTGGAGGAATATGTATAATCTAGCTACTAATATTGGTTCCAAAGTATATTGGCTTCCTCCTCTAATGTTTTTCATGATTATTTTCATCTTTAAAGTTTAATTGATAGTCCAATATCTCACTTTGCAAGAAGTTACCACCATGTGCAATTTTAGTCAATTCCCCACTTGAAGAGGTTTGAATTACATACAAAGGCTTCATATGAAATGGAAATAGTGCCTTAAATGTTTTAATTGGTCACATAATTACATTTTTTTGTCTCACAACCCCATATTTTTATCAAACACCCATGTCTTCACCATTCTACATTAGTCATAAAATACCATGTTTGCTTTATTCCATGTATATGATGATGATTTTCATGTTGGGGAATATTTCTTGGAGATGGTTTCAATTTTTTCTTGATGAATATCATCTAATTGAGAGTTTTAAATGAATTTTAGGTGTTTTTAATCTTTTCACAAACATATTTTGCCTCAATTCCATACCCTGTTGTATGACATACCCAATGCACACCTATAGGGCCTTGTTGATGTCATGCTAAGGTGTGATAAGGTTGATGTGTGTTATAACCTATTTATATGATTATAAGTGAATTTAATTTTTTATGGAATAATTTAAAGTTAATTTTCATATAAGGTTCCATATTGTTCATATCTAGCTCACTATTGGTATATCAAAGCATCCACCTACAGGTGACTAAGCAGGTTACTAAAATGCTTTCATGGAGAGATGGAAAAAATTGGACATGTCCTTAAGGTATTGGTAAAGTATTTATGCCATTGAAATATAATATAAGTGTCTAAAGGGTAAGAGTAAGTGTGAAACCAACTTGATAAACCAAAGGATTGTGTTTTGGGAAATTGTCCCCAAAAGGCTAAAATAGAGGTTTAGGAGGTTTTATAGGTACCTTAAAACATGATTATAGAGTTTTAAAAAGAATCCAAATATATTTACCATGTTTCCCATATTATATACAAGGGATATTCAATGTTTTAGGGGAAAAAATTGAGTGAAGAATTGTTGTTGAGGAGCCTAAAGATGCCCTCAAAATCATTGTGAATAGACAATGATATCTACAGGGTTGAGGGAAAAAGGAACCTTTTCCATCCAATTTGCATAATGGCCTTGCCATCATGTTCAAATTTTTATAATATGTTAAATGAGTGTTTTTTGAGCCAAAATATCATTATGAAGACTTGACTGGTGATGTTTTAAGGTTTGGTTCACACCTATAATAATATGTACACTCAGCCAATGTTGACTTACAACTAAGTATGAGGATAGAGTTATAATATTGGTGTCTTAAGTGGTGTTTAGTAATTTCAATGTAAACCAATAAATATAATAAAATTATATATGGATTTAAAAATTCATGGAATGTCCCCATACATCATGACTAGGGTTCAAATAGCTATAAATCACCTACAGTAGTCAAGAGGTAGAGTACAACAGTCAAAAGGCAGATAGTGAGCTAAGAAGTAACGAATGAGGGTTACCAAATGAATATAAATGAATAAAAATGATTCCAAACAAGAATTAAATTATTATAATATGCCTTAAAATTATCTATAAACCTTGTATCAATATCAAAGAGACATTTATACCTATAGGTACAACATTCTAAGATATAACATAGTTAGGAAATGATACTTAGTCCTAACTGAGTCAAGGTATACGAGGAGTTTATGTTATATTTTGGGATAAATTAAAGTTTTTAATCCACTAATTTTAATAATTATAATCTCTTGGATCTTTTATGATGGATAAATAATGGACAAGGATCCTTAAGAATGTAGTTCATAGTCCATATCAACAAACATTGCAATAGTCTCCGTACATACCATTTGTCTTGGGTTTTCCATAGGTTGTAGGAGTAAGAGACCTAAACAAGGGTTTAAAACTTGTGTATAACATTATTATGACTCAATTAATATTGTAAAACCTTCACTTTATTTGATTTAATAGGGTAAATTCCATTTATTTTGTCTCAAATAGAGGGCACTTCCCCTTATGCAACCCCTATATTTTGAAGAAGGGTAAAGAAGCATGAACCAGAAGTTGGGGATATATTTCAAGGAGTTATGGAGATATGAATAAAATCTAATACATAATTAAAAATCTTCCATATAGTGATTAATTCCAACAAAAAGGTCCAAAAACCATAAGATATAGTCAGACATAACATGCAGAATTAAGGCCTAGACTCCAAATGCAAGGTCAAATCCCATTCTAGCATGAAATATGACTTCCAAATTATTTAATAAAGTATATGGGATGGTATTATATATTTTAAATTTTTTTTAATGTATGGGAATATTCAATATGTCATATTTATACTTTTAAGTATAGATAGGCTATAAGAACAACATCAGGCATATGTCCGAATTGAGAGTCTTACAAACTTCATACATGAGATGTGCACTCCAACTTATTGAAATATATTTGTGGGGAAAATAAATATGTTTTAAAAATTTTATAGTGAAATTAAAAATAATTAAAACCATGTATGATTTCCTTACACTTCATTCAAATCATCATACTTGGCCCCAATCAGTTATAAGACATTCAAATAGGGCCAATCATAAAGGTAGTTTTTCTAAACCAAAAAGGGGAGTTTATTGCCACTTTTCATGAGTTTTATGACTTTTATTGACATTTGTGATTATTTTAATTGAATTATTAATTCCATACCATATACACATTCATATTTAACTCCTTATATCATATTGACAAGTGTCTTTGTGACCCTTGGACTTCTATCTTCTCTCTCTTACAAGTTCTATAAAGACTTGCCATTTTGGCATTGTAATGGAGGATCCAATTGAGTATGGAAAATCCATGCTCAAATATATACCTTTCTATCAATACTAATATTGATTTTTACTTCCTCCATGACTGTTCTTAGTGGGTATATTTGGAATGTTTGATTTTGCATAAGTGAAGACTATGGATTCCTTAGCATGTTATTTCATTCTATCATCCATTTGCATTTGGAAAGTTTATTCTTTCATGGCATGTGAATTTTTATATAAAATGTCTAATATTTATTGATTTATCCTATTCATTAGTTCCCTAATAGGCCTATTTTGCAGTCCTCCTAGATTTGTATATTCATCCATAACCTCACAATGTAACATTGATGTGAGAAGATGAAGATTGTAGAAGTGTATGTTCAATTTATCCTTTTATTTCAAGTGTAAAATTAATATGGTTGGATGTAATCATGTTATTTTATGTATCACCTCCCTTAGATTAGTTTTATTTCATTTATCTCTCTCCCTTTTCACCTCCCAAGTTTAGTATTAATTTCAATCCAAAGTAGTATATCAAAGGAGATAGCCCTATCTAGAGATTCAACTCATTCCTTAGGCTTTAAAAAAGACTAGAGGTGATTAAATTATGCCCACTTTCATGAGGATATATTTTAATCTCCTCAAAGGGTAAAAATCTAAGTGACAATAGTGACTTTTTAGTCCATAATTGTATGGTAGATAATGGAGATAGTAACACTGTCATACCTAAGCAAATTATAGACAAGTTTGGTCTTGTCTATGAATAAAATACCAAGGGAGTATTTCAATTTTATGGGTCAATAACAAATAAATTAGGAATACAAAAGGATATAAATTTGACATTACATTCTTATCCCAATGTTACCATTCAACAAGATGTAATTGTAGTGGATTTGCCTCCCTATTTTGCAATGTGTTTGTCAAGGGACTTTACCTCAAATATTAGAAGATATTTGTCAAATGATTAGACATATCTTATGTTAAATACCAGGTATGGTACCAAGGTAAAAATAAATTCTAAACCTATTACAATATTTCATTTGGAGCCATATATGCCAAGTACGGTGAATACTAATTGTGTTATCTCAGACAAGGTACTAGAAAATAGTGAGATGGAAAATAAGTCACCTCTAGATGGAGTTACACATCTTTTCCTTGATGAATGGGCCTCTGATTTTCATGAACATGATACCTAAAATTTAATTTAATAAGGATTTGTTTTCTATTTCCTTAAAGAAAATGATACACCAATTCTAACACTGATGAAAAATGATCAACCTAATGATGGCCTATGACAACTATACTTTGATGGATATAGGAAAAAACATGGCACTGGGGATGGAATGATGTTAATTTATCTAGAAAATAAAACATATTTCTCTTATCTCATGTTTTAGTTTGGTTGTTCTAATAATGTTGTTGAATATGAAGCACTAGTGCATGGTTTGTAATGGGAAAGAAAGATGAAGATCAATACCTTACAAATGTTTGGTGATATTGAAATGGTAGTTCACTAAGAATACTTAATATATATAATAATCCATTTCTTAGGTCCTATAATCATAGAGTATGGGACTTACTTGAATACTTTAAATATTTATTCTATATTAAGATATAAGAATAAACATGCAAACATGTTGGCTTCTATTGGGTCACAATTTAATGTCCCAGATGACATAAATAATGAAAAGGTTCAATCACACATCAAGGTGACTGTAAGTCCTTCTATCCTAGATAACCATGATAATTGGAAATTATTTGAAGATGATATTCAAATTGTCATGTTATTACAAGAAGAAGCTAAATTATCCTCAAGGAAATAAGACAAGAATCTACAGTAGTATGGTGACCAGATTATGCAACTAAAGTCAAATAAGTTCCATAAAGGGTTGGTCACCCTTAAAAACATATTTATTAGAGATGATGAATTGAGAAAATAATTTTTTTATTTATCGACCAAGTGTATACACATAATATTTTCAAATTTTATCAAATAATGACACTTTACATCTTACAAGAAACCATTGAGACTCAATCTCTCTGAGTGTATGCCTTAAGGGATACACTAGGAAAGGAGTGGGTATAACTTTGGTGATTTGAAATATTATTTTACCTTATTTCAACATTATTACCAATCCAACCATCTCTCAAAACCATTCCCTAAGCTATTTATCCTCCCTTACACACTCCTCCAGTCTTTTACTCTTTCCATCCCTCCTCTTCTTGTCTTAAACCCCTTTTGGTCAGTCAATTATACTAGGTCGACTAGGTTAACCCAATATAGTTTAGGGGTATCTTTTATTTGTTTGGCTTGTTAGCCTTTTGGATGACCTAGTTTAGACCTAGTGAATTGTCCTTAAAAATACACTGGGTCGACTAGGATGACCCTGTATAACCAATGTTCTTGAAAGGATTTAGGGAAAGATCCACATATATATAAAGATCATTTTGGTAATTATTCATATGTGCAATCAAGAGTTATTATTCACTCATGCTTTTTCACAATATTTTCTTCCACCATTTTACTTGAGTATACTTAGCTTAGGTTTCTTATTTGGATAATTTAGTCTTGTGGATAAGTCTTGGATGCTTTGGAATTTCTTAGTGATCCTTACAAACCACAACTTCTTATGAAGCCCCTTTTCACAAGTGAGAGATTGAGTCTTTATGATTCACATTCAGGTAAGTATATTCTAGCTTTTTTCTCTTCTCTTTTAGTAGATAGAAGTAGCATATATATTCGCTAAAATAATAATATCTTTCATATTTTATGTATTATCATGTTACTCATACATATATTAATTGAAGTTACCTATAAATGTTGGTTTTATTATTTCTAACCCCCACTTTGTGCCATAAAATTTGGTACACACTAGATTAGATTTTATTTCTTGTTATTAGAATAAGTGAATGTTTTAAACCTTAGGAATCCATTAAGGGTTTTTTGTGATTATGTTAGACTATAGGCTTTAGAACCCTTATTGTCATGATATTTTGTGACAAGTGATCCCCTAATTGGGTCTAGTGGATCCACATATTATTCATGCTCCCACTTAATAAGTGTATCTCTAATTAGAAGTGTAGGTATGCTCTATCTTCTATGAGCCAAGGTTGATTTATAAACATGATGAATTTATGATTAAATACATTATATTTAACCCACCATGAAACTAACCCTTGTAATATTTCTCACATATTTCATTCTTTTGATAATCATTTTTATCTTATATTTTGACATACTAGATCAATTCTATCGACCCAAATATTTTTTTCTATATGTAAGTTTCCAATAATAGGTAATTAGATCAACCCAATTGACATAATATAGGTTTATATCCTTTCAAACACCTGGCTTAGCCTACTAGGTTGACTTAGTCGACCCTTTATAGTTTTAGCACTCTGTAGCATGTTCCTACATAGTTTGATCGATCCTATCAACCCAATTTGTAGGTTTCACAACCATACTTTAAGGTTATTCATAAATAAACTTCCTTTATTAAATCTCTAATCCACCAAAGGTTTCTTTCTACCTATCTATTTCTTTGTTTTTTGGCTATCCTTTCATAGTTTGTAGTCTTTAAAATTGCCCTTACATAGTTAACTAGATCGACACTACCAACCTAGTTTTATGTTTTATGTGTTGTCTAAAATCACTGGATCAACCCTACTAATCCAATTCATTTTCAAACTTTTTTTTTGTAGTATAGGTTTGAACCTATCAACCCTGTTCTACATTTTGTTCATATAGTGTCAACATTATACCTTATTTCAAAGTTGGAATTAATCTTATATCTATTAGTAATTAATTCACACTTTCTTTTCTTGTTGATGGCATGCTTAGAATATATTATATAGTATAATTAGGGGATTTTTAATTAATCACTTAGTTTCACTATTTTCTATTTTATGCACACATGGTCAAATCATAAACATGCAATTTAACATTTTGTCTACACTAGGCCAACCTACTTGGATTTCATCACCAAGGGGGAAGTTGACTTGATGCTCTGGTCAAGTATAAAGTATGGTTAATGGTATATTTTGGATAAGCACTTGACACACTTATTATTTTGGTGTGTGAATTAAGGGGGTAGGCCTAATACCAAGACTATATCATTGTCACTATAGTCCCTTTTAGACCAAACTACCTAAAACCATCCTTAGATTGTTATTTAGTACCTTGCTTATAGATAACTTCTAATCACATTAAAAATAATTTTTTAATAATATAATAAGCATATTAGGTCTACCAATTAGTTATTTCTTTACTTTTCAAGTTGATTGATTTCTCTTTGCTCAATTATGTGTGCAAAAACTTACATTAACTAGTGTTAGTTCAAGATTTTGTTTTATGTGCCTCAATTGGATTGGCCAGCATTGATCTAATTGATTATTTGTTTCCTTTTAGCTATTACTTTCCTAGATTATCTAAAAAAATTATCTTGTCTCAGTTTATAACTTGTCATCAACTTTATATTCTTCCTTATCTTTTTTACTAGGTTGACCAAGTTAACCCTATACCCTTTCTATCCCCTATTCACTATACTGGATTGACCCAGTCAACACTGTATAGTTTTTAGCTCATTTCATATTTTTCCTACCTTTATTCACTATAATAGATCAACACAATCAACCCTGTATAGTTTATGTGTCCTATTTTCTATGTTTGATCGACCTAATCAACTCTGTACTATGTTTTACTTTTCATGTTTGTTAATTTAATTCCCTATCTTTCCTATTCTACATTTTGTTCATCTCTCTTCATCTATAATGAAGTATCCTATCATAATCTTCTTGGATAACTTAAATACATTTAAATACTATATGGGATGTTCATTTCTCCCTCTCTTTTCCTCCTAAGAGCACCATCACTCTTGGGGTACTTCTTCTCCTCCATCCATGAACTACAATATGGTGCAAATAACACCTCAAGATAAAGTTAATGGATTTGATATTTTTTATACTTACCAATAAACTTTTTAAAATCTTCAAACTAATGTGGGAATGATTAATACAAGTTTATTCAATAATCCAATGAATAATCCATCTTATTCTAATCCTCTCCCTAATACCAATTTAGGGAGTGTTCCTATAAACATAAATGTACCTCCTAATACAACCCAAATTTTAGCCCAAGTCATTTAATAAATGAACATTATGCAAAATTCTAATACCAACCAAATGATGCAACTTCAACAACATCTAATCAATGTGGCTAATCAACCTTTAATTATTCATCCTTAAGCTAATCATAATTATATCCCTCCACCTCTTAGGGATTCCTTATGTAATGTTATTCATCAATCCATAATAAATAACAAAATGCTTCAAACCATTCAAAATAATCCATTATCTCCCTTCATTATTTCCATTAATATTGGTAACATATCCCCAACTATCAAATATGATGGGACTAAGGAACATGATTCATTTCTTAAAGCCTTTTAAAACCTTTAGAAAGAGTGGATCCAAACTAATACACTCTACACTACTAAAATCTTAGTAAAAAATTTTACTAGTGATGTATTATAATGGTATAATCAACTACGCAAACTTTATATTTTGAAACTTGAAGATTTGGTTAATCCTTTGGTTAAAGAGTTCAACACAATGATATTCTTGAAAATTATCTTAGCCACTTCATCAATGATAAGAAATCTCCCATTGAATTAGCTCATGATTTTATCAAAATATGGAAATATTTAGATCATAAATTTGACCATAACATGACTGATGATAACTTATTCAAACTCTTTATCATGAATTTAACTTTCACTCTCCAATATAAGGTTCAAACCTTTGCTCTTTAAACACTTAATGAATCTCTTGATCAAGCTAAGCATCAAGACTTTCTTATGAATCAATTCAAACCTAATCCTAAACTACTTAAAGGATATTTTTGAACATCTAATAATGTAACTATCAACACTGCATAAACAAAATAAAGATTTTCCAAAACTGATCTTCCTTCACCTTCTCATACACCTCTTTCAATTCAGCAAATGAAATAATTTTTACCACCCTCAAAACCTTTCATCTATCCCAATGCTCCTCCTAAGTGGTTTGACCCCATTTTTTTTTTGTTGAATTCCTATATTTGGAATTCTCATGAATCTTTTAGAGGGCTCAATAAATTTTCTATCTCCTATATTATAGGTGATTCATTTAATCATGAAGTTATGATCAATATTCATCATCAAGAATACATTGTTGCTTCCCAAAAATGAAAAACTTTTAAAGCCTCTACCTAAAATAACCAAAAATATTATTCTAATAATCAAGAAAATTTCAAGGATGTTTATGCCATCGATGTCAATTATGAATAATATTATAACAACTCTCAATATTTCAACACTACCAAGGTCAATTATCATCATGAACCGGCTCACAAAAATCTTGTTACCAAGATTAAAAAGACATATTTAGAAGAGAAACTTATTAAAGACACTACCACTACTAATTTTGATTCAAAATCACTTGAATAATAAAATCCTCCTTCTAATCCTCCAACCACATCTATACCTTCTAAAAATACTTTACCTTCTAAACGTCATGTGAGTTCTTCTAAATCTCATTGGAATTTTCTTGGAGAACTCAAATCTATGCCTTATAATATTCCTCTTATGGAATTGGTTCGCACTTCATCCTATCATCATAAATTCCTTATACAACAAATTTAAGAGATTGAATATCCATCCTCCATCAATGAATAACAACCTTATATTGATTTTCAACCTAGTAATTTCAATACCATTAAAACCTTGTGTCCTTCTTCCAAGCCTTTTATTCAGTTTCTTGAAGAGGACATGATTAATGATGAAATTATTTTTCATGTTGATGATCCACCACTCTTTATTAAAATGGCAATTAATACCACTCTTATCTAAAAATTCTTAGTTTATGAAGGCTCTAGTATTAATGTGACATCCTTGTGGCTTATACAACAACTTGGTTATAACAAGGATCATCTCAAGCAAACTCATCTTACTTGTCATGTTTTTGATAATACTAATAAAAATTTATTTGGTTATTTTTGGCTTCCATTAACCATAGGACCTAAGATTATTTGAACCAATCTTATGGTCTTTATTCTCTATTTATATTAAAATATCTTTCTTGCTCATCCATGGACTCATCAAATAAGGGCCATTATTTCTTATGGTAGTCAATGTACTAAATTCTTACATAATTGGAAATGGTAAAAGGATGAATATAACCCTAATCCATGGAGTATCTATCTTCCTAATCCTAAATTTAAATATCACATTCATAAAAATCCTAAAATTAACAATGCTCCTTTATTCAAGTTCATCAACATGAATCTTGATTTACAAGTTGCTCTCATATTCTGATGACGAGCCTAATGATTTACAACATACTTGTAATACTACCAATTTTCCTCCATATATTTCACAATGACTTCCTCCTCTCTTACCAAGAGATCATATCATTCCTCTTGTTGATGAGATACCGACCTTCCCCTATATTTAATGCTCAGGAGCCTTCCTTACCATAAGATGACTTCACTTGTAATTATTTTAGAGTGGCTAAATTATTTTAGGATCTCATCATGTTTCCTCGTACATTTATCAATATTGGGATTTCACCGTCTAAAACTCCACCTAATTCTCAATCTTGTACGATTTCTCCAACATATGATGATAACTATATCATCACCCAAGCTCAATCTAGAGACTTGGATTTATAGCATTATAAAAAAAACTTTAACCTAAATTCATGATTTTAATAGGGATTTACATGCTTATTTTATGGATTGTATTTTAGAGCTTGAGGGTCATGTGCCTCCCATCAATCCTCCTTTTATCAATACTCCTTGGGTGGTAGAGAAAATTATGCCTTCTAAACCTCCAAAAATATCTACATATCATTTACCACATATTAATCCAATCATTGCATATAATTCTTCTCCCATCATTGAATCCACTAATGCACCAATCTCTTCTACTCCATCTACTTCTTTTACTCCCAAAATTACACTTAATGCTAGGGCCACCAATGTTATTCTAAGTTAGATCACAATAGAAATCAAATTATAGATCTTGAAGTAGATGTTGATTATTATGGTTCTCTTCCTACCTTCCCTAGTGATAAATTTATCCTTGAGTTACTTTATGCTCGAGAACCTCAACTTCCTCGGTAACATCATAAACATGGAAATTTTAAGACTAAAACTCCTTACTTTAATAACTTCATTACTAGTGTTGATCCTAAAACAAATCTAATTTATGCCTTACCTAATACACCATACCACATTCAAGATGGTAATGCCATACTTATCAAATAAACCACTCGCATTAAATATGGTACACCATTTTGTCCTTGATCAATTACAGTTTCTTGAGAGATTACACCTACTAAACATGATAATTTTAGCTTATTCTTTGAAAAATATCATGAGGATTGTTATTGGTCCTATGAGGACATTCCTAGCATTGACCCTAGCATTGTGGTGCATAATATCATTACTTATCCTGATACCAAGCCTGTGCATCAAAAGAAAATAAAATTTATGCTTGAAGTTTCAACTTTATGTCATAAAGAAATCATCAAATTACTTGATGCTAAATTTATCAAACCAATGGATTATTTTGAATGGGTTTCCAACATTTTCCCCATTTAAAATAAAGTCACTATGCTTAATCACATTTGTATATATTTTCATAACTTCAATCTTGCTTATCCCAAGGACAACTTCCCCTTACCCTCAATATATGCCATCATTGATTCCATAGCTGGTTATGAAATGTTATCTCTTATGGATGGTTTCTTAGGATACAATCAGATTCATTTTCTCATGAAGACTATCATAAGAACAAACCCATGGGGGAATTCGTAATGGTCACTATAGCAGACATACTAAATCATGCAAATGCCTATATATGGGTTAATTTTGGCCTACTCTAGAAAAAGATGCAATTCAATATGTTAAAAATTTTACTTCTTGTCAGCTTCATGATGATCTTATATATTCACCTCCTACCAAACTTTAAACTAGTGAAACTCCTTGGCCATTCTCCACATGAGGATTTGATCTCATTGGTAAACTTCCTTGCTCCCAAGATAGGCATGTATTTATCATCACCACTACTAAATATTTTACCAACTGGGTCAAAGTCATACCCCTCATTAACATCATCGGTCTACCATTTCCAAATTTGTTCGTAACCAATTTATTTTCTACTTTGGTTTTCCCCATACTATCATTTTTGATAATGGTGGTAATTTTAAAAATAAACATATTAAACAACTTTACAAAAATTTCAAGATCAATCACAAATTTTCCATACATTATCATCCATAATAAAATGGTCAAGCTAAGTCCACTAATAAAATTCACAACAAAATTCTCCAAAATATAATTTTAAAATCCACATGGATTGGCATATTCATATTTACCCTAAACTTTAGGCCTATCGAGCTAGCATACACATTGTCACTAGGGCAACTCCATTTTCTCTAGTATATGGTTCTAAATCAGCCCTTCTTTTAGAATTTGAGCTTCCCTCTCTTTATATATCTCTTCATGGAATTACGCCTAATGAAGAATTTCATGAATCTCACCTTCATGCCCTCGATTTACTTGATGAACATCATATTTTTACCTTATAACATAAATGCTAATACAAGGCTCATATCACCAAATAATATAACAAACGTGTTAAAGTATGCACTTTTAATCTTAGTGATCTTGTCCTTAAATTAGATTACACCCATGACAAATAAGGTAAATATGCCCAAAAATGGTGGGGGGAATATTTAGTTAAAGATACTCTTGGTCTAAGCACCTACCATCATCAAACTAATGAAGGCCATCTTTTCAAAGAGCCCACCAATGCTCGATTCCTCAAAAAATAATTTGCCTAAACATTTAATTCTTGTCATTATTTCTATCTAACACCTTTTTTAGGTTACTTAAGCATAAGTCTCTCCCTATATAGTAGTTCCCTCTTTATTCACAAACACTTAATCCTCCCTTTTAGTCTTTTGGTTTCTTGATGTATCATAGTCTTCTTTAGCTTCTTGCATTTTCTATTGTTTTTTTCACCCCTTAGGTTTTTATTTTTTGAGTTGCTTTATATGACCATGGATAGGACTTGACATTCCTCACAAAACCACCATATTTTATCTATTTTTATCTTTCATTGTTATTACTTTATAATGTTATTTTAGCATCCCTTAGGGTTTTATTTTGTGATTTACTTTGTAAGTCCATGGATAAGACCTGACATCCATCACAAAATTACCATCTCTTTACTTTATCTTTTCCTTATTTTATGTATTTTTATTATAATACCATGGATATAACCCAACCCTCATCATATAATTATCACCTTTTCATGTTCTTGATCCTTGTTCTCAACTTTAGCTTTTTCTTCTTTTATTAGATGAAATTTGCATAACAATATATGTTAGCATGTTTTCCTCCATTTCCCTCATTCTTATGATAAGGAATCAAACCTTTACTATCATTTTATCCCTCTTTACCCTTTTTCACATTTTTTGTGATTTGCAGTAATTCAAATTATTCCATGTGTCATTCTTCTTGATTTCCATTTTATTTCACTCCTCAATGGATAAATTAATGTCAAAGTCAAGATAACACTTTTATTTTACCTTAATTTATGAGACTCTTAGACCCCATACTCTTTTAAGTTTCTCTCTCTTAGAAACTTTGTTCCAAGTATTCAAATGAAATTCATCTTTAGCACCTATGTTTGGTTTTTCAAATATGTATGGAAGAGGAATAGAAAAATCCATCAATAAAGTTAAAATCAAAATTATTTGAAAATAAAAGGTAATGATATATAAAAGGCAACATACAAATCTCAAAAGTAAAAATAAAACCAAAATATGTGAATACAAGCACATATCCTATCTTCAATCAAAGCTCAAACTCCATAGTTGGCCCCACATAGAGCTGAGGTCCTTTGGGGTACAGTAGGCTAGTAGATTTGAATAGGGTATTTTAAAAAAAATTCTATGGTGTTACCTACTTTATCATGTAAGTACCCAATATTCTTAGTATAATGATGGCTCTGTAAGGGGTCTTGAAAAATGAGGAACACATCATGGGAAGGTAGGTCCATTTTAGTTTTCATGAATATAGCCTTCATGGGATGATCTATATACTAGATTTGTTAACCTAAGACTTGTGTAGCTAAGAGAATTTCTTCATAGTCCTTAAGTTCAAAAGTCTTCTTGTTTTGAAAAACTTAATTTGAGTGTCTTGACTTAGATAAATAGTTAATCTACATTGGTTTTTCATTCATTCTCCCATCCACCCATTTCATTTCCCCTTGATAGATAAATTTTAATTCCAAATATGTTTTCCCTTCTTCTTTAATTCCTTTCTCTTCATCTCTTAAAAACATGCTAGAACTACTTTATTTCAGTTTTATCTACCCTTAGAGAAAAACATGTTTGAGAAACTATGGATTACCTTATTTTTCACCATGAGTTACATTTTTAAACTAAATTTACTTTCTTTTTACCATTTGTCATTATTTTACTATCCTACTATTATAGACACTTGAGTTCATACCCTTTTTCCATTGTTGAGTGAGGTTGGATTGTTACTTCTCACTTGACAATGTTGTTTTCCCCTTTTATGCATATTTGCCATTGTTGAGTGAGATGTGGATTATTACTACCCACTCATCAATTTTGTTTTACCATTTTATTTAAGTTTTTAATCCATTTATTTTGTTTTTTGTTTTACCATCTTGTTTGACATGTATCCTTGGTTTTACTTGGTGAGTTTGCCTTTCTTACTTAAAGTTTAATTGTTTGCATTTTTTGGTCTTTAGTAGCCTTGGATTTTTATTTACCAAATTTAATCTTATTATTTGACTTGGTTATTTATTCTAACATAGTGCTTGTCACCCTAGCTTCCAAATTTCCCAAGTATGTCCTATCCTCATAGCACTAGCTATCTTGGTTTTGTTTACATTTGTTTATTTTTGCTCTTTAGATTTGTATTCTTGGCTTTGTGTAAAGTAGTATCTGTGCCCTACATAATCAAAACTAACAACATATTAGACAACCATCCCATGATAAATTTAATTCAAGGTACACATTGCATTTAATTTTTAGATTAGTTTCCCTTTCAATCATTTGCTTTCAATTATTTTTTCTTTAAAATACTATAATTTTTTTTAGAATTAATGTTTTGTGTTATTATGTTATTTCTCAAAGAACTATCCCCTTTTATACCTTAGTGACATGTGATGAGCTTCAAGTGGGTCATATGTATACACATAATATTTTCAACTTTTATCAAATACTGACACTTTAAATCTTGAAGGAACCTGTCAAGACTCAATCTCTCTAAGTGCATGCCTTAAGGGGTGCACCAAAAAATGGGTGGGAAGACCTTTGATGATTTTTAGGATTTTTTTCCTTGATATACACATTATTACCAATCCAACCAGCTCCCAAAACCATTCCTTAAGCTACTTATCCTCCCTTACACACTCCTCCAGTCTTTTCCTATTTCCATCCCTCCTCTTGTTATCTTAAACCTCTTTTAGTTATTAGAATATAATATGTTTAATATGTTGACCTATTAAATCTTAGGGGTATATTTCAATTTCTTGGCTTGTTAGCCTTTCAGCCAACTTAGCTTAAACCTAGTGAATTGTCCTAAAAAACACACTAGGTCAACTGGGTTAACCCTATATAGCCAACATTCTTAGAAGGATCTAGGGTAAGTTTTGTCACTTTTATTGTCACCCCTTGAGGATATTCCTATCTCTCCTCATCCAAGTGGAACAATGGAGACATCACTCTTGTTATGGGTAATAATATTTTGAGATGAATCTCTAAAAGGGCTAGTTCCATTGATGCATTCTTTGAAGTACTTTATTGCCTACCAATTTTGGATGAAAAGGGTTGAGAAAATAAATAATAAAGATAAAAAAAGTGATGCACCAATATTTTGTTTCCTCCTATGAACTAAAATTATACTAATTAGAGCTAAACAAGGCTTCTTTCACATAAAACTCATAATTCAAGTTGCATTATCACATCAGTGTTTCATAAGCTAGGTTTAAGAAGGTATTTGATACTTAGGAGAGAAATGAATGATTCCTTGAGATAATACAAGCATGATCACTTATAAAACACTATTACACTTGAAAATAACACTAACAAAGACCTGTAACAATAACTTTTCTGCACACTTGGTGAACAATGAAGGATAACATGTTAGAAAAGATCATCTTCCACTATACAAGACCAAAAAGATTTCAATAAAACCCAATTTTACAACATGTAAGTAGGTAAAATCACATTTTTATTTATTTAATAGTTATTCAAGTGTAAATTTGTCCAGGGTTTCACCATCAACCAATAAATCCTACCAAAAAGAGCCAAAAGAGTCAATATTTATAGCTTTTGAGAGAGAAGTAAGACAAGGGAAGTCCAAAGGTCACTTTGAAACTTTTAAATATAATAAAATGGGTAAAAATTATAGGATAAATATATATGGGATGAACCATGCAATGTCAGGAAGACCAAGTGTCCATACAAGTCATGAAACTTATGAAAAATGGCATAAAACTCCTAGTCTTGGCTCAAAAAAATGTCTTCATAATTTGAACCTATTTGAATATCCCACCACTAACTAGGGATAGTTATAATGATTATTATGATATGTAAGGTCTTAAGGCATTAATTTACAAGCACTGGTTGCATTCCTACCCATTTGGAAACTCTTAGAAGGAATCCATCACTATTTGTAGTCTAAATAACCCCCTTTTTAGTCACCCCTCACATTTGGCCTAAAAAATGCCTTTATTTTTACATGAATATATATGTTGAAAATTTTAATGACACCTTTCAAGACCATCCATGGCCTTAGAGTAATTAGTCATGCTTTAAAAGGGCTCACACTTGGAGTTTTCACCCTTCTCACCCTTGTGTCCACTATGCCAATTTTGACTAGATGAAAGGAAGGCTATTGTACAAAAAATTATAATATTTTATCCAAAAATATATGAAAATATAGAGTTATATCAAGTCTAAAAATTTCTCCAAAACTTGATTGTATCTTCAAATTCCTCCTATAGCCTATAAAACACACAAACTAGTCAAAAAAACCCTATTTATCATGTTGTCCATATAATTACATACAATTCATCTTGGTGGAATATATCCTAAGGGAGTAATCTACATGTTCCAATAAATTTCATTTCCAAAATATGTCATTAGGACAACTTTCCAATCTCATTTTCTCCATCAGGTCCTGGTTGAGGGTTTAATAGGGTTTTAGGAAATTTTTGGTATTAACCTTTGTTCATAAATCTTGGACATTGAACATACCAAAAAATTTCACAAAATTTATTCTAATGTACCATAATAAATTATCCTAATCCTTCTAGTTCCCATGCAAAAATTTATAAAAGATATGAGCATTAAAAAGCACTTCTTCGAGCTTGTCCTTACTTTTCATGCAAACTTATGTTCTCCTTGAGCTATACATGGATTTATATTGGATTTATATGTATAATATGAGTTAAATAATGTGTATATCCACCTCCCTAACATGATTCAATAATTTTTATATTCCACCAAGGGGTAGAAATGAAGTTGTACTACTATTTGGCACTAGGTATTCTCAAAGCATAATACGTCTCAGAGGCATCCTATTAGATTTGGATTATATTATTGATATATTATAGGTATTTAATTTTATTATAAATTATTAAATATCATTTTATCTTAAAAAAACATTAAATAACCCTCCAATCACCCATATTCATCCTCTTTCCTCATTTGCTAACTAGGCCTAGTGAAAGTTTACCATGTTGGATTGTGTGCATGAGAAATTTTGTCACCTTGAGGGGTATGATATATATATATATATATATATATATATATATATATATATATATATATATATATATATATATATATATATATATATATATGTATATATAGTGATTTAATATAATAAATTTTACTTCCATAAACCTTATTATATGTTTCAATGAGGTTAACAAAGCTCCATGTCAAGTCTTTTTCTCATTTTGCACTCACTAGCTCACTTTGCCAAAGTTTGAATTTCCTAGACTGGTTGACCTATGAGATCAAATAGTAAGGTATATCCCTCATCCCTATGGAAAATTGAATATTTTTTTAATATTTTCCAATTCATAATTATCTTTTTTTACTTAATTGTTTTTATTTACTCCATGTTTTAGGTATCTAACCATCTCCAAATGCCTAAAAAAGGCTTAAACCCCCTATTTTTCTACATTTTTTTATTCAAACCCACCTAGGAGTCACTCTTCCAAGATAAAAATGTTATTAAATGCCTCTTAAATTTTTAAAAATCCTTTATACATGATCATTGATATTTTATTTCATCTAAAAACACTTTTTCCTTTGGATTTTCCATACTTGCCTATTGAGTAACATGGTTTCTTAGAGCAACTGTATGGACTAATGGCTTTTGACCAAGTAATAAAGGTGGATTATCAAATTTTTATTATTTTTTGATTATTTTAAAACTATATACCTATCATGAAACACTTTTAATTGGTTTAAAACTCCATTTATTCCCTAGATAATTTCATATCTTTATTTGGCTTGCTAGGTTACACCCTGTTGTAGGTGTGAGCAGGGGTCTTAGGACCCTATAGGTGCCTTGTTTCTACTATTTTTATAACTCATGAAATAATAAAAATTTAAACTAAAGTTTTCACCTTATTTATATATCATCCAAATTCCTCTTTTGGGGCCTAAAATGCATTTCTAGTCCATGTTGGGTACCCTATTGTACCTTGTCTGAGGCCCCTATTTTTTAGGCTTTCCTATAGCTTTCTTGTGATTTATTGAGGTGATTAGTGATTAAAATAACATATTTATTTCACCTTTAAATCATACACCATTATTTATCACTTTTAGTCACCCTAGGTTACCAAAATAACACCATAAATCATGCCTATAACATTATTTGTATCAACTCACTTATCTAACCTATAGGTGTGTCTTTGACCTCTTGGGCCTGGAAGATGATAAGAAAAGGGTTCTCCATGAAATAATGAGATATATTTTATAGTAACCAAGTAATTAATTCTCCTTGACATTCATCTATGGTTTAAACCTTTACTCTCTAAACTTTCCTTCTTGGTAACTGGGATACCCCTTATGTATGTCAACATCCACATAATGTAAGGATTAGGAAATGTACATACAAGGAAAATAATAGTCCATCTATTAATTTTAATATATTTTAGGTCATGAGTTTCCTTTGAAACATTTTAAACCAATACCAAAGTTGGTATGACCTAGGATGGTCAATCTAGAGCATAAGGTCACTTTTGGGTTTAGGCCTGTAGATATCTATACATGTATTTAGTGGTTTTGTAGGTAAATTTAGGCATCTTATTGACCAATATCCATTAGTGATAGGTCCAAAATATTTTTCAAGGTAATTTACCTATGTATGGGCTAAAAACATAACCTATTAATCTACCTTCAAACCATTTTCCACCCTATCATATGTTAGTCACCAAAACTCTCCTAACCTTTATTTTACCTTTTTATGGACAAAAGGTCTAAAATAGGCCCTAAGTTATTCAACATGGTTATACACATCATTTGATATCTAAAAAATTATATGGGTCTATAAAATATTATTTATCATTCCACAACTTTAGGTATGTGTTCATTTGCTTTTTTCTTTCCATGAAAACATGTTAGTACCCTACTCAGCCACTAGTAAGTAAATGCTTTGGTATCCAACAGTGAGCTATGTATGATCAAGATGAAATATCCCATGAATATGAATTTTTTATGCATACATTAGGAATTTAAATTCACCTTTATAATTTATAAGAGGTATTAAAACATATTTTATCCTTTTACACCTCAGTATGATGTCAACAAGGTCATGTAGGTGAATGCTTTGGCTATGTGTAGACAACAAGGGTATGAAGTGTGGAAAAACATGGTGAAAATGGATTAAAAACAACTAAAAATTAATTTTTAAAACTTAAAATGGATTATCTCCATCAATATTACTTTGAAACCATGTAAAAAACACCTTTTCCAACCTTAAATCACTTACACACATTTGAGATAAAACAGGCATAAGCATCTCATGACTGTTTCCACATGGAAATTGAACATGTGATAACATTAAAACTCTTGAAAAATAATATAAATTAACTCCTTCTAAATATTTATGGTTTTAACAACTAGTATGCTCTAACTACAACTCCATGGACAAGTTAAACAAGCTCTTATAGGTGACTGCAAGTGAAGCCAATCATGAAGTTGACAATGGAAGAAGATAAACTTGTAAAAACCCAAGGGATTACATGATGAAAAAACCATGTAATGAGGTAAAAATATGAATTTTAGGCATGTGGTACATCCTTTTCCATTCACGTAAAATCTCTATAAAAGATCAATTTTTTGAAATAAGGTAGAATTAACTATAACCTCAGTCCTTCACTCCTTATAAACTGAGCTAGTTGGATCATCAAATCAAAATGAAATGTGGAAATAATCATATATGGAATAATTTAAGGGTTTAATATCCTTTATAAGTAATATTATAAAGTGAATTTTATGAAATTTCACAAATAAGAGAAAAACTTATAGGGTACATAGATTATCAAGTAGATTTGAAAGGTTTACTTCTTAGGAATGGTTCATAAATCTCAGACCACCATTCCTATATATATATATATATATATGATTTTGTAATACAACCCTAAGAGTATTTTTCCTAAAACCACTTGTGTTGAACATACCAAGTACACATCTATAAGTCACTTTTGCTTTCCAAGAAAGGTGAAAAGGATTAGAATGGGTTTGGAATTAAAATGACACTTTTATATCATCTAAAGTGTGTAATTAAGTATGATTAATCTTAAGAGTCACATTTAAACCTTTTCAAAGTGTCACACCTCCCAAAGAGGTTGTACAAGTGCCATTTCTTTTCCTTTCACTAGAAAACTACCTTTTCTTTTGCATAACCTGCCATCTTTCAGTTTTTTCAATTAATTAAGACTTATAGGGATACATGGGGAATTAAATCATATTTTTTAACCTTCAAATTTCCCAAAAAACTTGTACAAAGTATTAAATACACTCTTTTGACCCTTAAAATAACTCAATATGACATGTTGGCTAATTAAATTCATGACCAAGGCTAATATATCATTGAATAACATTAAATGACATATGAAACACCTAATGAAAAGATATTATGCTCCCAAAAACATCTATAAAACCATTTGTTTACCTAAGGGTGCCCCAATTTGACCTAAAAGTCAAATTTGGTCAACAAATTGGTGACTCATAGGGGGTAGTATGCTTGCTATACTAACTAGACCAATAGACTTATCCTATCATGGTACAATGGATAAAATTATTTATTGAATACAAATAGTAAGGAATTACCTAATACTCACATAAAAAAACTACCATACACCAATCAAACACAAGACAAAATAAGACACATAAGACTCACACATGTGCATAAGCACTTAGGGAAAATAAGGAAAACAACAAACTATGTATGAGGAAAGAAAAGGACCTTAGTAGTAATATTTGAGATATATCCTATTGAATGGGATATGAATCTCTTCTCCATCCAACTTTGAGAGTTGGAAATAAATATGTTTCTTGCATTAGGTGATAACATAAGGGCCACTCCACAAAGCATCAACTTTATGTGTCTTCTAGGCTTAACCCTATCTTCATCCCACTTTATAATAATATCTCCCTCTTTGAAACTCCTTGGTATGGCTTTCTTGTCAAAGTATCTCTTTGTTTGATCTTGTTAATATCTCATATTTTACATAGTCTGATCTCTTATCTCCTCAAGCTCTAATAATTCAAACAACCTAAATTCCATGCTTTCATTTTCCATAAATTCTAGCCGATAAGTGAGATCCAAGGCTAGTAGCTCAAGTGAAATAGGCAATATAGCTTCTCTCCCATAAATAAGTGTGTATGGTGAGTTTTTAATGGCTCTTTCTTGGGTGATCCTATCTACCCAAAAGGCTGTCTTCAAATTGGAAGTCCAAATCCTTTGGTTCTCTTCCATTGTTCTATTTATGATTATAATTAGGTTCTTATTGGTGGAATCATCTAGTCCATTCCCTTTTGGATAATATTTGGATGAGGAACTAAGATAGATGCCATGTTTCAAATCCTATTCACTTATCTTCATCCCAAGGAAAGCCAATGCATTATCTAAAATTATTATTAAAGGAGCTCCAAACCTTGTCATTATGCCTTCATAGAAGTCTATAATTAAACTTTAATTATCTTCCTTAAGATAAATATCCTCTACCCACCTTGTAAATTAATATATATATCAATCAACACCCATTTATGGCCAACACTAGAAGGTGGGTTGATTAGGCCTATGAAATCCAAACCCCATTACATAAAGGGTTGATCAACCTAAATTGGATGAAGAGGGAAATAAAAAATATTTTATTTACCATCAAAGAGAGCACACTTTTGACACTTCCTTACCCAAGCATGGGTGTCTTTGAACAAACTAGGCCAAAAGTATCAAACTCTCATAATCCTAGCAGTTGTGGTTCTTGGAGCAAAATGACCATTAGTTGCTCCATCATGAAACTGAAGTAAAATTATATCAATCTTATCTAATTAAAAACACCTCAATAACACACCTAATAATTCCTTCATAAACAATAATCCATCAACAATTACATAAGGAATGTATTGTAATATAAAGTACCTTCTTCTAGCTCTATCAAGGCCTTGTGGAAACTCACTGGTTTGAAGAAAATGGATTATATCTTGTGTCTAAATCCTAATTTATGAAGGTTAAATTGTCATTGGTTCATCATGGAGTGATAAAAAAACCTCCTTTTGTTCCTTCAAATCTAAATCAAAATGTTCACATAGACCTCTTCCTTTCATTAGCTTGGTTGTCTTAATTTCCACATCTTACTCCATCACTTTTGTGATCCAACCAACCCTTTTTTCATTCAAATATATACTAAAAATGAAGTATTTGACACTAAAATTAGGTAACAATATGTGAATCTTGTTGTTAGATAACATATGCCTAAACTTATTCAAACTTCTAACAATTGAAAATACTTTCTTCTCAACATAGGTCTATGTTACCTCATAGCCTTAAAAACCTTGAGTAAAGAAGGCAATAGGCTACTCCAAGTTTTCTTAATTTTATTTAGTAAGCATGGTATATATCACCTCCTCATTTCAAAAATTATAAAAGTTGAAATGCTTTGAGAAATTAGGACTTGTAAGAGTTGGAGCTTGTGCAATGGCTTGCTTAATCTCTTCAAAACTTTCCTTCCTTCTTTTAGTCCAAATGACCACTTCATCCTTACTTAGAATATAGGTTAGAGGCTTGAATAAATAATAAAAATCAAGGATGAACCTCCTTATGAAATTAATTTTCCCAAATAAACTTTGAAAATATTTCTTGTGTTTGGGCAAAGCCAATGCCAAAATTGCATGTACCCTTTTAGGATCTATGGATAGGCCCTTTTTGGAGATAATGTGTCCTAAAATTTTGATTTCATGGCTTTAACACACACACACACACTTATTTGGGTTGAGATATATTAAAAACTCTCTACATCTCTAAAAATGTTCCATAAGGTTATTCAAGTGATCCTTTGCATCCTTAGAAAAACTATGACATCATCAAGATACACCAACACAATGTCAATTATTAGTCCTTAAAAATACATATCCATTACACATTGAAATATATCTCCAGAATTAGAAAATATGAAATTGATTTTCCTATAATCATATTTACCACATTTAGTAGTAAAGGTTGTCTTATATTGATCACTTTCCTTCATCAAAATCTGATTATACCCAGAATATCCATCAAGGAGAGAAAACCTTTCACTACTTGCCAAAACTTGAAATATTTATTCCATGGAAGGAAGAAGATAATGTTCCTTCAAGGAAAATATATTCAAGTCCATAAAATCAGCGCACAACCTTATTTATCCATTTTTCTTCCTAACAAGGACTAAGTTTGCCAACCAAGATGAATGCTTAATAGGAAAGATGATTTTGGACTAAATCAACTTAGTAAGCTCTTTCTTCATAAGAGGATCAATCTTAGGATTGATTTGCCTTTGTATTTGATTTATAGGATTATAATTCTCATCTATCTCTATGGTATGTTGAGCTAATTTTAGATCAAAGCTCTTCAAATCATTATATTCCCATGTAAATACACTAGAAAACAATTTATCCTTGAATTTTTTTACTTTGTAATAGTTTTCTTGATTAGTAGACATTCTTAACTTTTCCCTCTTCAACTAGTCATCATTGTTCAAAATACTTTCAAGTGTGACTAGGACTTTAGAGATCTTGTTTGACTTCAATTGTATAATATACCTTCCATATTGTTGATTTAGTTTGGACTGATTCTTGGAAGAAAAATGAGCCTCCTCTTGTATAAAAATTTCTATTTTTTGGTCACTATAAAACACTTGCCAATTAGTGACATTATTTGGTATAGAGGGCCTTACAATCACCTTGAGATGTGGTTGGTTCCTATCTTCTCCTATCCCCTTTGTAATATCAAATTGAGCTTCAAATATTACCAGCATATTAGCATGTTTGTTGTCTTCTCTTGGGATAGACGTGATGTTTAAATCTTGGAAATACTCCACAAAATCCCACACTTTATGCTTATATGACTTAAGCAAAGATTTTTTAGTCACATTTTGGCCTCTTACTTGATTTACAATCAACTCACTATCACCATACACTTGTAACTCCTTCAAACCTCTTTTCCTAGCCCACTCAAGGCCATGAATAAGTGATTAATATTATACCACATTATAAGTACAAGATAATTTAAATCTAAAAGTGGAATAGTACCTTTCCTTGGAAGGAAAAACTAGCATTTCTTCACCACCTGCCTCAACCTTACTTCTAGAGCCATAAAAGAAAAGCTACCATAAACCATCCATGTCATCACTTGGATTGACCAATTTTATCATGAAATATTCATCTTCATGCATAAAATACACTCTAAGACCAACCTCTTCTATGAATCTGTAAGGATCAAGCTCATAATGTTAATCTCCCCATTTATCTAAGTACAAATTAGAAACTCCCTCAAGAGAAGATGTTGGAGATTAATCTATGTGAAGTTCCTCCTCATCAATAATGGAATAATTTTCATTTTCCACTTTAGGCATGTAATTATCCAAGTGATTATGATGGATATGTTTTAATTCGGTCTTCACCTTAGTACCATACTTTGTCCTAAAAACCATATAGGACCAATTGGCTGCCAAGTATCCACCTATCTTAGCTGTAAACTCTCTTGACAAATAAAGAGAAAAATATGGAGGAAAATATACCAAAACCACATCATGAAGAATGTAAAAGTTATGAAAATAATGTACAATAAATTTAAAATCCTTGAATACTCTTAAGTTTTTTATTGGTGATCCACCCAATTGTAAAAAATGTTTAGCCATTATCTCATACTTGAGGCCTAGTTTATCCGCTATACACTTGGGCATAATTTAAATAATAGCCTCACTATATATGATGAAATTATGAAATAATAAATCACAAATGATTAAATATATGTAAAATTGAGGAGTTTTATTTACTTTTCCATCAATGTGTTGAGTCCCATTCACCAAAACAATGTTCTCATTTTTAGTTGTTTTAACTTGCTTACCAAGTTCTTGAATTTTTTTTTAAGCATGTCCATTTGTTTAGGTATTATTAGTGAATCTCATAGTGAAATATTCATATTAAAATTATTCATTTTATCCAAAAAATTAATATAAGTATTTCTCACCTTGGAAGTCTCTTTAGAAGCACTAGTACCTTGTGGTGTAGCTTGTGGAGGTGTATGTGTAGGAGCAGGCCTTGTATTCTACAAATTATGATTTTCCTACACCTTAAGTGATAAATTAGACCCAATAATATAGGATATGTTTTATGATTCAAAATATTTATTTATTACCCCTTTGTGTCTCTTCAATATCCCTCTTCTTAGACCTAGTGTTAGAAGCCACACTAGTATTCACATTGTTTGAATTCCCAAATGATTGATGGCAAAAAAAATTCCCTCCAAATGATTTATTAGAGTAGAATTAGATTTTATTTTTCCACTCTCCATTCCCATTTTCATTCCATTTTTCATTGGCATCTCAAAAGTGGGATGCTTGATTTCCTAACATTGTCATGTCTTGACTAGGCATTTCATTAGCATATACAACTTGACCTTGATTTTTGTCATAGGAGGGACAACATGGTTATTCTTGGAAAAAAAATTTTTGAGTGGGAATAAGAGATTTGGAATAAGAGGGATCATTAGGATTGTAACTTTGGTAAATTTTAGCTTTAGTGATTTGATTTTGTCCTTGAGAATTACCATAAAAGGAGGTCTATTTCTTTGTCCAAACTAATTATAAGGTTGATAAGATCTATAACATTGAGCTTATTGCATTTTGAAGGAAACCAATTCATTAGTGAAACTTTGAAGCAAACTCTTGACTTCATGAATCTCATTTTTGGGAGCAATGGTAGACCTTTCTTGATTAGGTAAAGGAGCCAAGGTAGGTAATACAAATTAAATAGGAGGCTACAAACTAGGAAACAATGGCATTGGTGGCCTAGGAGTGATCTTCCTTACTTGAAAAATACAATTCTCAGAATTGATGGTTATATCATAAGTAGTAAGGATTATATTCCCACCCATGGATTGGATCATCATGACTACATCGCTATTCAATGATTTTAAATAGTACAAGAAAACATAATTTCAAATAGGTCTCACAAGGTCTAGGATCTTATCCCATGTCTGTTGAAATCTAGTGTTAAAATATTTCATAAACTCTTATGGTGCCCTATTAATAGTGGCCAATTGTTTATCTATTTATATATGAATCACTCTTCTCTCCAAACTTCTTAGTCAATATATCTCCTAGTTCATCCCATGAACCAATAGAATTTTTTGCATAGATTCCCATACCAATCTAAAACTTTACCTTTGAAAGACAATGATAATAACCTAATAGCCACATTATTAAGTAATATTATGGATATTTTAGAATTTTTATATGTTTCTAATATTTTTAATGGAATAAATAGGACCTTCTCTACTAAAATATGGGACATTCTTAAGGGCTACTCCTAGAATTTGGTCATATTGAGCAATATTAAAAGGAGATGATCTAGTGAAAGGTATAAAAGATTGGTTTATAGCCATCTTGGGATGGGAAAGATGATTAATATGGGTTGAGGGTTGAAATAAACAATAAATTAGACTTCTTAAACACCAATTCTCTTTAATAAAGATGAGCATTCACAAACCTAAACCTTTTGATAGAATACAAAGGCAATTATACAAACTCAAATGGTATACCTTTAGTAGCAGACCTAGTGGTCACCTTTGGCATGTAAAATTAGGGAATGTATAGAAACCAAAGAGTTTCAAACTTTAATGGAGTTTATAGGTACTGAATGTATATGTTTTTGGAGCTACAACTATGCCAAGACCAACACTAATCTTGGACAATATTCTAGGAATTAGAGTCCCATAAAGCATGCCAAAAACTGTTGTCAATTGGATTTTTACCCCTTTAGGATATGATTATCTCTCCTTATCCAAGTTTAATAATGGAGACATCTCTCTCTCTATGGGTAAAAATTTGTTGAGATGAATCTCTAAAAGGACTAGTTCCCTTGATGCATTATTTCAAGTACTTTATTGCCTATCAATTTTGGATGAAAATGGCTGAGAAAATAACTAAGAAAGATAAAAATTGTGATGAACCAATGTTTTATTTCATTTTATGAACTTAACTTATACTACTTAGAGCTAAACAAGGCTCTTTTCACATAAAACTCGCAATTCAAGTTGCATTGTCACATCCGTGTTTCATAAGCAAGGTTCAGGAAGGTATTTAATACTTAAGAGAGAAATTAATGATTAATTGAGAGAATAAAATCATATATCACTTATAATACACTATTAAAATTTAAAATGACACTAAAAAAGGCCCATAACAATCACTTTTCTACACACTTGGTGAACAATCAAGGATAACATGCTAGAAAAGATCATCTTCCACTAGACAAGACCAAAAAGATTGTAATAACACCCAATTGTATAGTATGTAATTATGTAAAATAAATTATTTATTTATTCAATATTAATTCAATTACAAATTTTTCCAATGTTTCACCATCAACCAACAAAGGCTGCCAAAAAGAGCCAAAAGAGTCAATATTTATAGCTTTTGAGAGAGAAGCAAGACAAGGGAAGTCCAAAGGTCACTTGTAAACTTATAAATATAATAAAAGGGGTTAAATTTTAATGACAAATATATATGGGATGAACCATGTAATCTTAGGAGGACCAAGTGTCCATACAAGTCATGAAACTTATGAAAAATGGCATCAAACTCCTAGTCTTGCCTAAAAAAAAGACCTTAATTTGAACCTGTGTGAACATCCTACCACTAAATATGGATAGGTATAATTATTTGTATAAGAGGGAAGGTATTTATGTATTAATTTCATGTATTTTTTTCATTTTTACTCATCTAAAACTCTTGTAAGGAAGCCATCACTGTATGTAGTCTAAAAAACCCCCTTTTCAGTCACCCCTCACACTTGGCCTCAAAAATGCCTTAAATTTTCCATGAAAATATATGGGATGGAGTTAATTAAACCTTTAAATACCATCTATTTTATTAGATTCATTAGGCATGCTTTAACAAGGCTCACACTTGGATTTTTCACCCTTCTCACACTTATGTCCACTATGCCAATTTTGACTGGCTAAAAGGAAGGCTATTGTTTGAAAACTTATAATATTTTTTCATGAAATAAATTACCCTAAGGATTTATATAAATTCTAAAAATTTATTCCAAACTTGATTAAATCTTCAAATTTCTCCTGTAGCCTATAAAACACATAAAATAGTCAAGAAAACACTATTTATCATGCTATCTAAACAATTATGTACAAATAATCTTGGTGGGAGATAGGTTGAGGGAGTCCTCTACATGTTCTAATAACATTAATTTCTAAAATATGTAATTAGGATAGATTTCCAAGCTCATTTTCTCCATTGGGTCTTGGCTAAGGGTTTAGTAGGGTTTTAGGCAATTTTTGGTCTTAAGATTTGTTCATAAATCTTGGAATTTGAACCTTAAAAAAATTACATGAAATTAATTATAAGGGACCATACTAACTTCTACTAATCTGTATGGTTCCCATGAAAAATTTTAGAAAAGATATGAGCATTTGAAAACACTTCTTCAAGCTTGTCCTTTCTTTTCCTACATACTTGTGTTCTCTCTAATCTAGACATTGATTTATAATGGGTTTATATGCATCATATGAGTTCCATCATGTGTATATCCACATCCCTAAAATTCCTTGATAATCTGGATAGTCTACCAAGGGGTAGAAATCAAGTTGTACTACCATTTGGAAATAGGTCTTCTCAAATCCTAATAGGTCTAATAGGCACACTATTATATTTGGATGCTAGGATTGATATATTATAGGTAGGTTGGTTTCCTATGAGTTTTTACATATCATTTTTACAACCCTCCAATCACCCTTCTTCATCATCTTTCCTCATTTTCCAACTAGGTCTAGATGAAGTTTATCATGTTGGACTATGTGCATGAGCAATTTGGTAACCTTGAGGGGTCTAAGCTTGATATAGTGCTTCCATATCATCAATTTTACTTCCATAAACCTTATAAATTGTTTCCATGAGGGTAAATATCCATGTCAAGTCTTTTGATCATTTTTCACTCATTAGCTCACTTTGCCAAAGTTTGATTTTCCTAGACTAGTTGACCTCTGGGATAAAGCAATGATGCATAGCTCTCATCCCCATGGAAAATTGAATATTTTTGGATATATGAAGATTAATAATAATAATAATTTTTATTAAATGGTTTTTTATTTATTCCATGATTTAGGTATCTAACCATCTTTAAATGCCTAAAAAGGCCTCAAAAACCCCTATTTTCCTACATTTTTTCTTCAAATCCACCTAAGATTCACTCTTTGAAGATAAAAACATACTTATATTCATCTTAATTTTTTTTTAATCCTATATCCATTCTCATAGAGATTTTATTTCATTGAAAAATGCTTTTTCCTTTAGATTTTCCATACTTGCCTATTGAGTAACATGGTTTCTTGGAGAAACTATATGGATTGATGGCTTTTGACTAAGTAGGAAAGGTGGATGATCAACTTAGTAGGAAATTGGGATTATTTTAACACTATCTACCTATCATGAACCAATTTTTATTGGTTTAAGCATCCCTTTCCTCCTTAGACAAGTTCATGTCTTCACTTAGCTTGCTAGGTTGCATCCTACTGTAGGTGTGAACATGGGTCTTAAGACCTTATAAGTGCCCTATTTTTAATCTTTTTATAAATAATGACATCATAAAACTTTCCATTTATGTGTTAACCTACCTGACATATCATCCAAATTCCTCTTTTGGGGCCTAAAATGCATTTCTAGTTTGAGTTGGGTACCTTGCTATACCTTGGCTGAGACCCCTATTTTTTAGGCTTGTATGTAGGTTTCTTATGGTTGATGGAGTGATTAGTGATTGAAAAACCATATTCATTTCACCTTAATAACCTAAATCATTATTTATCACTTTTACTTACCTTAGGATACCAAAAGAACACCATAACTCATGCCAATACCACTCTTTGTATCAACTCACTTATCTGACTTGTAGGTGTGTATTTGACCTCTTGGTCCTAGAGGATGATAAGAAAAGGGTTATCCATGAACCAATGAGATCCATTTTATATTTATTAAGTAATTTATTCACCTTGACATACATCTAGGGTTGAAACCTTTACTCTCCAAACTTTCCTTCTTGGAAACTGGGATACCCCTACTATAGGTCAACATCTACATAATGTATAGACTAGGGAATGTCCATACAAGGAAAATAATAGTCCATATATTCCTTTGAAGATATTTTAGGTCATGAATTTCCTTTGAAACATTTTAAATCAATACCAAATTTGGTATGACCTAGGATGGTCAATTTAGAGCATAAGGCCACTTTTGGGTTTAGGCCTGTAGATATCTATACTTAAATTCAGTGGTTTTATAGGCAACTTTAGACCTCTTACTGACCAATATACATTAGTTATCTATCCCCAATTTTTTTTAAGGTCATTTACTTATGTAGGGGATAAAAAAATAATCTATTAGGATACCTTCAAAAAAAATTCTATCCTATCATATGTTAATCACCAAAACCCTCCTGACCTCCATTTTACCTTTTTAGGGACAAAGGGTCTAAAATAGTCCCTATAATATTTGACATGGTTATACACCTCATTTTCTCTCTAAACACCTTTATGGGTCTATCAAATCTTCTTTATCATACCATAGCCTTAGGTAGGTGTTTAGTTGCTATTTATTTTTATGAAAACATGTTACTACCCTATTCAACCACTAATATGTGAATGCTTTGGTATCCAACAGTGAGTTATGTATGATCAAGATGAAATATCCCTTGAATGTGAATTTTTTATGATTCCATTAGGCATGTCAATGCACCTTTATCAATTCTAAGAGGTTGGAAAACCTCTTTTATCCCTTTACACCTCAGTATGATGTCAATAAGGTCATGTAGGTGAATGATTTGGCTGTGTGTAGATAGTGAGGGTATGAAGTGTGGAAAAACATGGCTTAAAAACAACTCAAAATTAATTTTTAAACCTTAAAATAGATTATATCCATCAAGAACACTTTTAAACTAGTGTAAAAATGCCTTTTCCAACCTGAAACCACTTACACACATCTGGGATAAAGCATGCATAAACAATCTCATGACTATTTTAGCATGGAAATTAAACAAGTGGCAAGATTTCAGCTCTTTAACAAGCATATAAATTAACTCATTCCAAATATTTATGGTTTTAATAACTAGTATGCTCTAATTATAACTCCATGGACAAGTTGAATAAGATCCTATAGGTGACTGCAAGTGAAACTAAGCATGAAGTTGACAAAGAAGGAAGATAAGCTTGAAAACAACCCAAGGGATGAAATGATGAAAAAAACATGGAATGAGGTGAAAATATGAATTTTATTCATGTGGGACATCCTTTTCTATTCACACAAAACCTCTGTAAAAGACCAATTTTTTGGAATAAGGTAGAAATGATTGTAACCTCACTCCACTTCTCCTTGTAAACTGAGCTAGTTGGCTCATAAAATCAAAACCAAAATTGAAACCAATCATGGATTAAATGAGTTAAGGGATTAAAAATCATCTATAACCAATATTAGTAAGTGAATTATACAAACTTTCAGAAACAAGAGCAAAACTTGTAGGGTGCACAAATTATCAAGTAGATTTGAAAGGTTAATTTATTATAAATGGTTTATAAAGATAAAACCACCATTATTATTAAAAAAACATAAAATGGAATATAAATAAGTGTATAATACACCCCAAAGATCACTTTTTTTAAAACCCCTTGTGCTGATCATACCAAGTACAAATCTATAGGTCACTTTTGCTTACCAAGAAAGGTGAAAAGGAGTAGAATAGTTTTATAATTAAAATGACATTTCCATATCATCTAAAACATGGAGGTATTCATGGGGAGGATTAATAGTCACATTCTAACCTTTTCTAAGTGGCACACTTCCCAAAGAGGCCATACAAGTGCCATTTTCTTCTCCTTTCACTAGAAAACTACCTTTTCTTTTACATAACCTACCATATTTCAATTTTGTTAGTTAATTAAGACTTATATGAACACATGGGGCATAAAATCATATTTTATAACCTTCATATTGCTAAAAAAACTCATACAAATTATTAAATACACCCCTTTGACCCCTAAAATGACTCAAAATGACATGTTGGATAATAAAATGCATGACCAAGGCTAATATATCATTGAATAACATTAAATGACCTATGAAACACCTCATGAAAATATATTATGCTCCTAGAAACATATATAAAACCATGTCTCTACCTAGGGGTGACCCAATTTGACCTAAAAGTTAAATTTGGTCAAGAGTAAGATCTACCTATATATACAAGATCATTTCTATCATTATTCATATGTGTATTTAGGAGTTATTATTTTCTCATGTTTCTTCACAATATAATCCTCCACCATTCTACTTGAGGAGACTTAGCTTAGGTTTATTATTTATATAATATAGTATTATGGATAAGTCTTGTATGCTTTGGCCTTTCTTAGTGATCCTTACAAACCAAAAAACCTCTTACAAAACCTCTTTATCCAATGGAAAGATTGACTCTCAATGGTTTCACATTTAGGAAATTATATTATAGATTTTTCCTCCTCTTTTTTATTAGATAGAAGTAGCATAAGTTTTGGCTCGAATAATAATATCTTTCATATTTTATGTATTAGGGTGTTACTCATACATACTTTAATTGAATTTACCTATACATGTTTATTTTATCATTTCTAACCCCCACTCTATGCCACAAGCTTTGGTGTGCACTGTATTATATTTGCTTTCATATTATTAGAATAAGTGAATGTTTTAAACCTTAGGACTATATTAGGATTGTTGTATGATTATGTTAGACTATAGGATTTAGAACCCTTTTTGGCATGATATGTTATGACAAGTTATCCCCTAATTAGGTCTAGCAGAACCCCATATTGGTCATGCTCTCGCTTAACAAGGATATCCCCAATCCAAAGTTTAGGTATGGTCTATCTTATTTGATCTAGGATTGATTTATAGATATGATACATTTTTTATTACATACACCAAGGAAGAACACTATACAAATGTGGATATTACAACTAGTAAGAGATTAAAGTTAGGAAAAGTTTTCACATCTTCAAAGAAGGAAACTTTTATTGAGTTATGTTCAAGTTTTATAGATGTATTTACATGGTAGTATAGTGATCTCAAAGGATTTTATCTAAGTCTAGATAAACATACCATTGAGTTAGAGGATGAGACTAGGCCATTCAAAAAAATACAAAAGCCTATTAACCCAAAATGTGAACCTTCAATGAGATTTTAACTACATAAGCTCATTGTGTCAGCTATAATATTTCCAATTAAGCACTCAACTTAGGTGGAAAACCTTGTTCCATTACAAAAAAATAATGGTGAAATAAGACTATGTGTTGACTTCCATGACTTGAACAAAGCCTCTCTTAAAGACCACTATCCATTGCCATCAATGGAACAAATTTTATAGTTAATTACAGGTTCATAAAGGTTCTCCTTGTTGGATGGTTATAGTGGTTATAAAAAAAATTTGGTCAAAGAAGAAGACCAATTTAAAATGACCTTCACCATATAGTGGAGGACATTTTCATATATCAATATTCATTTTGGTTTATCCAATGCTAGATCAACTTTCAAATAATCTATAAACATGGAATTTCAAGGTCTCCTTAACAAGTTCATACTTTTTATGTAGATGACATAACAATGTTGTCTAAGAGTGTAGATGAGCATATGATTCACCATAGACAAGTGTTTGAAAGGTGCAAATAATTTTGGATGTATTTTAATCCCAAAAAGTGTGTATTCTCTATTCATGAAGGTAGGCTTCTTGGACATGTGATTTTAAAACATGGTACACGTATAGATCATGATAGGATAGATTCAATTATTGAACTTTCTTTACCTAAACACAATAAATCTTTGCAAAGCTTTATAGGAAAGATTAATTTCATAGGGAGATACATTTTAGAGTTTGTTAATTTAGCTAGGCCACTCATAACCATGATAAAGAAGGGTCAAAGTTTTAGTTGGTCCAAATAAGGAGTAAGAAGTTTTGAAGAGATAAAAAAATCTATAGCCAGTGCTCCTACACTCTTGAACCCTAACTTCACAAAGTATTTCTTCTTTTAAACCTATGTTAATATTGACACTATTTTAGGTATTCTCATGGAATAGAATCAAGATAATTTAGAGCAACCAATAACCTTCTTTAATCAAGGCTTAGAAGAATATGAAATAAGGTACTCTTTTATTTAGAAGCATATACTTTTAGTCATAAGGTCTCTTAAAAATTTTAGGTACTTGTTATCCAATAATAAGATAGATTTGATGGTTTCACATCCAAGTGTCAAGGATTCTCTCCTAAACAAGGATATAAATAATAAAAGATCTAGTTGGATAACCAAAGTCATAAAATATGATCTTGAGATCAAGGTCACAAATGTGGTTTGAGGCAAAGGACTTTATGAACATCTAGCCCAAGATTTTCAAGAAGCCAATGAGGTGGTTATGGTGTGAAATGATCACACCTCAACTTCTATATAGCTCCAAGATATGGTAAGATACTTACAAGGTGGTTTTTATCCTTCTCATCTGACCCCTTAAAAGAGAATATATTTTATATTGTAGTCAATTCCTTTCCTCCTTATTGATAATGTTTTGTTCAAAAAGGATATCAATGGCATGTTACTAAGGTGCATAGATCTAGGTCAAACATAAATATTTATTGATTAGTTCCATGATGGACATGGTGGAGGATATTATTCAATAAGTACCATATCCCACAAGATCATGAGAGGTGGGTATTAATATTTGGTGACTGTCATGCATGGACGAGGAAACACAAACATTGTGCTATATTTGTTGGAAAGGTCAAGCTTGTAGCCTTACCTCTCTAAAAATTTTTAGTGAATCAACCCTTTGTCTAATGGGGATTGGAATGTATTGGTATCATTAACCCTGCTTCAACCTCAGGAATAAGTGGATCCTAACTACCATAGATTAGTTTACTAAATGGATAGAGGCAGTGGTATTGGAATAATCCAATGAGACCAATGTTCTAAACTTGTATGAAGGTTTTCTTACCAAATTTAGAGTCCCTTCAACCATTATTTTTAAAAATTCTATGGATTTTGTAGGATATAAGATCAGCTAGTGGGCAGTTCAACATAGTGTTTTTCTTAGTACCTCATCAAATTTTTACCTAGGAAATGGCCTTGTTGAGTCCACTAAAAAGAATTTGTTAAAGATCACCAGGAGGACTATTAAAGATAATAAAAGGTCATGACATATCAAATTTAAGTCATCCTTGTGGGATGATAGGATTACCCATAAAAGTTCCATAGCCAATTATCCACACAAGCTAGTAAATGGTAAGGAAGCAAGAATGCCTATTTCTCTTGAATTCTATGATTTGGAACTAATGCATCAATTTGAGCATTTGGAAAATGAGCCAATATAAATTAGATATGCTAAGCTCATAAAGTTAAAAGAGATAAGGTATTAGTCCATGTTGACTATGGAGGCCCATCAATCAATGGTAAATATATCTTTTGACAAAGGAGCTCCTTCAAAAGACTTTCAAGAAGGAGATTTAGTCCTCAAGTGGGATGAGGATATATCTAAGCCAAGAAAGCACACAAAATTTGATTCTCTCTAGAGTGGTCCATACATAGTATCTAACTGTAAATCCCCTAATGCCTTTTATCTTGTAAATATGGATGGTGAAGAGCTTCCTATCTCAGTTAATGGGATACATCTAAAACATTGATATCAAGGAAACTAAGTTTCTTGTACATAGTTGATATTTTTTTTCTAAGTGTTTTTTTAACACATTAGTTTCTTTTATCCCAAATAAATGCTTTGTTTGCACAATTATTCACTAGGTTAGTTGCATTTACTTTATTAGGTTAGTTTCCTTTTTAGGTTTGTTTATTTCCCTATTTGTTGGAATTATTTTGTCTTTTTAATCAAGAGGTCTATTGTAGTCATGGAACAAATGTATTATCTATTAAAATTCAAGAGTCATGTAAATGGTCTGATTTCTCTAGCATAGTAGGCATGTTGCCTAGTTGAGTCACCAAAAATGTTAGTCAATTTTTGGTCTACATAGAAAACTTGGTTGAATGTCGTACAATGTCCTGAAGATCAATTATGGAGCAAGGCTTGAACAAAGTTCTGGATGGAATGAGTGGTCCAAGGGTCTCACATTGATCACAAATCTTTTGAAACACTTTAAACATTCTTAAAGTGTGTTCTAATTAATCTACAGGGCAAAGAGAAGGATCCAAGTAGGTCTTTATGGTGATAAATGTAATATAAGATTAGGGACAATTTTAAATAAACGTCAAAAACATATTTGGAGTTGAAAAAGTTTAGGAACAAACTTTGTGAATCTAGACCATTGTTAGGATGTCATAAAGAACTAAAGTGGATAGATTACTTGTGTAATTTATAAATATTCTTAGGAAACTCCCACAAACCAAAGTATTAGAGTTCCATATAAATATTCATGCCTATATAATATCCTAAAAATCTTAAGTATGTGCAAGCTTCTTAGCTCAAGTTATGAGTGCTCAAAGTTGGACCTACAACATAAGAAATTCATGCTAACATCAATTTTGAGATCCATAAAATAGTTACCGAGGTTCAAATTATTAGTGAAAAGAAAGAAATTGTCATTTAAAACATATAAGTGAACTCATTTAAACATTTTATAGACACACTTAAAAAGCTTCTAGAACTAACAAATCAAGTGGGCACAATATTTTTAGTATCAAGAACATCTCCTACAAGCTGGGTGCCTCTATGACATTTTTGATTCAATATCCAAGCCTTTAAATTTGGTTAAAAAATAGGTAACATCCATGCAAACATAAAATCAAGCTACAGTAAAAAACCATTTGAGTTTAAAAATTGATGGTCATGCAAACATCATTGACTAGCATGTAAATGTATTTGATGTTCACGTGGATGTCAAACTTAAGATAGAAAAAATCCATTATGGTTTAAATTTTATGGTCATGAAAACATCAAATATGGTTACATGGATATCAAATGATGGGATTATGGATGTCAAATTTGAGCTCATGAAATAGCCATTTGATTTCAAACAATGGGTCTTAGGTATATCTGATGATATGCATTCGGTCATACATTCGGATCTAAAAATGAGCATAGGTCAAATGGGTTAACAAATATCAAATGCAAATACATGAATGAAAAATGGAAAAAGCATGTTAGACTAGCATAAGATCAAAGGTTTGCATTCATTCATATCCAATAGATTTGATAGTGTGAGATGGGTCAATATATGATTGGTCTAAGTCATAAGTCAATATCCAATCAAATAAAGGTGAGCCTAGTAAGATTCTAGTAGAAGTTGAAGAAGAAATTTTTGATGTTAAAAGTAAATACAAAGGGATCAGAACTCAAGCATGATCTAGGTTAAACCCACAGGACCAAGCATTTCCAACAAAGCTCCATATTGGTAAAATAGATATTTTGGGCCTAATATAGAGATTGAAGATGGACTAATGATTATGAATCAAGGTCAATTAGTTTTTAGGTTTCTATGAATATTATGATTGTGTTATAAACCAACAATTAGATTAGTTTGCATATATAATGGACATATGTTCAATATTGGAGCAAATATGATCATGGAGATGTGTCTTACCTATCATAGGGTCACATTTTCAAAAAATATGTACCAACGGCCACCCAAAGTAGATGTGGCATAATTTTGTCAATTATAAGACACGGTCCTTATCATTAGATCAGATAGATAATGACATAGAATTTCAAGGAGACCCAATAGATGAATAAGGATGATGAGCATTTAATTATTTAATAAAATTGGTTCATTATTGATAAAATCATGAGTCAACATCATCAAACTTGTGCTAATACATCACAATTCTTTTTCTCTCTTCCTTTTTCTATATATGTTCCATCTTCAACCACATTCTAACTCTAAAAGTTTCAAAAAGAAAATTTTGAACTTTTTAGAGAAAGATTTTTTTGCTTTGGATTGCTTAGGCTATACCAAATTTGTAATGTAACACCTTTTGATGCAATAAAGAATCAATTCCATCATTTTATAAGATAGATTGAAGTGTGTCCTAAAAATTCATGTACTATAGCTAAGTGAATGTATGTTCCTTATCTATGTATGAGTTTTCTCACCTTAATGAAATGCTTGGTAGCTCTCATAGGTCATTATAAGTTCAATTTATAGTTTGTTGTTTATCTTGAAAGTGGTTATCTACCCTCTCATGCTATTTTGATAACTGATCAATGCCTTATTTTGAAATACTTATGTGGGACTGATTTTATTTGGTCTTGAATGTGTCTTATAGTGTGTCTTGTGCAATGTATAGGTGTACAAATTATTGGCACATCATCTAATTTTATATGCTTTCTTATATTTTTGTTACTCTCTCTCCATTTTACAAGTAATTATTAGTTTAGGTGATAGTTCCAGAAGGAAGCCATCCTTTTTCAGAGGTTTGATGCAAGTTTAGGTGACCCACAGCCTAGGGTCATTCCCATGTTGGAATAAATTTGTGTAAGAGGACCTAAACAATCTTTTTATTCAGCTAAGGTAAATCTAGAACACTGACACTAAATAAATTGTGATTTTGAGTGTTTTTAGTTTATTATAAAGTATTATTTTAAGTGTGATTGGGAAGTGGGCTAAAAATAGGGAACTATAAAGAAATCCATGGATAGTTTCAATATATTTAGGCTAAAAGGTATATGTGTTGGTAATGATATTGGATTAATATTAGGGTCTAGCCCCTCACTTCATAATCCCACAATGATAAGGGTGTTGGGTGATTTTCCAATACATACCATTAACCACGTGTTTATACTTGGTCATAAAACCAAGTTAGCTTCCCCCTTAGTGATGAAATCCAAGTATGTAGACTTTAGGAAGATAAATGTTAAATGTGTTTTGAAATTTGTGTAATTTGGTAGTGTGTGAAAAAATATAAAAATAGTGTAACTAAATGTTATTTTAGAAAACCACCTATATAGACTATGTGATTTACTCTAAGCATGTAAACAACTAAAAATGACAGGGTGAATTAATTACTAGTATATAGTTGTTACTTCTCAAATTAAGAATGGTAAAGATTTGGTTCAAATGACAATGTATGAAAACATTACAAAAAAAAGTTGATATGGTCACTACTATTCTGTATAAGCAAGAGTTCTTATAAACTAAGTCAACCAAGTCAACTTAGTTTTTAAGATAGAATATAGGCTATAAAATTAAGTCAATCAGGTCAACTTAGTTTTCTTTAGGATTATAGTTTTAAAGACTATAAAATTACATAAAATAAAATTGTAATAAAGTACTTAATTGAAAAAAAGAAGGAACCTTGGTGGGTTAGAAGATGATTAAGATTTCAAATTTTATATTAAAGTACGTTAAATTTCACTTTCAATTTCTACCAACTATGTTGATTGGGTCAACCTAGTTTTGTGAAAACCCTATTTGTTGAAGCTTGTTAAGATGATTGAGTTAACCTGGTTCACTTAGTATGTTATCTAGAAGTTGACTGTAAGAATAAGTTAACTTACACAACTTAGTTTTCTATTTTTGATACTGAATGGGAGAATAAGTCAACATATTCAACATAGTATATTATCTAGAATTAAATAAGATTAAAGTGTTTAACTCTTTGATTGAGTAACCTATATATGATGAAGACCTACATAGAAATAATAGAGTCATTTTGATATGAGTGTGTGTTAAAAATGCCCATATAAGTTAGAACCATATTGGATTGGTTGAACTCGTATCATAAATATAGAAAAATAATAAAATGATAGAAATGAAAATCATGAAATAAAACCTAAAAGGGTTAGATTCATGTCAAGTTCACTAGAATGTATGCAATGAGAGATGTAACATATCTACAAATCAACCTAGCTCAAAGAAGATAGATCTTACTTACACTTCTAATTGGGGATACATTAGATAATTAGGGTCATGTCCAATACGTATCTACTAGACCTATTCAAGGGATATCTTACCATAATAATATCACCAAGGAGGGTTCCAAAGCCTCTATTCAAGGAAAACTATGCAAGAACCCTAACTAGGTCCTATGTTTTCACATTCACTATACTAATAAAAAGTAAAGAAAAAATTCTAATCTACTGCTCACCAAAGCTTGTGACACAAAATGGGGGTTAGTAAGCAAATGAAAGTAAAACATGCATAGGATAATCCTACTTAAGCTATATATAGGTGAAACCCTAATGCATGGAAAGAGAGAATATTATTCAAAATCCATTACTTATGATACTTATATTTACTAAGAGAGAGGAGAAAAGTTAGAGATACTTACCTAAAAGACAAACCCATCGAGACTCAATCTCTCCCTTGGAAAAAGGTGATTTAAAAGAGGTTTTTGTGGTTTGTAAAGATCACTCAAAAATTCCAAAGCATCCAAGACTTATCCACAAGACTAGATCCTTCTCCAAGTAGAACCTTAAACTTAGACTCCTCAAGTAGAATGGTGGAAGAGCAAATTTTATAGAAGTGAAAATGAATAATAACTCTTAATTAATCTCTAAGAATGGTAAAATGTATTTTATTATATAGGTATCTAACCGTAAACTCTTTTGAAAGTTTTAGTTGATAAGGTCGACCCGATTGACCTAGTATTATAATTGACAAAAAACTAACTAGGTCATGAACTAGGTTGGTCAAGGGCCAACCTAAACCATTAATATTTTTTTTAAATAATAATATAAGGTTGATGTAGCCAACATAGTCATGTAAACTATCAAAAATTGGTTTAGGTTAGGGAAATAGCAAATAACGGTGGCAAATGACTAGAGGAGTATGTGAAATAGGAGGTAAAGCTTAGGATAATGTTTTTAGGAGCTGGTTAGATTGATAATAAGTGGAAATAAGGGACAAAAATCCTATAAATCACCAATGGTATTTCCACCCATTTCCAAGTTCACCCCTTAAGACATGCATTCAGAGATATTGAGACTCAATGGGTTCTTAAAAGATAGAAAGCATAAGTAATTGATAAAATTTTAAAAATATTGTGTATACAGTGAGCATAATTGAGTTCATTATTAATAAGGTGGTTGTGTAGGCTATGTGAAATCCTAGAAATATTTATATATTAATCTACACTTGTCTATGTGATGTGTATCACATTAATGCCAAAAGCAATAAAAACCCCATTTAGGGATATACTTTAGAAGTATATTAGGTAGAGGTAGGTTATTATTAGTATGAGTATATGTAGTTTCTAGATAAATTACATCAATGTATTTTTGAAGTTGTTGATAATGAGTACAAGTATGCATGTTCATGCCATGAAAATAAAAAATATGTCTCAGAGTATCTGATTATGGAGGTCAACTATATATGGTAGGAGTATAACTTGATGCTTGTTTTTGTGATAATAATACATGATATGAACAATAATCCTTGGTCTAATGACCAAAAATCTTATGGAATTCATAATATGTCTCATCTAACCATCATGTAGGTGAGGGATTAGGATTTGGTTAAGGTAATATGTTATCATCATTAGTAGGACATATCAAAATAGATGTTATACTAGGATCAATAGGTATAATATAAGGTCTCAATGTGGTTTGGACTAATTTATATGATATATAAGAAGGGATAATGCTCTAAGGATTAAATAATTTAGTGAACTGCTATGGTAATGTCAAGGAATGATGAAGAAGCATACTTTGAGGAAGATTAGAAGTGAGTAAATGAGAATTAGTTGGTATATACTTCATCTCATACTTGTGAACATTAAGTGAAGAAGAGATAAATTTAGTTAAGGTATAAGGATGAGGAGGTACATAAATAGGACTAATGAAATGTAAAGAATATTGTAAATAATAATGATATCAAAGTATTTTTGCATCTTTAGCTTGATAAAATATACCTAAGAATGGATAATTTAATTAATATCCATCATCATAATAAGGCGGTATGAATATCAATAATATAATCATGACTAATTTTATCAGTTTATTAAGGATTAAAAATGGGTTCTTTTGGAATCTCTATGAAAGAAGAATTTTTTCCATTGTCTTTTAACAATACCAAGTTCATAGGAAAGGAGGTAATTGGGTAATTATATGTGAAAGGAGATCAATTTTTTTTCTTCCACAATGATCTCATTATGTTTTTCATATTAAAAATCTAATATATTTGGTGGTATATTGCTTATAAGTTCAAGGTGTCAATTATAGCCTCTATTAGAATTAATGGGACAATTGAATCATTAACATTTGTAAAAAGGAATACTGTGTAAACGTTCAATAGTCTCAAGTTATTTTATAAACACCACATTCTTGTAATTATTAAAAACTTAAAGGCTTCGTGTCTCCTTAAATATTTTATATAGCACCATTATGATTAAATTTAAGACATTGGCATGTAGAAGAAGCTATAAATCTCATGTGACATGTCCAAGGTCAACTAAGTGAAATACTATATGATAATGGGAATTTAAAAATCATCACTTTAATATAAAATGTGAGAGGAAGAACTGTGACTGGAATCCAAACATAACCTAGAGGAGGAACTTATCTTTGGTCATAGCCTTGACACATACTTTGGGTAGATATAAGGTTGCATTCAAAGTATCCAATAATTTTAATGAATTTAGGATGTGACATAAGTGATATAGTCTTCATTAATCATAGGATTCTTGAATTGGATATTGCCAATTTGGACACTAATGAATTATGTGACATCCCCACTAGGATCTACTTAGAAATATGTGAAGTTTTTTTCAAAAATTAAATATTATATTATTCAATATATTAAACCATGAAAATCTAGTTAATGATACAAATAAAACATTCTAAGTATGCCAATTTTAAAATAAACTTGTGACATTTATCTATCACTAATCACTGTCATCATATGAAAAACATCATAATTGAAAATAGAAAGTAATTACATATAACTAGCCATGGCTGGTAAAACCATATAACCACTATTGTTAATGTACAATAGTTAAATAATTAAATCTCATCAAGGATAATGTTTCAATAATAATAAATAAAATACAATGTACAAGTTTCATGATACATGGATCCACAGAGCATGAGTTCCATAAACTCTTGTATCTATGTAAATCTCAAGTGTCACCTCTAAAGAAGTAATACTATGGGAGGGAGAGAATCATCCAAGTGATTTTACACAAAAACCAAGGACCATAGATCCCCCACACAATCCCCCATTAGGTAATGGCCATTTCATCATGAATGAGTAGGTAGTGATGGTGTGGGAATCTAGAGAGACAAGCTAGTATCCATGTGTTGTATGATTTCTAAGAACATGCATTGTACCATAAAATATTTCATTATGACATGATATCACACAAAAATTAAATCATACATATGATTTATTACAATGTCTAACTAAAATTACATTGGCTAAAATTTTTAATAGTTATTAATCTTTAGAATCAGTCAAATTCATACACACCACTTAATCAGAGTACTTTCATCTGAGATTATGATGCTAGTAAGATAGTGAAGTCCATCTCACTAATTAATAAGTACCTACAATGTGAAATTTAATTAAAATATATATGACCAACAAATTCATATAGATTACTTCTTACTAAACGGCATAAAATATGCTAAATATAGGAATAATCAAAATGCATACATTTAGTCCATCAAATGTATGAATGAATCACCACTATATTATTTATCACATAAATAAAATAAGAAATAAACATATAGTTCATACCATTTGGGTATATTACACATTAGGATACATATTTATAATTTTTAAAAGCAGATCCAAAATAGTACTTCCTATGACAAACAATCATAGTCTAAACATTCTCATGTCTATTCTACTTAATTTCAATAGCTAGTCAAAATAAATGAGTCATAAATCTAACAAAAACACAATATTTCATTTTATAAGTTTAGTAGGATACATTCATATAGTTATAGTTTTCCTATCCTTTGAAAACCTATGATTTATTATTATTCATAATAAATATAGGCACACTTCTATCAATTTAGATGAATTATATTTGTAAATCTAGCTATATTCAAATTATTATCTAAATTTAATGTCCAGTAACACCCCTATGGTACAACAAGATCCATAATTTATTTAATATATAGCATTTGAATATTGGAATATTTACTCTATATAACATAGTAGTTTTATTAACTATATAATCTAGACACATTATCTAGTTTCATCCATATAATGAGAATCCCAATTAGTGGAGTATTTAATTTTATTGTGATACCATTTTATAGCCACCATATATATACTTATTTATATGGATTTGATATAACTATGGTTCTTATCTACATATATTCACATATAAAACCCATTATATTTATAAAAAATATCAAAGCAATATTTATAATCAGTCAATAAATATACTAATTCTAATACTACCAAGGGATAATTATATGCATACCTCTCATGTGGATGTTACTTATATTATTATTATATCACATAAATATGTATAACATTCCCCTATGAATTTGATTGTGTGTGTGTGTGTGTGTGTGTGTGTGTACACACACACACACACACACACACACACACACACACACACATACATATACCTACATATTTATGTGATATACATAATTATATTCTTATACCACATGAATATGTATAACACTCCCCTATGGACTTGATTAATTAAATAATTATATATATATATAATAATAATAATAATAATAATAATAATAATAATAATAATAATAACTTCAGTAATATTTCTCATATTAGGATATGGTAACATAGTTTCTTCTAAATCATATCCCTCTCTATGTATATAATAGAATTATACTCAAGTCATTATAGATCATGTGACCATATCTCTTTAAGGTGTAATCCATATGTGGATAATCATATGTTTAAATCAGGGCAATCAATTAACAAAACATTTGATTAATTTTATGTATAACATATGATTGTTATAAAAATGTTTAACTTACTAATTGATTTTCTTGTTATAATTATATGTTATAATCATTAATAGATTGCCTTTACTCATATTTTTTGATAGTCATAGGGATATCTCTAAGCATATATTTAAATCATATGTGGATAGTTGTATGTATAATGTTTTAACATCAATATGCCTGATTTATATTCTGCCATACTCTATGCCTCACCTAAAAGGTTAATATGTTTGATATTGAATGCAAGTTGCCACATATATACAATTTTTCTATATAGGTTAATATATAAAAGTACACTATTGAATTCATATTTCTGCATGTATACAACTTTGTTATGTAGGTTAATATATACAATTCAATATCAATACAAATAGTTTGAATGAGATTGATTTATAAGTATAGTGACCCATACTTATCCATAAATAAAATACATGCATATTGTACACCAATGAAGCACCTAGTTACATTGGTTCTATTGTTCATTCCTTTTACTGGCAATGATGTATACTAAGAATTTAAAATTTGGTAAATTCCCAGTCAAGATTAGACTATATCAAACTATTTATATATGTGGTAGCACCTATTTATATATAGAAAACTCTATAATTATATATATATATATATATATATATATATATATATATATATATATATATATGATTATAGAGTTTTCTATATATAAATAGGTGCTACCACATATATAAATAGTTTGATATAGTCTAATCTTGACTGGTAATTTACCAAATTTTAAATTCTTAGTATACATCATTGTCAGTAAAAGGAATGAACAATAGAACCAATGTAACTAGGTGCTTCATTGGTGTACAATATGCATGTATTTTATTTATGGATAAGTATGGGTCACTATACTTATAAATCAATCTCATTGTTCATTTTATATATAATGAACAATGAGATTGATTTATAGGTATAGTGACCCATACTTATCCATAAATAAAATACATGCATATTGTACACCAATGAAGCACCTAGTTACATTGGTTCTATTGTTCATTCCTTTTACTGACAATGATGTATACTAAGAATTTAAAATTTTGTATATATATATATATATATATATATATATATATATATATATATATATATATATATATATATATATATATATATATATATATATATATATATATATATATATATATATCTAGGTCGTTACATTAGAATAATATTAAAACATACCCAATAACTTACAACTATTGACAAGTGGAAAACTTTAAACAATTGGTATGAAATGTATGCCCACAAGAAAAAAGTGTGGATATATATATACCCATTGATTCTTAAGTTCATTATCTCTTCTTTCCTTCTCTTGTCTTCACTCCACTTTATGTTCTCCATTTTTTTTCTTTTTATTTTTTCCCCTGCTATGCCTCTCTCCATTTTTATTATTCTTTGAATGAGTATATTATTTTCTTTAAAGCTACCTTTTTTATCCCATGATTTTATTTTATTTTTCTATTTTACTAGAATCTTTTCATAAATTACTAAATCTCCTTTTCCAATTTGCCTTAAATCAAGTATAAAAATATATTATTCTATTTTGTTCATTTAAAACACTTGCCTTGTTGTATTCTATTTAAAATACCTTATTATTATTGTTATTGTTATTGTTATTGTTATTGTTATTATTATTATTATTATTATTATTATTATTATTATTATTATTATTATTATTATTTATTATTATTATTATTTCTTATTTTATATTTTTCAAATAACTTAATAATAAATAATTATTTAGTATAAATAATTAATAATAATGCTACTAATGTAAGTCATTGACATTCTCTTAATTCAAAATGGTAAATCAAACAATGTTGTACAATGACATAACCACATAGTAGCATTCTACACTAGATCCACATTTAATATCCACAATGCAATCACATGAGGTTAATTCCACATAAGCAATAAATTAAGCTAACACACAAATAAACATGCATAAATAATTTTTTAAATACAAAAAATCATTAAAATATATTAACACTAACCATTCCACTAGTAAAATAACATGTAATAACTAATGTGGTATATGCAGGGTTCTATCCATTCCTCTGTCATCCTCCAACAACTCCATATACATCATCCTCTCTGATGATTCTCTCCTTCTATCATGCTCTGAGGTATGAGTCTCTCTTACATCAAAATCACAAGCATGAAGTTAATCCACACATCTTGACATATATACATCATAAAATACCACTAAAATAACCAACTCAACATGATTATAATGTAAAAATATACACTATAATGAGCTCATAACAATGCAATCATGTAATTAAAGAAATATAAAACTATCCCATAAAATCATATAACTCATAGGTTAGTTAGTAATAACCAAATCAACCCACCAATTATAAATATCCATGGATAATCAAGTAAGTCTATTTAATGAGTAATCAAGATATAAAATCCTTCCCCCTAGAGATGGTCATCATCTTGATGACACTTATTCAAATAAATTTTTTAAGTTGCAAACATTGTTCAACAAGAAAATAACGTAGTATGAAGTATCAAATCAATCAAATAAATGTGGGAATCACCTATAGAACTCATCATAGTCATCCCAAGTTACACTATCCTTAGAGTATTTATACCTCAAGACCTTTTACTATGATATCTCTCTATTACCCAAACAAATTTTATTAGTGTTAATTACTTTGATTGGTTCTACCATGACCACAATGGGATCTACGACCTACAAAGCATTCCAATCCAATGCATGTGAAGGACCAACTATATACTTCTAAGTTAATAAATATGGAAGATATTATGAAATAGAGCTAGGGTTGGTGGCAATGCAATCCTATACACTACAAGATTTTCCACACATAACACTTTAAATGGTCCCACATATCTCAATGAAAGTTTTGTTGACTTCCAAAATTTAATCAATCTCTTTTTTAGCTTAACCTACAAGAACACTTTATCATCTATTGAAAATTACCTATCTATCTTCTTTAAATCATCATAACTCTTTTGCCTATAATTGTCCTCATCCAATCTTTACCTAATTAATATGACTTGATTTTCCATTTCTAAAAGCATCTTAGGTCCAAAGACTACCCTGTCTTCTAACCTATTCTAACTGATTGGTGTCTTGTACCTTCTTTTGTATAAGGATTCAAATGGTTCCAACTTCAAAGATGATTTTTATGAGTTATTTTAATCATCAACCAATTTAAGGTAATCTTCTCACTTTTACTATTGATCCATATAACACATATAAATAAGATACTCTAACACCTGATTACCTCATTCTGTCTGACCATTAGTCTCAAGGTGATATGCAGTGATGAAATTTAATTGTGCACCCAAATCTGAATTTAGAGTTATTCAAAATCTAAAATTCATCTTCAGATCATGATCCAAAATTATCTTCTTTGGACATCCATGAAACCTTACACTTACTTAAAAAGCCTCTTTGTAAGATTAGGTGCATCATCTGTCAAATTTCATTGTATAAAATGAGCTACCATAGTTAGCTTATCAACTAAAACCAAGATCATATCATACTTATTCCATGACAATGATAAACCTTGGAAAAATTCCATACTAGTCATCTACCACTTCCATTATGGTATATCATGTAGATACAATAATTTAGCCAGATGCACATGTTCATATTTAACTCGATAACATTCCAAACAATGTGACATAAAATCCACTACATTTTTATTAATTCCTTTTTAGAAATAAAGTGGTCCAATCTTTACCATGAGCTTGGTTATTCTTGGATGTCTTGAATATGGGATATTGTGTACTTATTTTAGCACTGTGATTTACAAATTCTCTCGATCTAGCACATACATCCTTATATTTTAACAAAAAAGACCATCATTCTCTAAACTAAATATTTTATACCTAGGACTCAATGCATTCTCAGATAATGCTTTCCTAACATGATTGTAGAATTCATCTCCTGATGAGAATTTGATCACTCAATCCTTGAAATTATTCTTGATAGTATCCATAGTTATTTTTGTCAAAAAATCTTACACCCTAGAGGAGGTTTTTAAAGCCTACTCTAAGATTTGGGAAACATTGAAATACCTCTAGGCTTATGGGTTACCTATATTAGATGTATACCTTTAGGTTTAACAGATAGCTCCCTAAATTAATCTTAAAATTCTTATCACCTATATTAGTTGATTAATTATAGGAAAAGGGGAAGAAATATTCATGAAATAAATATATTATAATGAGGTGATACACCATGAATATTTCCACAATATCATCATACATCTTTCACTAAGAAACAATACCTACAATACTAGCTTCAAAGTCCTAATATGTTCTAACATTAATATTTTAATATAGAGGTGAATGCATGATAAAAAAAAATATAAGTGGACCAAAGGTCATATTTTAGACTCTAAATACACTTTAACACTTTAATCAATCTAAACACACTATCTATACTCCATATGACCTTTTAGAATGAGAACTTCTTTCACAAGACATGAAAGGACAAGGAGAAGTAATGATAGAAAATTATCACTAGACCTCACCATTAATCACTTTAAACATTTATAAAATGTGTTTGAGAAGTAAAATAAATATTTAATATATTATTCAAAGGCAAATTACAACATCAAACCAATAGGGATTTACCATACATGGTGTAGAATTAGATACAAAAGCCAAAATGGCTAATACTTATAAAATGTGAGAGAGGATAGAGAAGAATGAAGCTGAAGGGTTACAAGAATAGGTTTAAAGTTGAGATAAGGAGTTATGTTCTTAGGAAAATGTATTATTATATATACCATGCAAGGTTAGTTTGGATAAATGTCCTTCAAAATCATCAAACTCCCCAAACTTGGCATAGAAGTCTCTCAATTGGCTTCTTGAAACTACCCTCATCATTGGCTTCTATTGATCATTCCATAATAGAATAGGAATAAATTAAATCATTTAAATATGAATGGGGTGTTATAATCAGGATCCAAAATTCATTGGATATATCCCTAATCATCAATCTTATTCTAGACAAGTGTTCTCACTATTTGTAGTCATAATCACCCTTATTTCACTCATCCTTCACACTTGGCACAAAGGTAGTCTTTAGTTTATAAAACCAATCCATAAAATTTTTAATGTGACACTTTAAAATTTTCATCATATCCTTATATCCATCAAGTATAACTTAAAATGTTTCCCCATTAGAGTTATCACTTTTTCACTTGATGATTACTCTCTATTCACTATGCCAATTTAGATGGGTGAAGTGAAGGTGTTTGGATAGGTACCTATGTGATTTAATGAGGAAAAAATATATATTATTAGTTATTTTACATCCCATTTTTCATAATCCTCATCCTTTTAAACCCTTTTTTACCTAAAAGATATCAAAAACTATCAAGAAAACTAGTTTTGTACCCTATCCATATAAATAAAGTACAAGTCAATCTGATGGGAAGGATCCTTGGGGAGTCCTATACAAGATAAAATAATTTTAATACCAAAAAAATCCATCTTGGATGAATTTATATCAATATTTTCTTCACTAGGTCATTAACAAGGGTTTTGGAGGGTTTTAAGATGTTTTGGCTCTTAAGGACTATCCATACAATCTTGACATTAAATTATCTAAAAAATTTCACTAGAAATTTTTTTGTGACCCTATTAAGAATATAAAAACTCCTCAGGATCCCATGTTAAACATCCATACATATATGAGCTTCTAAACATAGCCTCTCAAGCCTTTCCTAACATTTTTGCACCCTGTGATAAGTTTGAGCCAAAGAATGACCAATTTATGATCTCCTATACATACTAAAGAATAAAAACAACCTTATATCCTCATATGAAATTCATAAAGTATTTTTTTAAGACTCATATAATTATAGAAGTTTAACTGGACCCCCTTGAGGGATATAGGCCTAGTGCAAGCTTAGTGGAAGTAACTATGTTTGGCTCCTCCCAACCACCTCTAAGTGTTTGGTCATGGATGTGAGGTATTTTACATGATTTTTCATGTGTGTAACAATTATTCTATAATTTATTTCAACTCTAAAATCCTCTAATCATATTTATTTCATCATTATCATACCTTTCATGTAGACCTTACTACCTAGGAGTGCCCATTATTTAAGAAATAATAAAGGGTATCTACCCTATCTACTTAGTAAAAACAATAATATGGGGGTCTAAATTAGGTCATAAGGGTACTCTATACAAATTTTCAAGTTTATGACACTCTTATAACACCTTCAGACATTCCAAAACTCCAAGATAAGATCTGTGTAACAGTGACTGTGTAGGATTGGTATGTTTACTTTAGGTTATGATGTTGAAACCTTCCATGGTCTATTTTTCACTTGATGAACATCAAATGATATGTTAATAATCCTTTTATTATGCTTTCAAACATGTATAACACCTAAAATTTACCAAATTCTCTCTCAATTCTCTTCTCTTCACTTGACTAGGCCTAATTGGAATACTAAGTGACTGTGTTGTTTACTCAAAAAAGAGTTACCTGTAGGTGGACCCTTTATATTAGACATTACATCATCTACTCTAAGATATTCTTTGAGTGATTTTATATCCTAGTAACACCTTCATGTAAAAGGAGTAATTTTAATAAAGACTATATCTCCATTAGGTTTTATATTATTAAAAATCTATTTGGGCTCAAGATACTGTAGATAACACAGTCATACTTTAGTGAATAATTTTTTGGGTTTGAAACCCTCCTACATTACTCTCTCTTGTTCAAACATTTATAATATCTTGAAAAGTGTTACCCCTAAATGTTAGATACATGATGAAATCACTTGGATCTATCTATACCTCATGCCTTTCACTATAGGAGGATCAAAATAAAGGTGAAAACCTTGTTTTGGAAAATTTTAGGTAACCTGTCTCTAAACATAATTTGTTTGATCATGAATTATGATTCAAGTTTGTTTACCACTCTATAGATCTACAATGATTTTTATGGCACATTCAATACTTAAAAACCTTAAAAAAAAGTGTCAAACTTGTTCAAACACCTCCATGTAACACTTAGGCATTTGAATGATCCACCTATAGTTGTTGGTCTACAGGACACAAGGTAGAATTTTGAATGTGTAAGAACATAAAGTCTTATCTCAGCTCAAAATATCATTGGATTGATAAATTTTTTTATTTCCACTTCAATATATATCTCAATAATTTGAAAAACCTCCTTATTATATCATCATGGCTATGTAAATCTCTCCTTACCTAGTTGTAGGTGAACACTTGTAGGAAGGTCTAATTGTATACCATATATGATTGTGGTTCCATTGGTATTAGTTTTTTAGAATAAATTATTCATGTATGGGGAATTAAAAATACATGGAAAACCTTAAATACAATATGTCCCTTCATCTAAAACCACTACAAGGACAAGAACCCTTTTCAAATGGTGAAAACATATCTACAACATAACAATGGTGTTCTTATTAGCAAAATGAAGTACTTGTGGTATTATTTTTCATACCACACATGTAAAATCAATTAAGAACCACATGATAATAATTTCCTCACACTCCAACATCATTTTAAGTACTTGGTTTGTACAAATTAACTCAAACAAGGAGGAAACCTATAGGGTATGGGAAAACACATGCAAAAAGAAGTAGTTAACTTATTAGCATTGGGTCATAGATAACAAGTGACCAATCCTAGAACTCCTACCATGAAATGGAATTGGACTAATACTAATATCACTATATAATATAATTTGACTTGGTTCAACTCCATCTGGACGTATTATGAGAAAAATTATTGACCAATTTTACTTACCAAGAAGAGAAATGGAGAAATTAAATAGTTTTAGGAAAATTTTAAGACTTCAAAATAAGGTCAAAAATAGAATTGAACTTAGGGAAGTTGAGGAGTCATTTTAATATTCCACCACATTGATACACTTTTGTAAAAGTTGTACAACTAACCAAAACCACTCAAACTACTACTTTTCTTCTTATTCTCATGTTACTCCTACAATTTTTAGTTAAAAACTAACATGTCTAACAATTGAACAACATGAAGGACATTGTGGAATAGTTATTAACACTTTTATATCAAGTAAAACTTTAAAACCTTCATTAATGGCTCAAACATGACCCTATAGTGACATAAAATGGATTAGGACTAAATTTGACTATAACAAAGGTTAATAAAATATCAAATGACATAAAATAAGACCATGACACACACTATTACATACTAATAGACTCCTATACAATTTTTTAGTATAGGGGGTTGACCTATTTTTACTTGTGGTTAAAATAGTCAATATTTTCTATGTGCCTTATATGGCTAAGGGCATCAACCACTTTATTTTCTTTGCCTTTGATATATATGATATTAAAATCATAATCAAACAAGAAATCTAGCCAATGTCTCTAGCAAGTATTCATATTCAGTTGGGTGAAGATGTACTTGAGTCCTAATTTATCCATTTTGAGCTCAAATAGTTTTCCCAATAAGTAATTCTACCAAAATTGTAAAGCATGCACAATTATTGAAATTTCTAGGTTATGAGGGGCATAGTTCACCTCATAAGGTTTCATCTTCCTTCATTCATACGCTACCACTACACCTATTTCATAATGAATCCTCCTAGTCCATCCCCATATGCATCTTACTCATAGGAACTCTTAACACTTGTGCTAAAGTATGTCTTATTTTCAATTACTAGAAATCTACTTCACACTTACCTGACCAAAAAAAAAAATTATTTTTCTATTGCAAAGAGGCAATCAAATTAGTTATCTTACAAAAAATTTGAAAAAAATTCCTGTAATAGCTCGCTAATCCCATGAAACTTCTTACCTCATGCACATTATTTGGCACTGGCCATACATAATTTCTCTTATATTTTTTGGATCTACATAAATACCTTGTTCAAAAATAATATATGTATAAACATAAAACTAGCCACTAATGGCCTTCGATTAAACTTCAGACCGATTCTTACCAACCATTTTAAATTAAGCATAGGATCATTAAATGTTCTAATTTTGCTTGTGTATCATTCATAAAAGCTCACAATCACATTGATACATCCATAATTAGGGTATCTTACCATATGCAATAAAAACCTCTCGTGAGGTCATCTCTAGCACCTTGCAGCATCATAATAGTTAATTTCGTCTATGGACCTATTAAGTGGGGCATTTGCACACATAAATCAAATCTTGGAAATGATAAAATCCTAATCAAAATTAATTAATAAGATAAATAAAATTAAATACCTATTTGAATTATCTATGTGCAATTAATGGATTACTAAAAAAGAAAATTCAGAAATATGAATTATCCTAGCTTTTCGTGATTACCTGTACAGGTTGTAAATCCTTTGGAAAATATCTCTTTCTAGAGACCCATGCCTATTCATTCCAAATTATGACCATTTGAAACATTTTAACTCCACTAGGGTTATGCTAACTCATTTAGGTTAGGTTTGAACCCATTCCATGTTTAAACTACACTTTAACTCACCTTGATTTTGGGTTAGTTCCTAAGCCTATAAATGCAATCCATTGCCTATTAAAAAGAGACCTTGAAAATTGTAAATTTATAATGCAAGTTTTATAGCATAATCTATATCAATAGTTTTATAATGCCAGAATATTAAGCCAATCCATCAAGCAATCATAAGCCATACCAAGCCAATAATGGTGCCAAGGAGAGAAAGAGAAAATAAAAACTTCATTTCCACATACTCTTTGAGCACAAACTAAGCAAGTCACATAACAAATTATTTGGAGAATTTAAATAAGGTAAGAGTTTGTTGTTATTTTACATTTTAGTTATGTTTTCAATTGGTTTTGTCTATTATGTTCCCTCTATGATCTAGGCTTAGATATGTTAGCATGTTAGTGTGTTGATTTCATTATTTCATGGACTAACACAAGACTAACCTCCTCTCTATTTTAAAATTCCTATGATCATAAATAACACACCTAATGGGACCCTAGAAGCATCCCACATATCAAAGAGACTAAAATTAAACTCAAAACTTTTCAAATGAATGATTGAATATCTTAAAAATTGGAGTTTAATCTTTGTTTTTTTCCATAATATATTTTTTGTGTTAACTTGGATTTACATAGAGATCGACATTGGTTTTGCCTAACTAACATTAGTTTTGGATTACCATCATCAATCAGGGTATAAGATAACACATGACCTAAAAAGTTAGATTTTGAATATTTTTAACACTCCTAGTTGTTATTTGTGAGTTTCATTGGGTTATATTTTCCATGTCTAATTATCTTGTTGTAGGTTTTATGTATTTTTCATACTAACTTGAACTAACCAAGGTTTTTTGGAAATATTTTGTTTTACCTTTAGGTTCACTAGTAACCAACATCAGTCTTTGTCAACTAGTATTGGTTTGGTTTCCAACTAGAATCAATATATTTATAACCAACATCGGTCATAGGTGATCGATATCAGTCTCTATGTAAAAAACATAGAGAAACCCGAGAGCTATATTCCAAAATATTACTTGTTCATCCATAATTATGCTTCAAATTAGAAGGATACTCTATAATATTTATAGAACCAAGGTAGGAATAAAACCTAAATTTGTAAAATACTAACTTTTAAACACATCATTTTGGTTCCTAAAAATAATGGTTAAGTCTTGAATATTTTGTTTTAAGTTCTTAAAAAGAACTTAGGTGATTTGTGTTAAGTTGTTTTGTGAAAATTCTTGCAAGTTTTGTCAATTTAAGCTAAGGGGCTAAAAACTCCATCAAAAATTTCATTTGGTTCATAAAATTAACACTTATATTTTAAATTCTTAAAGTGTTTGTTTAGTGATAAATATTTATACTTGTGTGTTTCGTGAAAAAATAAGAGTGCATGTATGCTATCCCCCCATCCCCTTTAGGGAACTTGGGTGACCAAAAATGCCTTTTCCTTGTAATTGTGACTTTGTCTTAGGCATAAAAAGAATGTTGTTTAGGATCTCCACAAAACCCATATGGTCTGGGTGATCTAAAATCAACCTCTAAAGTCTTTTCACTTAGTTTTATTTTATGTAACTTGGCTTGTGAAGGGAAGTTCATAGATTCTTCACAAGTTCTTTAGGGAAGCTTTGACCTAGGGTTTCATCTCCCAAAATTATTTCAACCCCACTCCATAGTGGGGTATATAAATCATGTCATGTATACTATGAGAGTGAGGGGGTTGAGTGGCTAACCTCTCCTTTCATAATGAAAACTTGAGTCAAGTCTAGCTAACCAGGGGATTCCACTAAGTAATACATATATGGAATTGATATGCAAAGGAATAAATCCTTGCATATTATGTTAATCGATATAAAATCCATTAATGTGAGGCATCTCTAGTGTTAATCACACTTGGAAACATATAGAGGGTCAAAAATTTAAGTTTTGGACAAATACCACTTGCCACGAACATATTTTTGATGTAGGGTGAGTATCTTGAAGGTCTATGTAATCGTATAATATCTTTTGAGAAGGGGGTGTAAAACCCTACTATTTCATGCATTTTTATTTTTTGATTAACACTTAAAATCCTCCCAAGAGCATGTATATAGATGTATTTCAATAATACAAAGCAACCTTGTTAGTTTAGGGATTAGGATGTTATAATTAGTTGTATTTGTCTTTTCCTTTACTTGATATTTGGAGTCTAAAACCACTTGTCAACATCAATCCATTGTTTTATGAGGAGTTATGTTGTCCATTTTAAACAACACATTTTTATTAAACTTTTTTTTAGGAAAAACCATTGTGTGTATCACTTGATTAAAATGGGAAACATTACATTGGCCAAATCATTTCATGTTTTATGCCTTAGAGTCTTGAAACAAACTATCGATCATATATTTAAAGAGAGGTATCACCGTTACACTACCCAATTCATTTCACAGAATTGTTTTTCATATATTTCTAGTTTGAAACCAAACCATGTATGACTTTGTGATCTTTTTTTAGTGTCGTTATGCCATCCATCTTTGTCTAGCTTTTTATTCAATCAAAAGAGCCTATTTTTCCTAAGTATAGTTTTTAATTAATCTTGACAAGTTCAAATTCCAAACATTGATTGATTTCTATTTATGCCTTGTCTAATTTGAGCCTATACACCTATCTTTCTCTTTTGGGTTGTGTAACTTAGGCTAAATCTTTACCCAATTTGAAAACTATTGTTTCTGCCTTTATTTGGGAGAAACTATTCTATCTCCAAGAGCCTTTTTTTTATGACACATCAAATTGACCAAGTTCATGTCTAAATTCAAAATGCCTAGATTATGTCAAAGTGTTTCACATTTATTATATTAAATCATTATTTTTTTTTAAAGTTTATCTTTTGACACCACATTTGGCTAAAAGTCCTAGCATATGTCTTTATTTTAGCCTATATTTTGATGTTGCATTTGGACAAAAGACCTAACAACCTTTATTTTCCTAGATTAGACCTATTTGGGACACTTTGGACCTAGAGTTTGGCATTCTAATTTTAGTTCATACACTTGGACTTTTTGTGTGAGACATTTAGCAGTAGACATTTGACATTAGATTATTTTATACCAAGTTTTATCACAAACCATTTTAGAGAGATAGATCCATCCCTTTGACCAAGTTAGATCAAGTTTGAAACTTTTGTCTTTATAGAAATTATTTTTTAGATTTTATATAACTCTAATCCCTTTTTTTCATGATTAATTCACTTTTGATTTGTCCATGACTCAATATATGTAGTTACATCATGTACAACCTAGGGTATAGTAATGTAGTCACACAAGAAGACTTTATTCAAGACCCTTATGGAGATGATGGCATTTATGAGATGGATCCTTATCCAAACTACAACACTAAAATTAGGGAACAAATATAATATCCTTTGGTCCATTATTTGGTCAACATGATTCCATACTTGAAGCAAGACCAAAAATAAATGGCACAATACCTACCTAGCATACCTTTAGTTATAGAACAAATCTAACAACAATCGTACTATGTTAACATGATATCAACTTATGACCCTTAGTTTTTTTGTTGTCACTTGATTTTGAATAAGGATGAATTCTTAATAAAATACATAGAGGTAGGGGCTAAATTTTTGGTAGACTTTCCCCATGAAAATTTACCAAGTTTAGTAAGAAGACCTTACAACATACCTTACAATCAAACCAATGAACGAGAATCTTCTAAAAACAATAAATTTATAGTTCCAATGGAATATCAAGACCATTTTATTCTTGTCATAGGAAAAGGCCTCATGGAATATCATTTCATATAAATGCAGATATCATACTAGACATATTTTAACTTAGTTCACAACTTCAACAACATGACTATGTCAAATGCTCCTCTTATTGAGATAGCTCCTTCAATAAGATGCCTAATTAAATTTATAGGATAATAAAATTAGGGTATAGAGCCATTTATTCAAATCACTTTAGTTGGAAACATGTTCAAGACCCCAATTATCAAAGAAGTGTCTTATGCTTCTATGTAGAATAGTGAGCCAAACATAGTGGATAATGTGCAAGCAATGTCCAATCTAGAATAATTTGGTGTAAATGCAAAAATAATTAATCCATAAAAAAATTTGCCTTTAGTTTACACCATGAGTGTTTTGAAAATGTAAGGGGTAGGATATTCTACCTCCCAACCTTAACAAACTACCTCTAATATTCAACTAACTATTTCTACAAGCACCCAACTATAAGGATTAAGTAGTCAAGCAATGATTAGTGTCATAACTCAACAAAATATGACGAGTGTTACTCCACTAAAATAATTTATGACTAATAATAAACAATAATAGGCACAATATAATGTACCCACACATCAGAGGCAAAACATTTTGCCACCTCAATAGGCGACAACCAATGTTCCACCTCACTAGGTAGTGATCAACATACTTCTTCAATCATAGACCAACATACCATTATAATCACAAACAATTTCTAATAAATAGTGTACAATTATTGGTAAATGATAAATGCCTAACCTTCAACATGCATCTACTTCCCAACAAGGGTTTATATAACCAAGAGGTTCTAATGTTCCATAAGTACTGATTAGGTAACAATTGCCTTTTATTCCTAACATGCCACAAAATAAATGATATGGCCTTAAGTCATAAATTTACCATAATTACAATAGCAAGTCCCTAATCAACCTCAATAGGCACAATATTTCACTCCTAGCCATATTCTTCCATCTCAACCACAATTTACCCAAAACAAAGCTTATATACCAAATCCTAACTAGTATATTACATACTATCACATGCAATTCCAAAAATTGCATCCTAATCTATGCACACATATCCTTGTTCAATTTTAGAATCAAACCAACATTCCATAGTAAACCATGACTCCACTATACCTAGGATAAATAAACCCACTTTTGATTGCCTAGCCTACACCTCAAGCTGTTGTTCCCTCTGATTTCCTCACCCAAGAAATGTAAAAAATGAAATATGTAATTACCACCATCCAAGATATGAAACATAATAAAAAGTTTAAGTTGGACAATATGTGTTCATACCCTTTTAACCTGGAGTATTTACAAATACCATTTCCTCTAGGATACAAGCAACCAAGATTTGATAAATATAAGGGGAAAGGAGATCCCAAGGGCCACTTGAATGAATTATTTGTTTCTTGTCAACCAATAGCCTATAGTGATATATACCTCTTACTATTATTCCCAAGGAGTCTAATAGGACAAGCATTAGAGTGGTTTGTAAAATTGACCAAGAATTCAGTTTCTAATTTGGATGATCTTTTAGACAAGTTTGTGTAACACTTCTCCTATAATATCAAGCATGAGAATTTTTGGTAGATTTAATGTAAGACAAATAAAATACAAATAAAATATTTTCAATTTATTTATAATGATGGAGAGCACTTGCCATCAAATTCATCCATAGTTTACTAGACAAGCAACTAACCACAATGTTTACCAAAAATATACACAGTGAGATATCTTACCACCTTGAGTTACAATACACACATACTTTTAAGTAAATCATTGATAAAGTTTTGTTAATTGAAAGAGCCCTTATTAATAAATGGATTATCAAACTTACCTTATCAAATCAGATCTAGAATCAAAACCAATACAATGGCCAAAATTAGAACCAAGTCTAAGCACAATAATCATAACCAATCAAGGCCAATAATTATGAAAATTCCAAGACATTTAATCACCACAATAATGTTGTGGGAAATGGAGTAAATAGGTTGAAACATGTCAAAATGGTATAAACACCATTTACTTAGCCTACATCACATATGAAAATTAATCCTAACGAATAAACTCTTCAACAAACACAACAAGCATAACAACCTAGACCAATATAATAAATACAACAACCTTTGCCATTAAAAACCCCTCCTCTAAGGATAATTTTGCTTACTCATCACATCTTTAGTGACCTTAGAGAACCTATCAAATCTATGTTCCATAAATTTGCTATCACTAATCTAATTTTTTGGCCTATTCTAAAACAATATTTAGAAGGCATTCCTTATCTTGATTGGTAACAATAAAATGAATTCTATGAGTATCATGGGGTTAATGGCCATAATTTATACTATTATGTGAAAATTAAAAATGTGATTGAGAATATGTTGAAAATTAGAGAGATAAGATTGGCTAATAAATATTCCACATCTAATTAAAATCTAAGAATCTATCAAAACCCCTTTCCACAACATGACAATCAACAAAAACAATAATAACATCTAGCATAGTAATAATAATAGAATCAATAGCCAAAATAGAACCAAAAATTTCAACTAAATGGATAGAACCAAGTCAAAAATGATGCCAACAACCAACAAACCTACCATGCAGTTACACATGACTACAAAAAAGTTGTAAGCCATCTTGTAGGAGGTCGCATTTCCACAATCTTCATCAATCCAAGATCAAATACCAATAGAAAATATTATTGCTAATCAATTCAAACCAATTAATGCATATCAATGATCCTTCCTTGACTTAGAACCACATGCAAGCATACCATCAAATAGGGATTAATAATTTTGTAACCAATATTGATAATTCATCATTAACCCAAAACCACACACAAGCATACCAAAAATAAGACTTATCCTATCTGGTCCCCCACAACAATCATTTGATAGAAATAATGGTCCTCTATCTAATCTTGAGTGTGAAATCACAACTTGACAGTCAAAAAATTACCATATCATGCCAACATCCATTTTCCACTTCACCCATCCAACCAACCATTATGGCTAGAAATAAGCCATTTACCATTATGTAAGAAAGGAAATTTGATATTGTGGAACAATTTCAAAATATGCACACACATATTTCCATTTTAGATTTGTTACGAACATCCACCATCCACAAAAACATCTTGAAAAATTTTATTGGCCAATACTACATTATTAATGACATGTCTCTAGATAAATTTCAAGCTTTGGTTGGAAATCTAGCCCCAGGCCGACAATTAACCTTTGACCAAAGTGATATGTCATCCATTAGCCCTTTGCATAACAATCCATTGTATATCAAAGTTATCATAACATAACACAAAGTGAAGCATGTCCTCATAGACAATGGATCATGTCTAAATAGTATGTCTCTAAAGATTATCAAGCTTCTTAGGTACACCACAACTGATCTTTAGCTAGAAATGATCACCGTTAAGGCCTATGAGAATGAAGAATGGTAATCACAAGGCATCATTAGCTTGCCAATTATCATTGGCCCTTAACCAATGATATACAATGCCATGTGTTATACCTTGATTTTTCATATACTATAATTTTGGGTAGACATTAGATACATAAGATTTATGCAATCCATTTATTATCACACTAGTGTAATAAGTTATCCCATTTAGGTATGAAGGTTACTATTCACAAATATTTGTAGCCATACAAACATTGCAAGCATTTGGAGGCCAAGTACCAAAGTTATAACTACAATTTTAGCTTAAATATGGTACTCAAAAAGGACAAGGGAAAAGAAATACTTTTTGATTCATTAGAGGCCAACTATATTGACCTAGATACCCTTTATTCACTTTCCCACATGCTACCTCCTAAAATATCTAATCATTATACTGTCTTAGCTAATGACCTAGGAGAATATTCGACCCATGATACATTCCACATTTCAAAGCTTCTAGAAAACCCCAAGCCATATAGAATACCTAAATCCAAACCACCTTTCATGGAATGGTAAAGAAAAGGCAAAGAAAAAGCAAATCAAGTTTCATATTCCAACACCTATTATTTTCATACAGACTATGGGCTAAGAATATGACCTGCTTACAAATGATGAATCTTAGTTGTATAATAACAACCTAGATGACTATTACATAAATTCCAAGTATCCCATTTCAAAAAAAATCATGGAGAAGCATTCCTATGAATGAGGAAATCTTGGACTAAATCAATAGGGTCGACTTGAGACAATTTATGCCACTTAGTACAAAGGAACATATTGTCTTGGATTTAATTTGTTTGAGGGTTATCCCATGTACCTTATTCATGTGCCAACACCAATGAGTAGTGATACTAATGCCAATAGGGAAGTATAGTTTGATTATATCCTTTTTGATGACCTAGTTGATTCCAATTCTTTTTGACACCAATGCCATTTATACCCTTAGACCAATTATTCGCCATAAATTGCTTCCATTATATTAGCCCTAACTGATAAACTAGGACCAAAAAGAATCAATAGTGATAGTTTATGAGTTTAAAAATAATGAGGCCTTCTATGATTTTTTAGGCCTAAGGGACAATGTTCCATTGGGAGACCATAAAAAAGGGTTCTCAATCAAATTGGATCCTCAAGCTGATTTTGGAGAGTGAGAAAAAACCCTTAGCCAAAAAAAATAAATAAAAAATTAAGGTCCCAAAGTGAGAACCTCTTTGAGGCACTTTTGGACTATGTAAATAGTAAAGACAAAGGTTGATCTAATGGTGAAAACTTGTTTTAGGTGCCATTAGATGGGGGTGTTCAATCTTCTTCAAACATAGCTCAAGAGACCACCAATGATGAACTTCTCTATCAGTCTGAGTTCAATTTTGAAGAACTATAAGATTTTGATCAAATCATCTAAGAGTTCCCAATAGTGTTTATTATATGTCCATCCCTACCCTTGGGAGATTCTTATTCCTCATGCCTCAAAGAGCATGAAGAGATAGTCCTAATAGAGGTCTATGCCATTGCAGCCTAGTTCAAATATTTGCTAACCATTTTATAATATGGCTCAACTCTTCTTGTAGAGGACACTACATAAGTTAACATCAAGACTCTAGATAACCTAAAATGGATCAAAATAGGTGTGTCCCTCACTAAGGAGGAATGTGAAGTATTTATAGCCCTTTTGAGGGAATTTTTTGATATATTTACTTGGGCCTAGTCTGACATGCCTGGTTTAGACCTTACCTTGGTTGTATACCACCTTGTGGTACTTCATGATGCCAAACATATAAAACAAAAATTATACAAGATGAATCCTTGCATTACTATATTAGTTAAGAAAGAGTTGGAAAAAATCTTATAAATAGGATGTATTAGACTGATCGACTACTCAAAGTGGATCTTGAATGTTGTACCAATCAATAAAAAGCTAGAAGGAATTATAATATGCATTGATTTTAGAGACATAAATAAGTCCTACCTAAAGGATGAATTTCTTCTATTACACATTGATATGATAGTCAACACCATAGTGGGTTATGAAATGCTTTCACTAATGGATGGATTCTCAAGATACAACTAGATCCAAATTGTACCAAAAGACCAACATAAAATAACATTCACCACTCTATAGGGAACATTCTATTATCAGGTTATGTAGTTTGGTCTCAATTTTTTTTGAGCCACATAACAAGGAGCCATGACCATCATATTTCATGATATGATGCATGACATTATTGAAGACTATGTGAATGACATACTAAGTAAATAAAAAACTAGGACTGATCATCTAACAACACTAAGGAGGATATTTGAGAAATTGCATGAATACAAAGTTAGGCTCAATTATAATAAGTGTGTTTTTGGAGTTACTTTATGAAAATTTATTGGGTTTATTTTGTCTCATCTAGGCATTAAAGTTGATCCAACCAAAGTACAAGCCATTACCCCAATGCCACCACCAACCAATTTGAAATATATTTACAATTTATAGTGGAAGATCTAGTCTATCAGACACTTCATCTCTTAGTTGGATAATAAGTGCCATCCTTTTACACACCTACTAAAGAAAGGTGTTACATTTAATTGGGATGGTGAATACTAGAAAGCTTTTCAACAACTGAAGGACTATCTTGAAAATATACCTATTTTATTACCTCCTATACCAAGAAAGTCAATCTTACTATACCTATTAGATATAGACAAATCCCTAGGGGCACTTATATCTCAACATGATTATAATATAAAGGAACATGCTATGTACTATTTCAGTTATACACTGGTCACATATGAGCACAATTATACACCCATTGAAAAATATTGTTTAGTTATGGTCTTCCTAGCTCAGAAACTATGTCATTACATGTTAAAAAACAAGACCATGGCCATTTCTAAATTATATCATCTCAAGTATCTACTATCCAAAATAGATTTACAAGACACATATCTAGATGGATCATGATTCTTAATGAATTTTAGATAGAATACATCAACCAAAAATACATCAAGGGGCAAGTTCTTGTAGATCATGTTGTTAAAGCACCCCTTATAGATACAAAAACACTAACATTCCAATTCCTAGATGAATTAATTATGACCATAATTGAAACACATCTTAAGGAGTAGTACTAGAATCTATATTTTGATGGATCATTTATAGCACACAAATTTTGGGTAGGCCTTTTATTTATTAACCATAGGTGGATCTAATCCCTAAATCATTTAGGATCAAATTACCTTATACCAATAATGTGGATGAATATGAGTTACTTATTATAGTAATTCATTAGGCAATACAATGGAACATACAACATCTGAAAGTTTATGGTGATTATCAATTAATCATCAATTAGGGTATAAACCATTTTTAGATAAAAGTTGACAAACTAGTACCATACAAGGCCATGTTTGACACTCTTAAATAGTAGATTTCTGATGTACAATTTGAATATATACCAAGGGAAATTAATAGAATAATAAGTGCCATGTCCACCATTAGATCATTGATTCATCATACAGATACATCCAAAGAATACCAATTCCTCATTGAAAATCTATTAGTGTTACCTCATGAGAGTTCAACCATCAAAATGATTTGTAATATTGTTGATCCTAGTTATACTTGGTATTCAAACCTTTACACCTATCTTTATGACCACATTATGCCACTAGACATATCTTGTAAACAATCCAAAGAATTTTCCACCAATCTTCACATTATACCTTACATCAATCCTATACCACCATAGTTCTAATAGAACTCTACTTTGTTATTTAACTTTGGTAGAATATATAGTAGAGTTATGGGAATTTCACAAAGGAGTATGTGGAGCCCACACCAATAAGGCCACCTTATCAAAAAATAACTTATGTACTAGGTATTATTGGCCAATAATGGATGAAAATGCAATTGCTTATGTAAAAGGATGTGATAAATGTCAAAGGCATGTAAATCTAATTCATCCCCTAACCAAGACTTTGAATACAATGCTTACACCATGTCTATTTACTACTTGGGGCTTTGATCCCATTGGGAAGATAAACCCCACCTCATTTGATGGCCATAAACATATCCTTACCACCACTGAATACTTCACTAAGTGGGTTAAATATATACCCCTCACTTATGTGACTGGAAAGAAAATTCTCAATTTCATCTTCAATCATCTCATTTACCACTATGGTATTCCTTCTAATATTATATCTTATAATGGTAGATCATTCAAAAAAAGGATGTCAAATCACTATGTGTCAAGTATAAAATTACTCAACATTTTTCAATTGCATATTCCCTCAAGGTAATGGTCAAGATGAAGAATCTACCAGAACCATTGTTAACATCCTTAAAAAGATTATCAATTATGTTAGTTATTATTATCACCTCAAAATATTCTACACTCTCTGGGCATACCACACCAATCACCATACTCCAAGATGAGTCACTCTATATTCACTTATTTATGGCACTGAGGCCATTCTTCCCATCGAGGTTTAGTTACCTTATCTTTAGATTTATTTTAATCATATCCTAGATGATGAAGACTATTGAGTATATCACTTGCATGAGCTAGAGTTACTTGATGAAAAACACTTGACCAAATTTAATAACCTTCAAGCATACTTGAGGTGACTCTCTATCCACTACAATCAATACATTAAACATAGAGAATTTGAGCTTGGTAATTATGTTCTTAAAAAAAAACAATAGAATACCATTGATAAGAAGAAACAAAATTCAATATTAAACCTAACTAGATAGGTCCTTTCATCAATGTTGTAAATTATGGAATTGGAGCTTACAACCTTGCTACACCAAATAGGGATGAACTTGATAATCTAATGAAAATTATACACCTCAAGTGTTAATTCACTTGAGATACCTGTTACATTATTTATGGGGCCCATTTTAGTTGTACTATAATATTGACATTCTTCCTTGTAACATACCATTCTACCATATCATTTCTATCGATCAAGTTATTTTATCCCTCACCACCCAACCCATTAACCTTGGTTTTATTCTATTGGTTCCACAGATGCTTTCAACATGAAGATTTAGATCAAGATTTAGAAATTAATTATGCATTTTAGATAGAAGCCATGTTTTGGATTAGTATGATAATGGTTTTGTAGTTACATCTTTCATTTCTTGTTTTATTCTATACCAAGTGTCCCTAATTATAACCTCTTTTGGATAAATCAATGTTTTACTAATTATAACTACCTATGGGAAAATTAGTATCATTGACCTATTCCACTATTTCCTAATTATAACCACCTATGGGAAAATTAGGGACAATAATTATTTATCATGCCTTAAAGTACCACCTTTCTATGCCTATGTTGTACCTGCTTTGCATGTTTTGTTTTAATTGGATGCTACACTAGTCAGATTCCTCCACTGTAAGGTAGAATTATAGTGACCTGAGGTCCCATCTTGGGACTATGTAGGTAGTGTTTGATATTAAATTGAGGTTAACTCAGTCACCCTTTTGCCATGATCTCACAATTTTTTGAGAAACCTAAGTCATGCTCTCATTTTTTTGCAATCAACTTAAGCCACAATCTCACCATTTTGCAAGCAATCTAAACCACACTCTTAACATTTGTGAGAAATTATTTAGTTTTAAAAATCTCACCATTTTTTGAGCTTGGATTTTTTAGTATCTCATCATTCTCACATGAGTTGAGATACCTAGAAAATTCTAAAAATATTTGAAAAATGATTTAGAAATTCAAAAACATTGACCACTTATTTGCCTTAAGGATTATGGGAACCCTCACTAAGTCACAAGAAACCACTTGTCATTTAATTTCCACATCCTTTTTGGCCTAGTATCCCATGCACTTAACATCTTTCAAATAATCCCAATATTATTATATAACACAATTAGGTTTTCTTTTTATCATCATTTTATTCCATCCCATATCCTAGAAGAACTACATTTGGTCTGATGCTTTTGTTGGATCTTGTATCCATGGAACTATGTAGGTAGCATCCACTTGCCTAGTGCATTTAGAAAAATATTAGCCACCCACTTCTTTTCCTTTTATTCCCCCATTTTATTTATTTTATTTTGTTGTCTCCTATGATCTAGGGGTAATGTTTGTGTCATGTTATTTATACTAACATTTTGATTAACCATTGTTTGTTTATCATTTCTCTTTCTTTTTTTTGTTTTATTTTTATTTTCTTAGTTTTTTGTTTATTTTACTCTTTGATTTATTTCTTGTTGTGCCCTAATTTATTCTATGTGCATTGATTGGGTGATTCTTTGTACATTAATCTTGAATCCATACATATTTATACATCAACATTATCATCATGGTCTTTATCATTGGTGCGTTGGTTTCCTTTGAATATTAGATCATGTGTCAGTATATATGCATATTTTGGCTAAGTTATCATGGTGTTATATCATGATGCCTACCATTATGTGATATAGAAAAAATCAGCTCCAGGAGTCTACACAATAATGCAACAATGATATATCTCCTTAGCACTAGAAACATTTTTGATCTAATCCAAATCATTCCCACATACAAAGTAATTAAATGATGAAATAATTTTCTTCCTTACTAGTTTAAATGAGTATCTCCCTACTCTTATGTTGACCAAATTCATCTTTTTCCTCTATACTAGTTTTCCATCATTTTCCACATCATGTTTTCCACTATCGAGATACCAACGATTCTAACTACATTTGGACAAACCATTATATATCACCCCACTTACATTACCAATGATCCTAAGTGCCTTTGGGAAAATCATTGTGTTTCCATCTATTTAAAGGTTGATGATTATAACCTACTTTGAGAAAATCATTCTCTTGTTGCCCTACGCCTTTTTCAATGATTATAACTAATTTGGGCAAATCATTACCTTTGTTATCCCACCTATGTCGATGATTATAACCAATTATGGGAAAATCATATTATTTTTTTCCCAATGGGGGAAGTTTCATTTACCAATGATTATAACCACCTATGGGAAAATTAGTCTATTCCACACCATTTCATCTTTTTGGTCTAATTATTTATTCCTTTTGAGGGACTGATTATCGACCCCTATACCAGTCACTCCCTTGAGGGAGCACCTATAGTTAATCCATTAACATTGAAGTCATAGGCATACATGAAATTTTCAATATTTGATAAGACATTATTGTTATTATAGCTTGAAAAATATTCCCAAATAGGGGAAAACTATAGACACCTAAAACTGGCCAGTAATGGCCTTTGATGGAACTTCAGACCAATTCTTACCAACCATTACAAATTAAGGAAAAAAATCATTAAACTTCCCAAATTTTCCTATGCATCATTAATAAAATATCACAATCACATTGAGACATCCCTAATTGGGGTATCCTATCATATGCAATAAAAACCTCTCATGGATTCATCTATAAGCACCTTGTGACATCACAACAGTTAATTTGGCCTATGGACCTATTAACTAGGGCACTTGTACACATAAATCAAATCTTAAAAATGATAAAATGCTAATCAAAATTAATTAATAAGCTAAAGTAAATTAAATTATTATTTTAATTATCCTCCATGTTTTATTAATGAATTACTAAAAAATGAAATTCAAAAATATGAAATATATTAGCTTTTCATGATTACCTTTGTAAGTTGTCAAGCCTTTGGAAAATATATCTTTTTGGATACCCATGCCTATTCATTACAAATCATGACCATTTAAAACATTTTAAATCCAATGGGGTTATGTTGAATAACTTAGATTAGGTTTGAACCCATTCCATGTTTAAACTACACTTTAGCTCACCTTGAGTTGGGGTTAGTTCTTAAGCCTATAAATACAAGCCATTGCCTATTGAAAATAGATATTGGAAATTGTAAAGTTATAATTCATGTTTTGTATCATGATTTATATCGATAGTGTTATAATGCCAAAATATTAATCTAAACCATCAATAGACCATAAGCAATACCAAGATAAAAATGGTGCCAAAGAGATAAGGAGCAAACAAAAACTTCATTTCCAAAGACTCTTTGAGTAAAAAATGAGCAAGTCACATAATGGATCATTTGGAGTATTCAAAGAAGGTAAGAAATTGTTTTTCTTTTATATTTTAGTTGTGTTTTCAATTTATTTTATTAATTATGCCCCCCCACCCAATATTATCTATTATTATAGATGTTATCATGTTAGTGTGTGTATTTCATTATTTTATGGACTAACACAAGACTAACCTCCTCTATATTATCAAATTCCTATTATCACAATATGTCCCAAATATTGCCTTCTCTCCTTGAAAAAATCACACTTAGATAGATTGACATATAACTTGTGCTTCCAAAAATGTTATATATATATAGTTCCAAATGTTTAAGATTATCTTATTAATTTCTACTTTATATAATAATTTCATCAAGAAATACCAAAAAAAAAAGATCTAGATAATCTCTTAACATTCTGTTCACAAGATTCATGAATGCTGCCAAAGTATTTATCAAACCAAATGGTAACACTGTGAACTCATAGTGCCAATAATGATTTATTTATATTATATCCTAAAATTTCACCCTATATAAGTTGAATAAATCTTCTCAATTTTAGGACAACATGGAACAATCTCTCCTAATTGTGAAATTACTACAAGAGATAGATCTCTAGGTTTAAAAGGGCTAGCTCCCTTGATTTATATTATAATCTCACACTAAAATAGGATAATAATTATTGGGGGTGAAAATGGAATAAGGGGACATAAAATAAACCTTTTATAATTAGGTGACACACGAATTATAACTTCACACAACACACTTATATATACATCAAGAAAAGAGACTACTGAAACTGACTGTAACTCTATGTCCCTATAGCATAAGTATTTATCATAGAGGTATATTTATATGCATATATAGAGGTGGATTAAAATAATTAATGATACTAAACACTACTATTCCCACTCACACTTCAATACACACTTAAAAAACACATACACTTTATGAAACCTGTTAGAAGAGGTATCACTCACACAAGACATTCAAGAGAAGAATATAAGAAAGGAGAGTACATTCATCACTTTTAAAACAAATAAATCACTTAAAAAACTTATAAAATATATTTTATAATATTAATAAACTTAAAAACCATCAAGGCTTCACCATACCAATTATGGATTCATTACAAAGGCAAAAATAATTGAATATATAGAGCATATGAGAAGAGAGAGAAGAAGAGAAGTGGAAGGGTCACAATACCAAGTTAAAAAATATATAAACCAATTAAAATTTGAGATAATGAGTTATAAAATAGGTTATGGATTTTTCATGAACGTGTTTCAATCTAGAACAGAGCACCTTCCTTAAGTTGGCTTAAAATTCTTCTTTATTTTGCTTTGAAATGACCTTCATGATGATGAGGAGTTCAATTCATTATATAAAAATAAAATAGGAGTAATTGAAACATATCCTTTAAAAATATAATATGGAAATGAGGTTATTTAAATTAATCTATTCCTTTCCAACTATTGGACACAGTCTTGTCACTTGTCATTCACTGTTTGCAGTCATTCATCACTAGCCCTCTAGGTCTGTCTTCACACTTATCAACTAGGTGACTTGAATTTACTCATGGATGTGAATTTAAAAGGGTGTAAGACACATATTTAAGAATATTTTTTCCTTTTTTATATCAAATATACCTTAAAATTTTCAATGTCACTCTTCTCACTATCACACTTAGGCAATCATTTTGCTTTCTCATTGTCTATTAAGACTACATGTGATGAATGATCTAGCATAGGTCTTTTACTAATTCACTAAGGTGAGAGGTGAGTATAAGGAGTTATAAAAAGTAAATATAGACCTATCTCAATGTATTTCATCTACAAATCCTCCTTTTTACCTATAATTTACATTAAAACCTATATAAAAAATAGATTTTGGCTTGTCCATACAAGTGATGATATGGATCAACTAGATTATGAGGACACTGGGAGTGTTTTAAACATGTTAAAAAAAAATTTAGGTAATTTTAACACTTTTTGATGTATCTAAATTCATTTATTATCCATTAGGTTTGCATAAGGGTTTTAGGAGGGTTAACTTGTTAACATTGATTCATTAAATCTAGACACTAAACCTCCCAAAAAATTATAGTGAGAATAAAATAAGGACACCCCTAAACTATTCCTAGCTACTTGAGGTCTCATTCATACCATCCATGTAGGTATGAGTGAAATAACATGTAACTCAAGATCTTATAGTGTATTTTGGGTAGGCATGAGAGGAAATTAGGCATGAATGACAAATTTTGAATGGTTTTTTGTAAAATAATGGCTCTTATGGACTCTCCAATTTACCATAAATATTTTATAATGGATTTTAAGGATCATATAGTCATATGGATGAGTTTGGGAACTTTTAGGGCTTAGGCCTGGTTTTAGGCCTAATAAGCCTAACTATGTCTAACTATGTATTTAACCCTTTTGAGGGTTTTTAATGATTATAAGGCATTTTACATCACTGTTCATATTCAATAAAACTATATAAAACATCATAAATTCATCCAAGAGCTTTCATTCATCTTTTCACTCTCCCATGAACCATGTTTACATATTTTCTTACTCAAAGAGTTCCCTTTATCTAAGATAAAATAAAGGTTATCTTCCCTATATTACTAGCCTAGAGGAGACTTTATGGAGTTATCTTAGGTCCTCTTGATGTTATATAAAAAATTTAGTAACTTGATCATATCTCTAAACCCATGAAACATTAAATTTCTCAAAATTGGATCACTAAGTTTGATGACTATAGGCAGGATTTAGTTGACTATAGGTTATGGTTCAAAACCCATTACTTGATATTTTTCTTCTATCTCTGGAGGTCACATGGAATGTGATATATCATTTTGATATTTATTTATAATGGTTATCTCCATCATACCCCTCATCTCACCTTATCAAACTTGCATTCTCCATTAGACAAGATAGTCTTTCACTGTGCTGAGTGTGTTACCTATAGGTGGAAACTTAGAAGAATTCAAAGGAATTATGTAGATGTTTATGTTGCCTAAAATACACATATAAAGTGCCATTACCATTATGTAAGTGGTTATACATATTCATTGACTTTATGTTTCAAATCACTAGCCAAGTTCACCTTCTCTTATGGACTTAGGTTAGTCGGTATATGAACTAGACTATAGGTATTATCAATAAGTTCCTAAAGGTGATTATTTAGGTATGATAATTGTGTTTCAATCTTTTTTTCCCTCAAAATCCATTAGAGATATCTCATAATTGAATGAAATCATTCTATCCCTTATAATCATGGATCATTCTTTATACTATCAATGCACTATTTATTTATGAGTTTTGGTTAATTTGGTGATCCAAAACTCAAAAGTTTTGATTGATAGATATTTAAAGAACACAAAAAATAACACAATAATAATGAATTCTCTAAGAAGAGATGTTTTATTACTCAAGATCACAATACAACTATATGCTTATCTCTGGGATGAGATGTCTGATTTCCATTTTGAATTACATCTTTATTTATACACATTTTTAAAGTATGAGGAGGAGGTGGAAGGACAAAAATATTGACGGAGATTAATTGGTTTGACTTCCATGATTTAAAACAATTTAAAATTTAAGGAATTACTATTTTTAGAAACTTACTATTTTTAGACTACACTATTAAAATTGAAATTTAGGTCACTTCCATTGGGTTTTTTAGGGTCAAAAACCATTAATTAGAGCTAATGACATCTCAATGAATTCTCCTCACTCTTATCTTTCCAATGGTTCAAATGGGAAGTCAATTGGAGCTATGGTGAAAATGTTATGGCTCCCAGAAGTTCCATCATCAATTGGGGTAGAACTATCACCCGAATTGTCATCTGAATTGTTGCCCAGATCATTTGGCTTCAAATCACTATAGCTTTCACACTGTGTCTATAGTGAAAACATGATGGAATTGAAATTCCCTTAATATTCATTCTCTCTTGATCAAATAACTTCCTGTCATGTTGAGGAGTAACATGTCTATCTAGACTACAAGAATGAATTAATTGAACTTGATTAGACCTCATAACCTTTTACCCACATATTGGATTTTGTAAGTACAAAACTTTATTTAGAGAAGTTAAGTTAAGTTATCTCATTTTTAAACTTTTTTCAACTTTTATTGACTATAATTTTTAAATTGACTGTAGGATCAACATTATGAGCAATGGATGACTTGATAACTTCCATTCAAGTCTTGGAAATGTGTATAACCTATTTATTAGGTTTTGGATGGTATTTGTATTCTCTATACATGCCTATAATTGGTTGTATTTGAATATGTATATTGTAAATCTAACCAATCCTTATTCATTTTCTAAGAAACTCACACCAAGTAACCTCCAAATCCTTTAATGCAGATATTCCAAGGAGAAAATAGATTTCATGGTTTGAGAGGGGAGAAAAAAGTGTAATAATTTTATTTGAAGTCACTTACAAAAGACAAACACTTCCATTTGATGAAAACATTATCTACAATATTTAATATTGATCTCTTCTAACACAGTGAGATATTTCTGCTAATTTCCTCCTCTTAACACATGCAAAACTAGTTAGAAGCAACATGAAAAGAGTGTACATTATATGTAAGACCATATTCACTGCTTGGTTTACACATACCAAAATAAATAGATGACAAACCTGAATCCATTGCAAATGTGTAAGTTTTTTGAAGTCATCAACAATATTATTTATTATTCATAGAGCATAGTAAACCAAGATAGAAACTATTTCCATGTAATGAGAGATCATTAGGAGTAATAATAGGCACCAAAGGCACTTATCTCAATGCTCTTCCTCTTTTCCATACTAATGGAAAACCATTGACTTATTTGACCTTGTCCAAGAGAGTAATGAGGGAGAAGAATTGGTTTTTCTCAATTTTGGGCCTGTCAAAGCTTCCCAAGCCCAAAACTAACTTATAGGGATCTAAAAATACCCTCATAAAGTGACCACACATTCTAATGTTGTCATGAATCCATACTACTAACTACAAATGACATATTTTATAGTTAAACCCTTATTTATATATTAAACCTACAATTGTCAGTCTTCAGACTACCATCTGACATCTAGTTGACATGTGGGATGTTATATTTCACTTGAACATTTATACTTTTATGAAAACTACATACAAATTCCCTTATAATGATAAAAAAGGTGAGATAAAGGAATATTGAGACAATGACACATATGACAAAGATGAAACATATAATGTGACCCTAAAAACGACTTATCAAAACCCTATAGGAAGTTTGAATTTATAATGGGTTGAACTAATTTGATCTAGGGTCAAATTTGGTAAAAATTTTGGCAAATTCCTAGTGGTATCAAGCCTCCTATGGTAAGGACTAATTTCTTTCTCCTATCCTTGGGCAATGAAGTCACCTATACATTATTCTTGACATTGACAAGCCTTAAAACTGAAAACAAATAAAAAATTAAGAAATAAGACACATACTTGTGTTATATTGAACACTTAGGGAAACATAGACCAACTCAAATGGAAACACACACAATATACTCAAAAAAATCACACCTATCCTAATATGTATAATACCTAAACACACTTGAGGTGAAGATCCACTCTTCATTGCTTTAACTAGGGTCAAATACAATGCTTCTTGTGTCACAACTACTCCAAGAAAATATTCCATCATATAAGAAATATATATTAATGAACAATTACTTATGGAGATATTCAAGTGACTTACCATGATTAGATATTCTGTTAGCATAAATTTTGTCATTTAGATTTCTCAAGAACAATTTATCTAGCTCTCTAAGAAACTTGTTTGATATGGTATCTTGATTAAAATTTTACATGATCACTTAATAATATTTAATCTAAAAACTTGAGATCATACAACATTCTCAACTTTAGGTAAATTTAGAAAAAGACATCTTATTGTTGGGAGTATTCAAAGCTATATTCTTATTCACCAGACATTACTTGGTTTGTCAAAATTATTCCTTATTTGTTAGATACCTCAAGATTTTCTTTATGCCCATCAAACACATCTTGGTATACCTCATTTATTTCTTTATTTATAGAGATATCAAGTTCTTTCTTATACTCATATGAATCATGATTGGCCTCTTCATCATGTTTGCATAATTTTTGAATAACTAAGGCCTACTAACCACTTCAAATTCTTGAACTATGGCATTAAATTGTTACCACATGTCATCCACTTCTTCTTAAGGTTTAGGTTAAAGAGTGTCATCTTCTTTAATAAGTAAAATCAAGCGTTCACCAAGAATGTCATGCTTTGTCATAGTTGGGAGATCAACATCATCACTCATATGTACAAGATAGTTACCCCATGCAACTTGCTCTAAAATGTTATCAAGATCTATTTCAAGGAATCCATTATGATCCTCATGAAGTATGTAAGTCCCAAGACCAGACTTTTCAAATCTACCTTGCTCAACTCCCCACTCATCAAGATGCAAATTAGATATGCCATCAAGGAGAGTTAGAGGTTATTGATCACTAGGGTGATCATCTTATTCAATGACATTGCAATTCATATTATATGTGTAAGGCACATAAGGTTTAACATGAATATTATAAAGAGGTTCTAACTTGATTATCACTTTTGCACAATACCTGATCTTAAAACCCATGTAAGACTAGTCTAAAGTTAGATATCCTCCAATTTTAGCAGTGAATTCACTTGACAAATAAAGTGTAAAACTATGAGGCAGATCTACCACTACAACATCCTAAGAAATAGTGAAGGTAGGATAAGTATAAAGAGTGATTTGAAAACCTTTGATTATACTAATGGTTTTGGTAGCTGACCCATCTAATTGTATCACTCCTTTGGCATGAGGCTCATATTTCAAGTTCAATTTGTGATCTACTTACTTGGGAATGACATAATTACTGTCTCCACTATCAATGAGATAATTAAGTGTGATCATAGGAATCCAATAAGGGAGGTTAGTATAGTGTTATTTCAAGTAATAAAAACTAAAATAAAAACACACTAACACTTACACTCATAGACTATAACTCGGGAAGAGCTTAATAAAAAAATACAAATGAGAGCATAACTAAAACATAAAAGACAACAAATTCTTTAATTTTATTGGGAGCTCCAAATGCTATGTTGAGTGGCTTTCTCAACTTGTGCATCAAAGAGTCTTTAGTAAATGAAGCTTGATGGCTCCTTCTCTCCTTAGAATAATTTACTTTGATGTGCCTTGTGATTTCTTATCTCAAGAATTTAGCATTATAACACTACTTGTAAGGCAATTTGGGAATGACAACACTATATTCAAATATTTTGTTGAAGATATTTGAGCATAATAACTTTGCACTAAACTAACTTAAAATTTAATAGGTAAGGAATTATATTTATAGCCTAAGGATTTAAATCTCACCAAAGATGAGTTAGGGTTTAGTTAAGGCTTGAAATGGGTTAAAACCTAACCTAGGTGAGTCAAATATAACCCTACTAGAGTTAATAGTTGTCAATAAATTATGATTTTCATTTACTAGGCATGGCTCTCCAAAATATATATTTTAAGATATTTCTAAAGAGCTTGAAAACTCATAAAGGCAATGATGAAAGGCTAGGATATTTGAATTTACCTTTTTATTTATTCATTAATTTCAAATGGATAATTTAACTAGGCATTTAATTTGGTTTATATTGTTAATTAATTTTGATTAACCTTTTAGCTATTTCAAGATTTTCTATTTGTTCATGTGCCCCACTTAATAGGTCCATAACCCAAATTTATTTTTGTGAGATGCAAGGTGATTAGGGGTGAATCCATGAGAGGTTATTTTTGTATATGGTATGATACCCAAATTAGGGATGCATCAACATGATTATAAGCTTTGAGAAATGATACACAAGTAAATTTGAGACTTTCAATGATTCTCATGCTTAATTTACAATGGTTAGTAGAAATCAGTCTAAGTCTTATTAAACTCTAGTTGTAACCAATTTTAGGTGTCTATATTTTGTCCTTATTTGGGAAGGCATTGCAAGCTATAGAAATGATAAAATATTATAAAAGAATGAAAAATTCCTATATGCCTACTACTTCAATGATAATAAATAAATTATAGACGGACCTTCAAGGAAGAGGTTGGCAAAAATGGTTAGCGATCAATCCCTAAAAATAAGGAAACAAAAGGACCAAAAAGATGAAATGGGGTGGAAAAGACTGATTTACCCTTATGTAGTTATAATCAATGGCATATGGAGCTGACCTAATTAGTCAGACAAATAAGATGAGTTACCCATAGGTGGTTATAATCATTGGTATAGATGGGACAAAAAAGGTAATGATTTTCCCAAAGGTGGTTATAATCATTGAAAAAGGATTAGGGTGACAATAGAATGGTTTCCTAAAAGGTAGTTATAATCATTAAAAGGGAAAATAATGATTTATCGATTGGTAGTTATAATAATTAGTAGGATAAAAACATGCCCCAGTTGGGTGGATAGAGATAATGGATTACCCAAAGGTATTTATAATCATTATCAAAATGAAAATTTACCCTAGTTGGGTAGGAGAAATAAAATGATTTTACCATAAATAGTTATTAGCATTATCACAATGAAAATGTGTGCTAAGAAGAAAGAAAATTATTTGCCCATAGGCAGTTATAATCATTAACCTCCAAAATAGATCAAAACATAATGATTTGCTCATAGAAGTTTAGAATCATTGTCTCTATGGAAGGGATGATACATAATGATTTGATCAAAGGTAGTTAGAATCATTGTCATTACAAATGGTATGATATACAATGATTTACCCAAAGGTGGTTATAATCATTGGTATCTCGATGATGGAAAATATGATGGAAAAGTGGTACAAATGAGAAATATGAATTTGGGTAACTTGCTACTATGAAGATGCACATCCTAACTATCAAGGAAAAAAATTATTTATGATTTGATTATTATTTATGGGATATGATTGGGATTAGATCAAGAATTTCTAGGTGCCAAAGAGTACCATCATAGATGCATTGATTTTTAAGACTTATTGAGCTAATTTTTGATATAGAATGTGATGGTAGGTATCATGATATAAAAAAATGATGAATTAACCAAAATATGCATAAATATTGACATGTGATCCAATAAATAATAAAAATAATTCAGCAATGATAAAAACCATGATGGCAATATTGTTGTATGAACATGGATGGATTCAAGAAAAATTGCACAAGGAATCACCTAATAAATGCACATATATTGAATTAAGGCATAACAATAAAGTAAACAAATAGGGAAATAAGTAAACAAACAAACAAATAAAACATCAAAATAAAGAGCAAATAAAATAACCAAAAGAGCATAAAAGAAAAACAATGGTCAATCAAAATGTTAGGACAAAAAAAGAACAAACAAGATGATGATCATTGTCCCTAGACTGTAGGAGACAATGAAATAAACAAAAAAATTGGGTGAATAGAAGAAAAATAATAGAGTGGTCGAGCTAACTCCAAATGCACTAGGCAAGTGGATGTTGCCTACATAGTTTTATCGATGCAAGATCTAACCAAAACTTTATGCCAAATGTAGTTCTTCTAAGATATTGGATAAAATAAAATAGTGATAAGAAAAACATGATGGATGTGATGGAGGAAATATGATAATGGTCTCAAAAAATGGTGAGAGCATGGGACTCAAGGCCAATGGGGAAGCTAGATGATAAGTGGTTTCTTTTGAAATATCTGAGGGTTCCCATAATCCATAAGGAAAAGAAGTGGTCAATTTATAGGATTTTATGATATCATTTACAAATGTTTTTGGATTTTTTGAAGCATCTCAAATCAATAGTGAATAATGAGATAGTAAACAATCCAAGCTTGTAAAATGGTGAGAATATGGAAAAAAGGGTGACTAAGATTACATCAACATAAATCAAGTTCTACCTATATTGTCTTAGGATGGGACCTTAAGTCACTATAGTTCTATCTTACAGTGGAGGAATCTGATTAGGTAACAACCAATTCAAACAAAATAGGTAAAATAGGCAAATGGCATAGTATGACATAGGCATGGCAAGGTGGTACTTCAAAGCATGATAAATAATTTTATTCCTAATTTACACATAGGAATTTATAATTAGGAAATAATAGCATAGGTCAATGATACTAATTTGGTTGTAGGTGATTATAATTAGTATCATGATGGTGAGACACTAATTTTCCCAAAGGCTATTATAATTAGGAACACTTGGTATAAAATGAAACATGCAACTGCCAAACCACTATCATATTACTCAAAAATATGACCTCTATTAATAATAATTAATCAACTACTAAAACTTGATCTAAATATTCATGTTGAAAGTAGTCATAAAACCAATTGAATGGAACCAAGGTCAAAGGGATTAGGTAGAAAGAGTGAAAATAACTTGATCGATAGAAAAGGCATGATAGAATAGTAAAGTGATAGAATGGTATGGTATAAATAAAAATATTGATATTATGATAAAATAGAAATGGGCATTATAGACAATGCTTCAAGTATCTCAATCAAAGTAGCATTTGAAGTTTATAATTTTCATTAGCTGATCAAGTTCATCCCCATCTAGTGTAGTGAGTTTATATGCTCCAGTACCATAGTTTTCAATGATGATGAAGGAGAATATATAGTTGGGTTTAAACTTTATCTTTTGTTTTTCTCAACCATGTATTTTTTTTGTTTTATTTAATTACAAGACCACCATACTCAAATTCTCTATGGATGACCCACCAATTATAGTGGCCATAGAGCCACTTATGGTATGCTTGAAGGTTATTAATTATGGATATGAAATTCTCATCAAGTAAATTTAGATCTTAGAGGTGTGCTACTAGATAATCTTCATCATATAGGACATTCTTCAAGGAGATGCCCATATAAGCCAACTTGACCTCAATAGGAATAATGACCTCAATGCCATAAACAAGTGAATATTGGGTGGCTCTTATGGGAGTACAATAATCGGTATGGTATGCCCAAAGGGCATGGAATATTTATATGAGTTAATCATGGCCGACATCATTGAAAATATTCTTAAGGATGTTGACAATGGTTTTGTTTGATGTTTTTACTTGACCATTACTTTATGGGTAATAGGTAGTAGAAAAATGTTGACTACTTTTATACTTAGCACATAGTAACTTGGCATCCTTGTTCTTGAATGATCCACCATTATTATATATAATTTTGGATGGGATACCATAGTGTCCAATGAGATGGTTAAAGATAAATATGTAAATTTTATTTCCAAACACATAAGTGAGGGGTATAGCTTCAAACCACTTAGTGAAATATTTAGTGGTAGTAAGGATGTGTTTGTGGCAATAACATGAAGTGGGGTTTATCTTTTCAATGAGATTGAGGCCCCATGTTGAAAATAACTATGGTGTAAGCATTAGTTTTAGAGTCTTTGTTGGGGCATGTATCATATTAGCATGCCTTGACATGTATCACACTTTTAGACATACATAGTTGCATTTGTATCTATAGTTGGCCAATAATATCCAGTACATAGGAGATTTTTGGCTAGTATGGCCCCACTTATGTTGGATCCACATACTCCTTTGTGAACTTCCCATAATGCTAATGTTGATTCTACCAAAATTAAATAAGAAAGTAAATCTAATATAGTGCAAACTAAATCTTTTGGCACAACATGAGGGGCTAGTACAACAATCAAAAAATTTATAAGAGAATATTAATTAAGCTAAGTATGAGTAATATCTTAATACATGGAATATGAATAGTAATATTATTTGAGCCAATACTTATGCTACTTATATCTACTAAAGAGAGGAAAACAAAGTTAGAATATACTTACCTAAATATGAACCCATCGAGACTCAATCTCTCCCTTGGAAAAAGGGGCTTTGAAAGATATTTTTGTGGTTTGTAAGGATAACTAAGAAAGGCTAAAACATCCAATACTTATCCATAAGACTAGATTATCCACGTAGAAATCATAAGCTAAGACTCCTAAATTAGAATAGTGGAAGAATAGATTGTAAAGAAGGGAGAGAAAATAATAAATCTTGATTTCATATTGAAATAATTATGAAATGATCTTGTTTTTTATAGGTGGATCTCACCGTAAATCCTTTAAAATATGTCATATGTACAGGGTTGACCCAATCAACCTTATATGTTTTTGGCAGATAAATCACTAGGTCCTTAGTTAGATCAGTTGAAGGGATGACAAAAATCTCAAGTGAAAATAACCAAAAACCAATCAAACCTATATAGTAATCAGAGGCTAAAAAATGTACAGGGTTGACCCAGTTGACCTAGTATAGTCAATTGGCTAAAGGGGATCAAGGTGAGGAAAAGAGGGATGGAAAGAGGGAAAAAACTAGAGGAGCGTGTAAGGGAGCATTAATATCTTAGGGAATGGTTTTAAGAATTGGTTGTATTGGATAATGTGTAAATAAGGGACAACAATCTTATGAAGCACCAAAAGTCTGCCCACCCCTTTCTCGGTGCACCCTTTAAGGTATGTACTTAGAGAGATTGAGTCTCGACCAGTTTTTATAAGATGTAAAGCATCAATAATTGATAAAAGTTTAAAATTTGATGTGTATACATATTCCTCACTAAAATATCATCATGTATCACTAAGGTGTAATAAGGGATGGTGTTTCATGAAATAACATAGTAATACACAATGTTGATGCTAAAAAAAGATTGAAATATTTTAAATCAAAAATAACTGAAAGTAAATGAATAAAAATTAAAATAACTAAAAAGTAAATGTAATGCATACCTTGACTTACCTTTATCACTGGATGGTTGTTTACTATGTTGTTATTTTTTATTATGGATGGCGTAGAGACTACTTTAGACAAACCCAAGAATACAAAACTAAAGAGCAAAACCAAATAAATGCAAGAAAAGCCAAGATAAATGATACTATGAGGATGCGATGTACTTTGGAAATTTTGAAAGATAGGGTGACAAGTGCTATGTTAAACCAAATGACCACGTCAAACAACAAGATCAAATAGGGTAACCGAAAAGCCAAGGCTACTAAAGGTCAAAAAACTCAAACAAGTTATGCTTAAGAAAGGCAAACTCACCAAGTCAAAATAATGACACATGTCAAATAAGATGGTAATAAAAATAAATAAATGGAAAAATAAGAAAAAAAATGGTAGAAAAACATTGATGAGTGAGTAGTAACAAGCCTTATCTCACTTAATAATGGAAAAAGATGCATAAAAATGGAAAACAACATTGATGAGTGAGAAGTAAGAAGCCAACCTCACTCAACAATAGAAAAAATGGTACTAATTCAGGTGTCCATAACATTAGGATAGTACTTCAAATTATAAATGGTAAAAGGAATGTAATACAAGTCTAGAAATGTAAAATCATGGTGAAAAAGAAAGAAGTAATTGATAATTTCTTAAACATGTTGTTTCCCTATAAAGATAGATAAAACTAAAATAAAATAGTGCTAGCATGTTTTTAAGATATGAATAATAAGTAATTAAATAAGAAGTAAAAATATATTTGGAATCATAATTTGTCTTTCAATGGGGGAAATGAAATGGGTGGAGGGAAGAATGAAGTAAAAACCAAGGTAGATAAATTCTTTATCGAAGTCAAGACACTCAAATTAAGTTTATCAAAATAAGAGGAATTTCAACCTTAAGGAATCTAAAACAAATTATCTTATCTACACAATTATTAGGTCAACAAATGTAGTATATAGATCATCCCATGAATCCTATATGCATGAAAAGTAAAATGGACCTACCTTCCCACAATGTGTTCCTCGTTCCTCAGGACCCCTTATAGATATGTTGGTATACTAAAGAGATTGGGTAATTAAATGATAAATTAGGTAGCACCATAATGCTTTTTTAATTCCACTATTCCATTCTACTACTATCCTAGCATACCCCAAAGGATCTTAGCTTTATGTGAGACCAACTGTGGAGTTTGAGCTTTGATTAGAAAAACGAGATGTGCTTGTAATCACGTCTTTTAGTGTGATTTTAAATTTTAAGATATGTATTTTTCCTTTTATATATCATTGCCTTTTGTTTTAAATTATTTGTATTTTAAATTTCTTGATGAATTTTTCTATTCCTCCTCCATTCAGATTTGGAAAACCAAACATGGGTGCTAAAGATGACTTTCATTTGAATACTTGGAACTAGGTTGCTAAGAGATGGAACTTTAAAGAGCATGGGGTATAAGATTCTCATAAATATAGGTTAAATAAAAGTGTTATCTTGAATTTTACCTTTTTTAAATCCAATGTGGAGTGAAATAATGGGGAAATCAAGAGGAATGACACATGAAACAATTTAAATTAATTCAAATAGCAATAAAAATGTGACAAAGAGTAAAAAGGGATACAATGATAGTAAATTGTGATTATTTATCATTTAAATGGGGTAAATGGATGAAAATATGCTAATATATATTTTTGTGAAAATTTCATCTAAAAAAAGAAGCAAAAGACAAAGTTGAGAACAAGGATGTAAAAAGAAATATGAAAAGATAGTAATTTTATGAGGAGCGTTGAGTCTGATCCATGGTCTTACATTGAAACTTCATAAAATAAAAACCCATGGGGTGATAAAAAAAAATTGAAAGATAAAATGAGGTAAGAAAAAATCTGGTAGTTTTATGAGTAATGTAAAGTCCTATCCATGGTCTTATGAAGCAACTCACAAAAGAAAAACCTAAGGGGTACGAAAAAGCAAACTAGAAAACATAAGGGAGAAAAATAAGTAAATCATGGTAATTTTGTGAGGAATTTCAAGTCCTATCTATTGTCTTAAAAAACAATTCACAAAATAAAAAACCAAAGGGGTGTCAAAGGAGATAATGCAAAAATGATAAATAAGACTATGGTACATCAAGAAACCAAAAGACCAAAAGGGATGACTAAAGGTTTAATAAAAGAAAGAACTTGTTGTACAAGGAAAGACCCATGTAAGTAACATATAAAAAGTGTTATATAGATGTAGATAGAAATCATAAAAATAAGGAAAGAGTCCTACACTAATGTCTATATCAAGGATGAACATGTGAGCAATAAGCTTGTGTGTCTCAAAAAGTTTCTTGTAGTTAAAATAGTTTGGTAGCATGTAATGGAGAATTAGAGTGGGCATCATAATATGACCCAAAGGGTAAGTGGATGTAGGGATGGGCATATAAATATTTCCCAAATTTTGAAATAATATGTGGGTGGGAATCTTAAGATTCCCCAAAAGCTAGATAAATGTGTGGATGGGCATCACAAGATGCCCCACAAGCTAAAAAGAGTAATAAAATATAAGAATAGATCACCCCATATAGTGTATAAATGGATTAAAGGTATCCAAGAAGATTCTAATAAGGATATGATGCTTGAGGAAAAAAAAATAATGATACACAAGAAACTTAGTAGATAGAGACAAAGAACAAAATCAGGTAGATAGAGAACTAAGTTGAACATATAAGGAAAGCAAAAAACTATACAAGGTCAAATGGGTCAAGATAGTATAGTGAATAGGTTCTAAAAACTATATAGGGTTGAATGGGTTGACCTAGTACAAAAAATAGAGGCTAAAAGTTGATGAAATAGGAATACAAGGTCGACATGGTTGATCCAATTTTATATTTGAGATAGAAAACATGTAGAAAAAAGATATAGGGTTGGAAACATTAACTCGGTACTATAAATATATAGAAAATATAATGATAAAATAATAAAAAATAAGTGAATAAATCTTGAAAAGGTTAATTCACATAGGGTTCACTATAATGTATGCAATCATAAATGCATCATGTCTATAAATCAATCTTGGCTTAGATAATATAGAGCATACCTAAACTTTAATTGGGGAATACATTTGTTAAAAAAGGACATGACCAATATTGGGATGTACTTAACCTAATTAGGTCACAATACACCATGCTAGGAAGGGTTCCCAAAGCCTACAGTCTAACACAATCATGCAACAACCCTGAAAGAGTCCTAGGTTTAATGTTTACTCTATATCTAATAAATAAGAAAGTAAATCTAATCTAGTGCACACCAAATCTTATATGGCACAACATGAGGGGTTAGTAAATTATATCAAAAAATGTATAAGAGAATCTCAATTAAGCTAAGTATCAATAAGATCCTAATACATGGAATATGAGGAGTAATATTATTTGAGCCAATACTTAGGTTACTTTTATCTACTAAAGAGAGGAGAATAAAATTAGATTATGCTTACCCTGAATGTGAACCCTTCAAGACTCAATCTCTACCTTGGCCAAATGGGAATATCAAGAGGTTTTTTTTGTTTTTAAAGGATAACTAAGGAAGGGCAAAGCATCCAAGACTTGTCCATAACACTAGATTCTCCAAGTAGAAACCCTAAGCTAAAACTCCTCAAGTAGAATGGTGGAAGAGCAGATTGTAAATAAGTATGAGAAAATAATAAATATTTATTTCATATTAAAATAATGATAGCATTATCTTGAATTTATAGGCAAATATCACCCTAAATCCTTCTGAATTATATTTAAAATATAGGGTCGACTGGGTCGACCCTGTATGTTTTTAGGAGATAAATTACTATGTCTTAAGTTAGGCCAGTCAAAGGGCTGATGAAACTCTCAAGTGAAAGTACCCAAAAATAGTACATGGTTGACCCAATTGGCCATGTATAATAAGTAGAGGCTGAAAATTGTATAGGGATGACCCATTTAACCTAGTATAGTCAACTCATTAAAAGGGGATCAAGGTGAGGAAAAGAATGATGGAAAGAGGAAAGAGACTAGAGGAGTGTGCAAGGGAGGAGTAATAGATTTGAGAGTGTTTTTAATAATTGGTTGGATTGGTAATAATGTGGAAATAAGGGAAAAAATCCTACAAAGCACCAAAGATCTACCCAACCTTTTCCTAATGCACCCTTTAAGGTGTATCACTCAAAGAGATTTGAGTCTCAATGGGTTTCTACAATATGTTAAAACATCAATAATTGAAAAAATGTAAAAATATTATGTCTATATAAGGGGGAGGGGGTAAATAAATTTCCTTAATACTCTTTTACTTTCACTTCATCATTAATTCATTATTTTTCACCAAGTAATATCAAACTAATGTACATAATAATGAAGAGTGCATTAATCAAACAAAGAAATACATAAATAACCATAACACATCATGTAAGTGGGAAAACTTCATGGAGAATAAAACCCATTGAAACAAATTGTGGACAAATAGTTTTATAAAGCATTGAATCAATATTTAGCTAAGCACCAAACCATCAAGGAATATGAACCCCCAATTTATCAATTACCCACTTGGATTTATCAAGAACCAAATTTATTAGAAGTACCAACCCCCTTGTTTATAAATCACCACTATGATGACTCAACACCCACTCAACCACCAATTGATTTTTCCACCTTTTCTTTGATGCTTTTCAACACATAATGATGGTGTTATTTGGCTCTCTCTCTCTCGTCCTCTCTCTCTCTCTCTCTCTCTCTCTCCTCTCTCTCATCTCTCTCTCTCTCCTCTCTCTCTCCTCTCTCTCTCTCTCTCTCTCTCTCTCTCTCTCCTCTCTCTATTTTTCTCTCTATAACATCAATGCCATAATTAATATTATATCTACTCTCTATACACATAAAATAACTCATCTTGGCCTTATCAACATATTCAATTCTCTAATAGACCTATGCTCATTTATGACAACCTCATAGACTTCTACTCTTCTCCTCTCCTCATGAAGGTTATTTTAATCACAATCTTCCCTCATGGTAGGATTCTTGACAATCATGATCACATATTCACATGGAATTATTATTCATATGGTACTATGTCCATTCCTTCATCCTCACACACTCTACTCTACTCTTGGATCACATTCAAAACTACCTCTCACCTAAGCAAATTTGTCATTGCTCAATAAGCCCTCTATCACCTTGATTAGTTCAAATAGGTATTTATATTCATATGTATACCTCCTTTATGATATTAATTAAATACATATTATTTTACACATGACCTCCTCCTTCTCCTCTTTATTCTCTTTTATTCATTTGAACACTCACTTATTTTTTTACAATATCTATTAATATGTCTAAAAATTGCCTAGTATTTATACAAGTCACTTGATCATATCCTTATTAGTTGGTCATGCACAATTGCATAATTGAATTAAAATTATAATAGGTTATATAACAAATTAAAATAATGAATAAACCAATACATTAGGTCATCCATAACATGTGACCAAAACCTCTTTTAGGCCTAAAGGAGACCTAATCCTATTAGGCCTTCATTAAAGCACATTACTCCACTACTTTTCTTGAAATGATTCAAAAATCCACATAAAATAGTAACACCTCATATTTTAAATAAAATAAAAATTAGAAAAATTCACTTTATTTCCACAACACCTTTTATATCCAATCACTACTTGAAGCCCTTCTCAAAATACTATTCACAATAGGTATGTGCATACACAAAAAAAACTATTTTGAACAACTAAAGCATAAAATCAATTTTTCAAAACAAAAATCACAAAAAATCACATATACATAATAATAAATGACCTCAGGGTCATCAAAAAAATCCATTAAATTATTAAACTCAAGGTATACAATCTCAAACTCTTCTCTCAATATGCTTACTCTAAACTGCCAATTGACTTCAAAACATAGTTAAGGAAATAGTGAACTTCTCACACCTGATTAAACATAATAATTTTAATTAATTAAAATGATATTATAAAATAATTATAAAAATATAAAATAAATATATCATGAACTCTAATGGAAACTATTGGTATTGCAGACCAAGTTGTTGACCTTCTCTCTCACAGTCTTTACTCAGCTAGATAAACCATTTTGGCTTCAATGTTACAACCTCATACATTAACTTAAAAGATTTTTAAAATAATGGATTAGATAATTAAAATATATAAAACATAAATATATTAATTTGTTACATAATTCAAGAATATAGTCTCAAATTCATCACTCCACTTGCTATTGCCCACTAGACCTAGCATACAATATTCATGTTTGTATATAATTCACTATCAAGATTGTTAGACCAATAAGACATTATAATATTGTGATTTATTTATGATTTTTTATTATGGAATAACATATAATTCAATATGATCCATGTATCAACCATATTCTCATAGACAATATTTCTATATTGTTCATAGTGGTCCTATAGACCAATCTATCTTTCTATATGTCTCTGTTCCATATCATGCCTTTAAACACAACCATGTGCTCAGAATTGCATTAAAAACTATTTAATAATGATATAAACTATATTAAAATATGAAAAAATCCATCTAATTTCATCTTATATCCATAATACATTTCAATTCCATCTTCTTTATGAAACCATCTATTAAGGTTTGTTGTCATACTAAGTCTTAAAACCCTCATATTTCTACTAGTATATGTTTTTATTAGTTATTTATTTATATAACATAAATTTAATCATGTATAAAATACATATAATTAATTTAATATCTTAATATAATTTCCGAACATTTAAAGTGCTCAACTTTGATGATTAATAACACTAAGCAACTTATAATAAAACCTTGTCTACCATTATGCAAACCTTCAAGGTTAATCATGTTGTTGATATTTTTATTAAATAAAATCATCTTAAATAATATCAATAAATGCATGTAATGTATATTAAACTATTTTAAAACATCTCCCAATTATTAAAACAATAATACAAACAATCCAAAGAGTTTTAAAACCATTCTACTCAAACCATATTTACTGAGAGTTATTATAGTCTACAATGGTCACTTGGATAAGTAATAAATCCAATTTTATGAAGTTTCATGGATAAATTATAATTTTAAGTTATCAATCAAGGATTATGATTCATCTTTTATTTTATACCATGCAAAAATTCTCAATAGATTGGCCTCTGCAAGAAATTATTTGCTCACTAGTCTCTTTGGCAAGCATACTCAGTTTGAACACCAATGTTCATATATTTAAAAACCAACAGCTATTTCCTAAGACATAAATTTGATGGGATTTGATGTGTATCCAATTTTTAGACCAATTTGAGAAGCTTCTGACTTGAGATAG